>SJYF01000816.1:1128134-1140145 GCA_006410515.1 Procapra przewalskii | reverse complement strand
GTGGGTGTGGGGTGAGTGAGATCACTGAGCCTCTGGACAAGACAATTTACATGTAAAAAGATGACAAAAAATAAAACTAAAATCAGATGAAGAGGTACAAACTACTATTGTTGTAGCCACGCGTTCCAGGAAACAAACTCACTCAGAAGGACAATGCAGATAGTGGAGTGCAGTTTATTACACCGGCGGGCCAAGGCAGGTCTCCTCTTAGCCAAGGACCCTGACCAGTTTTTCTGAAAACCTTATATACCCTAAGTGTACGTGCCCAAACCCACCTCCCCAAATTCCCTGAAACTAGTCTGAACAAAGGAAAAGAAAAATACCATCAAAGTTAACCCATTATTCACATGCCTTAAGCCTAGGTAGTTAACCGTGGACAATTATCAATAGGCCTGTGGTCATACCCCAATGAGCATGATAGAATGTATGATTCTATTTGGTTACACAGATAATTAGGGTATTCTTTTAGGCAATAGATAGTCTAGGTACGAGCCCTGAGGCTCTTCCATCCAGGGGGCCTGGTTTTCCAGTTGGTATGTCATTTCCATAGATACTGGGCATAGAGCTCAAAGTCCACAGTCCAGCCCAAGATGGAGTCCTGCTTTCAACACGGAGCCTGTTCTGTCTGTTTCCTCCTTCACTAGGTATAAAATAAATAAGCTACAAGGATATATTGTACAACACAGTGAATATAGCCAGTATTTTATAATAACTATAAATGGAGTATAACCTTTAAAAATTGTGTATCACTATGTTGTATGGAAACTTATATTGTACATCAATTATGCCTCCATATTTTTACACCTCAATTTAAAAAAAAAGCTAGAAGAGATAACAGCAGGATATGCAGCATGTAGAGAATGCATAGTTTCCATTGAAGCACAAATTTTTTTCTGCACCCCCAAATCTGCAAGGCCCCGAAAAGCATACAGGGCCAGGAGGTATCTCAGAGATAGCACTTCCCCAGAATCTTAGGCACAGAGGGGTCCCCAGTGTGGAGTGTGAGGAGAAGGGCCTGGACCCAAGGCTGGGCCCCACAGGACTAAGTGTGGGACCGCCTGAAGCTCTGCTCAACCTGCTCCCAACACCCATTTGTGCTACTTGGGAATGGCCTGCTGCACAAGCCAAGCTGAGTGGGCCTCTTTTTTACGGCTGCAGACTTTGAACTTTATGAGGCTCCAAGCGTCCATAAACCCATAGAGTGGGGAAGATGACTCAGCTGTGAAATATGGATCCTGGCTGTGCCTTGGGGAAAGATGGGGCCCTGGAGAGCAGGCGACAGTGATCCCAGGGAGGACCGGGACTGCAGCACCCTGGGAAGTCTGCCTTGACCCCGGGGCGGGGGCGGGGAGGGGGTGGTAATTGCAGGGTCCATTCCCCTCTGGCTGTGCTCAAGTGAGCACAGAAGATCTGCGGTCTGTATTTTGTCTGCATTTAAACCACTTACATGCAGCGTAGCGGTGAAAATAAATTTTCATCCTCTGAACTAAAAGTTCTTAGAGATTCTTTAGGGTAATTCTCAGTCTCTGGGGAAAACATATATTCAGACCTCCCTTCTCTGCTCCTCTCGGCAGTGTTGGCCTCTGGCCTCGGGGTCAGGGAACTTCAAGTCTCCCTGCGCACCCTCTGCAGGGCCAGGAAGAGCCCTGTGGTTTCTGGTCTCAGTGTCCTTGTCCTGGATCAGGATGAGCCTGGAGGTCCCCACATTTGCCTTAAGCTCACGCTGGTCCCCCTGAGGCTCCAGACCCTCCAAAGCCTGGATTGGCCACCTAAAATCCTTACCTTGTAGAGTTTCCAGATAAAGTACAGGATGCCCAATGAAACATGAACTCCAGATAAACAATGAATGGAAATAGGACATGACTATACTAAGCGATTATTTCTCATTTATCAAAATGCAAAGTGAACTTGATGCTGAGTTAGCTAAACCTGGCAGCCCCATCTGTGAATTTTCACTGCAGCCTTGCCCTGCCACGGGGGCCCCTGCTGACGCGTCCTGGTTCTGTCCACCTTCCTGGCTCTGCCAGCACAGGAAGCCAGGATGGCTCAGGGACCTGAGCGTGGCGGCCTCCCTGCCTGCCCTACTGACGGTGCCACTGGTGTGGTGCTGCACGGGCCTCGTGTTTCCTGCACTGGCTGCCACATCTGACCCTCAGCTGGACCTGGGGGAGACCTGGACTCACAGCTGCCTGCTTTTCCTTCCTCCACTGACTCTCTTCTGGTCTCCACAACATCACTGGGCCAGAAGCTAGAACCAGATGAGTAGATATCACCTGATCCACAGGCTTGTTTATTCATAAGCTAAAGGCAACAGCTAATTGTCCCCATTATCCCTTCCTCCCCCTTAGGGAGAAAATCCCACTCTTAGCTGATTGCTGGCTGCCTGGATGTAGATAGCATCTCCAGCAGGCCTGACAGTTTAGAAGGGTCTGGCGAGCATGTCCTGTTTTCTGGATGAGAATGGGAGTCACACTTGCAATTCTGGCTGTGCCTGCAAAACAAATGAACAACCCCTACCCACTCCCCCTCCAACACACGCACTTTTTCTTCCCTTCTTCTGCTGCTGGCCAGATGGGTGTGAGATGTGATGGTAGGAACTGCAGCAGCCTTCTGGGACTGTAAGACAGAAGGCACATGGAGAGGGCCCAGAGCAACCAGAGAGAAGGTGCTTGACTTTCCCGATGGCACAGACCACAGAATTGCCCTGGAATGCTGGTGTTTGGATTCCTATGTAGGGAAAATAAACTTCTGTCTGATTTAAGCCAATACCATTTTGGTATTTTTTATAGTAGCTGAATCTAACTACAACAGAGGGAGAACGCAGGAGTTTAGAAAAATTTCTGAGAAAAATAGCCTGCCTTACAAGGCTGTCACCAGTTTTTACAAGATCTTGCTAGCTTATTCTTTCTGCGTTCCTTCTGCAATAAACCCACTTTCCCTTCATTCAGAGAGCTGCCTCAGACCAGCTGGGGTGAGAGCAAAAATCACATTAAAGACTCCTAAACTATAGCTCTGTGTGGTCAGGCCTCCCGTGGCGGCTGTTCTCTTGTTCTCTGAACATCCACTGCTTGGCCAGTGTCTGCTTCACCTACATCTTACTCAACTGACTGACCTTACTACATATTTTCCCCTCTGGCCTGAGCTAGATTATTCTAGACCAGCTTATCTAAGGGACAGTGAGGCACATGCCCCTCTGCTGGTTTCCCTGGTAACTAATGAGTCCATCAGTGTCAAATCCCTATGACTGGGAACCTCCTCCTCCCCCTCCCCCCCGGGGAGGAAAGGTGCATCCAGGTCCTACCAGCCATCAGCTGCAGGCACAACGTGCAGTGTGCTGTGCTCCAGGACCTTCCTTCCAACGTGGAAGCTCCTCTATCCACTAAACCACTGATGTGTCTGTTGCTGACTCTGGGTTCTTTTTCTGGTCTTGAAGCTAGGCCTGCCCAGGGTTTGCAGGCCTGTGTGGTGCAGCCCAGGACTCTCACTCCCTTTTACAGATTTCTCCCAGGTGCTCAGCAAAGGCCAAGGAATGAAAGGATGCTGGGCCTGGCCTCACCTTTACACCCACTTGAGTCTGTGCCCAGGCACCTGCTTGAATGTCCTGCACGATGAAAATCAAGCCCCTTCTGGTTCATGCCTGCCTGTGCACCTCACAGATGCCTATCTGCGAAGACACACTCCGCAACAATCATAGCAAACCTGGGGCACCTGCCTTTGCTGGGTCCCTGTATTATTATACTCGCACAACGGTTACATTCATTTTCTCTTTTTAAAAATCTAAAGCCTTGCAGATAGAATTGATGTTCCCTTTAATCCACCTCCCTCTTGATTTCCTTGCCTCCCCTGTCCTACTGAGACCCCTTAACATTCCCCCCAATTCTATCAGTTTGACCTGTATCCTCTCAGATGTCTTAAAATACTTTTTCACACACCTATATGTGTCTGAACTGTATAACATTGTTTGCATTTTATAAAAATGGTATCAGTCACACACATTATTCTATATCTTGCTTTTTTCACTCAGCAATATTTTTTAAATGAAGCCACATTGAAGGGACTTCCCTGGTGTTCCAGTGGCTAAGACTCCATGCTTCTGCTGCAGGGAACCTGAGTTGGAACCCTGGTCAGCGAACTAGATCGTGCAGGCCCCCCAGTGAAGACTGAGAATCCCATGTGCCACAACTAAGACCCAGCACAGCCAAATAAATAAATAAAATTTTAAAGCCACTTCGTTGTCAACAACTCTAATTTGTTTTGACTGTTATTACTATGCTATCATTCTGACGCATCAGTCTACTTAGCTATCTACCTACAGGTGGACATGTAAATAGTAAATATTTGCTTGCTATTATTTTTTAAATGTTAAAATGAACATCTTTGTGTAGACTGTTCTGGTAATACTAAACTTTTTTTTTTTTTCCTTTTTCAGATAAAACAGGATTAGAGTTGCTAAGAGTAACAGCACGCACGTTTTCAGTTTTAAGTCACTAACAAACTGCCAGCCGACATCCTCCGCGGCATGGGGTAAATACAGGTTACTCCACAACCTCTCAAATACTGATATTATCGAACTCGAAGATTTTTGCTCCCCTGGTGGGTGCCCACAGGGGTCTGGCAGTTGTGTTAGATTGAAGTTGCAGCTTTTCATGTTGGTCAGCCATTGGGAAACCAGTTTTTTTGCATGTCAATCCAGTTGGAGGGTCTTTGCCCATTTCTACTGTGTTGTCTTTTCTTTCTGATGTAAGAGTCACATATGTGCTAAATACTTATGTTTTGCCTCTTACATACATAAATGGAGCAAATGTATGTCTGTCTGTTTTTCCTACAGGTCTTTTAGATTCCTGCATGGTCAAGTTTATTGCTACTGCCTTCTGTGGCTTTGCTGTTTCGGAGGGCCAGCCTGACTTTAAGGTCATGAAGAGGCTTTCCTGCATCTTTAGTTACTAATCATCGAGTTTAGTTCTTTGCTGTTTATGTCTACAACTTTCAGATGCCTTTTGAGGATAGGCCTTTAATATTTCATCTTCCTGTCTGGTTATTGCCCATACAGATTTTCCTCTTTCTTCTTGGGCCAATTTTACCACAATAAGTGTTTTCTTATAAAAGTATGCACTTCACTGAGGTTTTCAAAATGTAGGAGAGTAAGTCATTTCTCATCATATTTTTTAGATCTCTTGAGTATGCCCTCTCTTCAGTTCTGATGTTGCTCATTTGTGTCTTCTTCCTTTCTGTCTTGATGCTATTTTTTTTCCCCTGAAGGGCTGTCTATTTCATTAGTCCTTTCAAAACACAGATCTTCATTTTTTTCTAGTTTTTGTTTGTTTTCTATTCCACTCATCTCTGCTTTTTTATTTTCTTTCCTGTTATTTTCTTTGGATTTATTTTGTTGTTCTTTTTCTGGTTTCAAAGGTAGACTGTGTGGTTCACTTATTTTTAAATCTTTCTTGTTTTTCTGCGAATGCAGTTGAAGGAATGCATTTCCCTCTGAGAATGACTCTCACTCACTGTCTCCCAGTTTTTGATAGCAGCAACTTTTACTTCCAGTAAGTTCTAGATGCCTTGTCATTTCTGTTAGTGCCCCCACTAACTCATCCAAAACAATCCTTAATTTTGCTGCGGTAGAATTAATCAGCCTTTTCTGTTATGGTTAGTAGCTTTGTGTCTTTTTCAAAATGTATTTCACTACCCTAAACTAATGAGAGTATGGAACACTCCACCCACCCTCTGTTACTTTCTAGAAGTTTTATTTTCTTGCCCTCCCCTTTCAGATGCACAGGCCATCCGGAATCATTTTTGTTTGTAATGTGGAGGGGGGAGGTCACGGTTTATTTCATTTTTTAATTGAAGTATAGTTGGTGTACAGTGTTGTTCTAGTTTCAGGTATACAGCAAAGTGATTCAGTTTTATATATATGAGTCTGAGTGAACTCTGGGAGTTGGTGATGGACAGGGAGGCCTGGCGTGCTGCAATTCATGGGGTCGCGAAGAGTCGGACATGACTGAGCGACTGAACTGAACTGAACTGAACTGAAGAGTTTCCATATGGCTTTTCCTTTTTCTCATTCGTTTCAAATTCTTTGCCACAATTCTCAGTCTTGTCTTTTATTTCCTCAAATATAGCAAGCATAGATATTTTCATTTTTGATTGCGATAATTCCATGAATATTTCCCCCATATTGTTGTTCTTTAGTCCAATTCTTTTGCAATCCCATGTTCTGTAGCCCACCAGGCTCCTCTGCCCAGGGGATCTCTCAGGCAAGAATACTAGAGTGGGTTGCACTTTCCTTCTTCAGGGGATCTTCCTGACCCAAGAATCGAACCCATGTCTCCTACTTGGCAGGTGGATTCTTCACCTCTGAACCACCTGGGAAGCCCTTACCCCCATATGATAAGAATTTAATACATGCTTATTGGATATTTTTCATAGGTAGGCTGTCAAACTAAATGGACAACTTAGCGGACATCTCTATTGAACGGCTGGATCTCTATCTTTAGGCAGGGATGTTTTCAAATTATCTAGAGTGTGTGGAATTCTAATCTTACTTGTGAAATCCTCTAAGGGGGAAATTTCTTGTCCTTGCCTAGTCATCTACCTAAGGAGAAAAGGACTCTGCTCTCTTCTTCCCTAGGAGGAGCTGGTTACCAGAGCCAGTTGAGGCAGGGGCATTTGAGGTCACTACGCCTTTCCAGTCCTTACTCCAGCTGCGTAGGGACTTCAGAGAGAAAGACATGGTCTTCAATTAACTGTTCCTTCTGGAATGCTTCCCTTGGCACCTGAGTCAGTCTCCTGTGTTTGCATGATCTCATCCATCAGTTGATTCCGAAATGTTTGTCCAGTGATTCTCTTGGAGGAGCTAACCCTGACCCTCCCACCCCACCTCGCTGGACCCTGGGCCCCAGCCCCAGGCTAAGTCAAGCCTGGGGTAATGTGAGTTTCTGCAGCTCAAAAGAGAAAGGCAAGGTATTCTGGTATGCGTGTTGTTTATTTGTTTTTATGACTATATTGAAAATGTAATTTATATACCATTCAATTCACCCATTTAAAGTGTGCAATTCGTGTGTTTTTAGTAAATTCATAGAGTTGCGCAGCCATAACTGCTATCAGTGTTAGAACATTTTCATCACTCCAGAAAGAAATGTGATACTTGTCAGCAGTCATTCCCCATCCCCCCAGCCCCAGCCCCTGGAGACTTCTAACCTACTTTCTGTCTCTATGGACTTGCCTGTTCTGGGAATTTCACATAAATGGGCCCATACAATATGTAATCTTTCATGACTAGCTCATTTCACTGAGCATGATGTTTTTAAGGTTCATCCATGCTGTGGCCTGTATCAGCGCTTCATTTTTACGACTAATATTCCATTGTATGGATATGCTGCATTTTATTTATCCATTCATCCGCTGATGAACATTTGGGTTGCTTCCACTTTTTTACAAAGTAATACTGTTAAGAACATCCATCCACTTTCTGTGTGTAGATATATATTTTCATTTCTTTTGGGGAACTGCTGGGTTACCTGTAACTCTATGTTTGAAAAAGCACCTGACCATTTTCTAAAGCAGCTGCACCATTTTACATTCCTTCCGATGTACAAAAGCCACAGTTTCTCTATACTCTTGCCAACTTTTGTCATTTTGATTGAAACCATCCTACTGGTAAGAGACATCACTTTGCCAACAAAGATCCATATAGTCAAAGCTATGGTTTTTCCAGTTGCCATGTACAGATGTGAGAGCTGGACCATAAAAAAGGCTGAGCACCAAATAATTGATTTTTCAAATTGTGGTGAAGACTCTAGAGAGTCCCTTGGACAGCAAAGAGATCAAACCAGTCAGTCCTAAAGGAAATCAACCCTAAATATTCATTAGAAGGACTGACACCGAAGCTGATGCAAAGAGCCACCTGATGCAAAGAGTCAGCTCACTGGAAAAGACCCTGATGCTGGGAAAGATAGGGGGCAGGAGGAGAAGGGGGGCAACAGAGGGTAAAGTGGTTGGATGACATCACTGACTCAATGGCCATGAGTCTGAGCAAACTTCAGGAGACAGTGAAGGCCAGTTTAAGCCTGGCAAGCTGCAGCCCATGGCGCCACAAAGAGTCAGCCATGACCTAGTGACTGAATAACAGTCCTGTGGGTTGTGAGGTTGTAACTCACTGTGGTTTTGACTTGCATTTTCCTGGTAATTAATGATGCTGAACATCTTTTCGTGTGCTTACTGGTCATTAGTTTATCTTCTTTAGAGAAATGTTTAGTGAGACCTCTTGCCCATTTTTAACTGGTCTTTCTATTACTGGGTTGCGAGAGTCCTTTATATGTTCTAGACATAAGTTCCTTATCGGATACACAGCTTCCAAATATTTTCTTCCATTTTGTGTTGTTTTTCACTTTCTTAACAGTGTCCTTTGATGCACAAAATTTTATTTTGTTTCATTTTACATTATTTGGCAGCACTGTGTGACATGCAGGATCCTAGTTCATCAACCAATTCGATTCCATGCCCCCTAAAGTGGAAACACAGAGTCTGAACCACTGGGCCACCAGAAAAGTCCCTAATTCATAGAATTTTAAATTTCAATGATATCCAATTTATCTATTTTTCTTTGTGTTACTTGATTTTCTGGTGTCATAGGTAGGAAATTATTGCCTAATACAGGTCATGATGATTAACACCTAGGTTTTTTTTTTTTTTTTTTTCTCTAAGGGTCTTTTAGTTCTTATATTTAGGTGACGGATCCATTTTGAGTTAATGTTTGTATATGGTATGAGGTTGAGAGACAACTCTACTCTTTTGCATATGGAGGTATCTTGTTTTATTTAATATTTTCTGTAACCTGCTGCTTTTCTCATGATTTGGGCAAGAAAATCATTTTATTCCAGTCTTATTACTATGACCCAATAAAACTAACTTGCCATCATGCCATTGTGTTCCCATAGTGAACTCCACTGAAAATTATCCTTGAGCACTCACGCACACATACACACACACTCTCTCTCTGTCTCTCCCTCTCTAAACCCCCATAGGATTGGGTGTGCCCTCCTCACTTCTCCCGTCCCTGGCTACAAAGACTCCTGAAAGCCCTAACACAAGCAGTTCTTTCCTTTGGCTGAGTCATCAGCTGTTTCTAAGTCCTTTTGGGAAAACACTAATATTTGCATTGCAACTGAGTTTATCAGACCTTTTCCAGGGAAGGTTAGCCAATTTCTCAGCAGCCAGGGTCAAGACACAGGGAAAGGCACCCCTACAAGGTAGACCGCACCGGGTGGGAATCAGGCGAGGTTGGGAACTCGGCGCCACGCATGCTGCTCTGCTGAGGAGGTGGCATCCACGTCACCCTGCAGTTAAAGTCCTAGAAGAGTCCTCTAGAAGCACGGGTCTTGTTTGTCACCACGCCCCAGCACTTGGCACCTGGGCTAGCACAGAGCAGAAGCAGGAGATATATCTGGAGAGAGAACAAGCAGGCTGGGAATGCCAGCAGGAATGGACTGGAAGATTGGGTGTGGACGAGCTTAAAGAGTAAGGGACAGCCAAAGGGGGTCGGGTGAGCTCCAGAGCAAAGCCTGCCTCCTCTCCCATATCGGCGTGGCCGGCCATGGATCAGGCATTACACGCTCCACACGACTGTCCCTCGAGAGGGGGCGGGCAGTGGGCCCCTGCCTCAAACTGACTTGTTCTTTCCACTTGCACCTTTGGGAAATGCGTTCAGCCCCTGCTCCCAGCTGCATCCTCTGTCCGGTGGCCTCAGCTGTGTGGAGGTGGGGCCCACTCTTTGTCCTTCAGGGAGCAAGACTGCAGTGTCCGCCTGCTCTGGTCTGGCCCCAGCCCAAGACTGAGTATGGCCACACAGGCCCGCTCCAGAACCAGGCAAAGGGAGGACAGCAGCTGTTTGCCAGCCTACTGGTACTAGTGGGACCAAGGCAGGCTCAGCACTGCCTGCTGGCAGTCTGATAAGGGCACTGGCCACTAACCCAGTTGGCAAGCAATGGAGAGAGAAAAAGAAACATCTGCTCTTCACCGCTCAGACATAAAAGGTGCTGTCAGTGGGTATATTCAAGCCTGCAAGCTGCTGTCGTAGGTTGAACTGCATCCTTCCGTCCTGACCCCTGATACCTGTGAACGTGACCTTATTTGGAAATAGGATCTTTGCAGATGTAATCAAGGCAAGGATCTCAAGAAGAAGGAGATGGTCCTGGATTTAGGCTGGGCCCTAATTCCAACAACTGGGAGAGAAGGGAGGGGGAGATTTAAGAGATTTGGGAAAGAAGGCCACATGAAGACAGAGGTAGGCAGGAACTGGAGCAAAGTGGCCACAAACCATGGAAAACGTGGGGCCACTGGAAGCTGGAAAAAGCAAGGAAGGCTGTTCCCCTACCGGGTGTCCGATGGGCCTCGTCCAGCTGCGAAATGCGTTCCTGTGAGAAATGAGGCAGTTCATGGCCCAACCTATGGCACTGGGTACTCATGTTCCCAGGTTCCAAGCTAAAGGCTCCCAGGCCGCCAATGGACAGTAGGTGGGGTTCCGGCGGGGGAAGGGAGGGGATGGAAAAGAGGAGGGTTTGGGACTTCCCTGGTGGGCCAATGGCTAAGAATCTGCCTTGTAATTCAGGGGATGTCGGTTCCATCCCTGGTCAGGGAACTAGGGCCCCACATGTTGCAGAGCAACTACAGGGCTGCAACTAGAGAGTCCGTACGCTGCAACACAGGGTCCCATGTGTCCAAACAAGACGTGATGCAGCCAAATCACTAAATATTTTTTTTAAAAAGAAAGAAAGAAAGGAGGAGGATTCAGCTCAAGGACCAAAAATTATGAGGCTGTGATGCTGAAACACACAATTCCGAGTTTAATGTTTTCTGGAAGAGCACCAAGGCAGCACAAAGCAGCAGGCGGGCACCCTGCTCACCAGCAGAAACAGAAACAGTTTTTAAAGTCTGACCAGCAGAGGGAGGGATGTGGGGACCCCAGACCCCACAGCCAGGCCCGGCGAGGGCAGAGGGATCGGTCAAGATCGGATGTTACCAGACTGTGAACAGGAGGCCTCCTGTCGGGCCTAGGGCCCAAGCAGGCAGGGTGACCCCGCCCCGGGGGGTTGATGTAGGGAAGTGGGGGAGGGCTGCCTGGCCAAAGTCAGCCAAGAACTAGAGCACCGATCCAGGCAGCGTCCCCACACCCTGCTCAGAGCAGAGGCTCTGACACCAGTGGTGGGGACACGCCCTCTTTCAGAGGCTAAGCTGTGCAGGAGCTTGGAGACAGGCAAGGGAGAGCCTTCCAGCCCCTTCCAGCTCTCCCCTGCTCTGGGGCCCCAGAAAGCCCCCTCCTGCATGGTCTTAGGCTGATGGTGAAAGAGGTCCCAGGCGAGGGTCCTGGCAGGCTGAATACTGAACGCTCTTGGGTGCAGGACTCTGAGATGGTGTATGAGCAGGTTTTATAGAAAATATTGTGCAACTATGACAGCTGCTACAAAACCAAAGACCCTTGAGCCTTCCTTAGCTGACCCGTTGGAGAAGAGGGACAGAAAGGCTGTGCTAGGGTGGCAGGCGTGGAAGCCCTGCCCAGGATGCCAGGGTGGGGTGTGGGGGGCGCCGGTGAACAGAGCCATGCAAGGATGCGTGGCTTGTCTGGGCTGTACTGACCTTCGCTGCTCAGAGAACTACCTGCTGTCAGAAGCCCACAGTTTCTAGTGAGCAGACTGTGCCCCCAGTCAGAGGCCGAAGCCGAGGGCATGGCTGCCCTCTCTGAGGAGCTGACACTTGCCACCCAGTTCAAATCCCTTCACTGTTGTGGCTCAGAAAGACCAGCTGAGCCCCTGGGCAAGGCCACAGAAATGTCCACAGGACGTGGACATCAGTCCAGCTGTCCCCCAAGAAGCTTTGTATGTGGCCTAAAATATTAAGCCAGTGGTTTCCTCTCTAGTGGATACCCTCGGCATCCACTTTAGATCTTGTCTTACCAGGAGCCTTCTGCGGCCTCAAGTGGAGACAGCCCTCCTGGGAGCCAGCGGGGCCGGCGGAAG
>SJYF01000816.1:1099275-1110166 GCA_006410515.1 Procapra przewalskii | reverse complement strand
AAAGGCGGTGGGGAGAAGTGGAAGGTGGGGGATAGATGTCCTGAATTCTGGAAAACCCGAGAGCCGGGGCCTCTCCAAACCCCACCCAGATCCACCCATCTCTCACCAGAACTCACTTCAGACTCTTCACAAGCAGAAAGAGCCCAAGTGTTTCCAAGCACACCCCAGTCACCCACCCTGACCACCAGCCTCAGAACCTGCAGGCAAGGGGCAGAGCCCAGCCCAACCAACGTCTGGCCTGCACCCGCCCGCAGCTCCACCAGGGCTGGCAGCCTTCCCAGACGAGGTCCTTTTCCTGTGCTGGTCCCCAGGGCAGAGGGCGGCTGGTAAACAGATGTCCCCACTTGGGGAGGGGGTGCAAAGAAGGCAAAGGGTTTGGGGCCTTCCCCCAAGTGGGCATCCACCAGTGGCCAACAGCAACGTCTGACCCAGCACAAGACACCATGAACCTGGGGTCCAAAGGCTCCCCACCCCCCCCATGGCCCGCCCCGCCTGTCTGCCTCCCTTCCCATCCTGTATCCCTGCCCGCAGTCTCCTGCAGTGCTCCATCTCATTTCAAAGAAAATTTCTACAGGAGCCAAGGAGATGGTCAGGCAGGGAAGTGGTCAGACATGGAGGGGCAGGCCCAAAGCTCTCCTGATGGCCATCCTGAATGAGACAGGAAGCCAGGACAGGACTATGCCTGTGCCATCCACAGCTGGAGAGGAGTTCACTCCAAAGGCCTCTGGGCAGGCCAGGGACAGCTGGGTGGGCAGTGGGGGGGCCTCCCACACCCATTCTGCTTTGAGCTCAGTCCTGGGAAGCAAGCATGGGGAAGGATGAGAGGCTTCACACGGTCTGGGAGTTGCTTCTGCCTCCAACTGCTCAGGCACTGCTCGGTTGCAACCTTGACGAAGACTTAGAGATAAAGATGCCCCCAAAGGTCTCGAGAGCTCCCACGCCTGCTCACGGCCCCAAGCCGCTCTCCAAGAGGCAGGAAGATGGAGGTCAGAGGTCACAGCCCGCAGTGGCAAAAGTTTCACCACGGGCTTGGGGAGGAGAGGAAGAGCCAGCGTGCCCACTTCTGCATGTCCACAGTTAAGTGCAGAACTGGTCCTGCCAGGCCGGGGATGCCCAGGCGGGGCCCCAGGGATCCCGAATCCTGGGACCCAGGGGACCGGCTCCCTGAGCTGCCCCGAGAGCACGGAAGGAAGCACCTGGTCAGGCTCTGATGGCCCTTTTCCAAATCCTTCTCTATGTGAGCAGGAGGTCCCTCACACTGTGGGAGAGGTCAGTTCAAGGAGATGTCCAAAGTCCCATCCAGGAAGCTGCCCTGTCTCATTTGACTTTATGAGAAGGCAGATTTCAGCAGGTAAAAACAGGAAGAAAATAATTAGCCTTAGCACACGTGGTAGTTACAACACCAAGATCAAGGGTCCCGGGACGCCATCGCCCCCACTGAAGGTTGCTGGGCTCTCAGAGCGGGGGGACAAGGCTGCTTCCAAAACGGCCATTTCTCTCTCTAGTGGCTGAGCAGGCAGTTACCGTAAGTTGTAAGCAGAATGTGGGGACCATAACAGAAGGGAAACTTTCTATTCTTCCCCTGCTTTGCAAGCTACCACCTCTCGCCTACGATCTTGGAGCCTCAGCCACCCTCAACTCCGGGAACAGGGACCCACACAAGGGTCCGGCCCCTGAAGACAAAAACCCAACAACCAGCTCACATCCAGGGAGGGCACCCAGCAGCACAACTGTATCTATGAAATTCTTTTCATCTTTGTTTTGATGGGTAAAGTTCAGTGCCAGAAT
Organism: Procapra przewalskii; assembly: GCA_006410515.1. Lineage (NCBI taxonomy): Eukaryota > Metazoa > Chordata > Mammalia > Artiodactyla > Bovidae > Procapra > Procapra przewalskii. The sequence continues at coordinate 1,108,378 of SJYF01000816.1, read as the reverse complement.
ATTTGGTTTATGAGTCATGCTAATTACAGCTGGGGGGGGGCGGGTGGAGGGAAGGGAGAGAGGCACCAGGAAGAACAGACAGAAGCATGTTCCAAAAGAATTATGCTGTGCTGGTCGCCCTGAGTAGGGAGGTCACATCCCGGGAATGAGGCGGGAGTTGCCTGCAGGCCTCCCGAGGCCATGCCGGCTTTCTCGGCTCCCACCTGCGAGCGTGCCCCCCGCTGGCTGGCTGCACCTGCCCCAGACAGGCAGCGGTGTCCTCTGGCTGAAAGACGGTCCATCCAAGGCCTCTGGCACCTGCATTTCTCTGTCTTCCTGACCCGCTGCTCACTCTGGCATCCCAAGAGACTCAAGATGAGAGAAGGATGGGGGTAGAGAGCCAGAGGAGAGGGCCAGAGTCCCTGGGAAGCAGAACCTGGCTGTCTTGGCCCCAAGGAATCTTCTCTATGGGCAGCTGGGTAGTAGAAATCTGCAAACTTGAGAAGCTTGGGTTTTCCAGCCTCTGTTTGGAAAGCTGCCCATCCTTGAGCAAGTCACATCCCTTCTCTGGGCACAGATATTCAGGCCTCAGGTCCTCCACGTACTGCCTCTGGGCAAGCCACAGTCTCTCTGAACTTATCAGGGATGACAGTACCATTGGTAGAATTGTTGAGAATCAGCATTTGCTCATTGCTTACTGTGTGGGAAACACACAGATACACACACGCACGTGCACTGTCATCATTTATATTGCTACTATTATTGTTGGGGCATCCCTAAGCTCCTCTTAGCGCTCAGGTTAAGAAGGAGAGTGGAGAAGCAGGGCAGGAGAGGACAGCTCAACCCTCTGGTCCCCCATCTCCCCCTCAGCTGTGTGTTTCAGTCCCCCTTCTCCCCTTCACCTGTGTGTTTCCGGCCTCTCTGATCAGCAGGCCTCGTGGAGCGTGTACTTCTTCCCCGGGCTCTCCCGGCAGCACACAAAGTCAAGTGCCTCTATGTGTGACCTTGCACGTGGGGCTGTCCGCGTGCTTCCCTGAACTATAAAAAGCAAAGGCCCAGCAGCCTCTGAGGACCTCACATCCTCCCCCCGGGGACCCAGGATATAGCTGGCGGTTGAGAAAACTCAGTTTCTCAGGACACTCCCCATTTTCAAAGCTTGGAAGGAGGAAACTCCAAGTGTGCTAAACTGTCTCTGTTCTTAGAAACCAAGTGAAAGAGAGAAGAGACAGGAACAAGTCACAGAGTGGTTCAGCCCCCCCGAGTGGGTCAGCCTGAAGCACACTGGGGTCCCACAGAAGACACAGCAGCTGTGCACGGCGGGGCCCAGGCTCACGTGACACGTGTGCCCGGGACAGGTGGGCTCACATGTGTGCTATGGAGATGCTGGCACTTCGTGCTACACCAAGAGGCATGTGCTGTCCAGAGGCTTAAGGGCAGCTCAGCGACTCCAGCCCCAAACAGGGCCACCTTGGTGATGCCGGCAGGCCAGAGGGTCCCCGGGAAAGGGACCTCATTGTTTCCTGGATCCCCTCCAGGAGCACCAAAGCCATTAGATGCAGGGGCCAAAGTCAGCGTTCCCTGTTCCGTGTGAGGTCCAAGTTGCCCACGGGCAAGGCTGGCTCTCACGTGACCCAGGAGATATTGGGGCAGGGGCTCCCCACCAGGGGTAGAGGGGGAACCTGGGTATCATTCCTTTCCTTTTCACACTGGGAGAAGATTGAAGCAATGTAAACACACCACAAAAATCAAGGGAGGTCCAGTCATTCCCAGGGCCTTCCCAGGTGGCTCAGTGGTAAAGAATCCGCCTGCAAATGCAAGACCACTCGGGTTCGATCTGTGGGTCGGGAAGATCCCCTGGAGGAGGAAGTGGTAACCCACTCCAGTATTCTAGCCTGGGAAATCCCATGGACAGAGGAGTTTGGCGAGCTACAGTCCATGGGGTCGCAAAGAGTCAGACACCACTTAGGGACTAAAACGAACAGAACCAACCATTCCCAACAGCATCTGCCACGGAGCCTCCTGCTTCCAGGCCACGGAGGGAGACCACGGCCACGGNCGGCATCTCCACCAAGGCAGGCAGCAGCAGGAACCCGCACCGGACCCTTCCCGCAACTGCTCTTTCTGCCCCTTGGCAGCAAGAGCTCCGACCCCTCCCACTACGCTCCCGCCCGCTGCCAGCGCCAGTCAAGGTACCGGCTCTCTGAGTATGCTGAAGCCAGAAAAAGGGGCTCCGGGCCCACCTACCCTCGCCCCGCACACACACCCCGCCCACCAGGCCACCTACCGCCAGCCACCGGCGTCAGGGAGCGAGCGGGGCGCCCGCGTTCTCCCCGCGGCCTCTCTTACAGCATCTCCCAGCGGCGGAGCCTCCTCCCGGCCAGGTCGAGGGAAGACCAGACTTGTCGAAGGAGAGAGCAAGCAGGAAGAAAAAAAAAAAAAGTCCTCCGGAACAGAGGGCCCCGAAAGTTTGCGGGGGAGGGGGGTTGGGAGGGGAGGTGGTGCAGGCAACAGCCGACCCCTTCCCGGCACCTGGATCGCCTGGACTCCGAGGTCTCTTTGGCCAGAAGCGGAAACGCGGTTTCTCGAAAGTAGAGGAAGAGCCGAAGAAAGCGGGACAGACGTGTAAGGAGCAAATCCCGGCCAGATGTGAGCGGCCGCGGAGCCTCGAACGCTCCCAGCGCATTTTATCCAAACAGCAGCCGCCGAGGATTAACTGTGTGTGTGCCCGGGGGGGAGCGCCCGCGCCGCCCTCCTCCTGGCAACCCTGGGAGCCGGCGGGCTGGGGACTGGCCAGTGGGGGTGGGGTTCTGAGGGTCTGGAAGTCCCTCCTGGTGTGGGGGGGCTGGAGGTCCAAGGACAAGGAGGGTTGGGAACTCCCAGTGTTGCTGGGTGGCAGGGGGCTGGGCTCCAAGGCGCTCAAGGGGCACTTGCAGCCACCCCACCCCCATCGGTTCCCAGATGGTGGCAGACCTGAGACATCCAGCTGGGGTGCCAGGGGCCTCCGACAGGTTTGAGACAGTCTGTGAACGCCCAAACAGAATGCAGAATTGCACGTGTGCCTGTGCGTGTGCATACACGGGTGTTATTGGACGCTGACGGTCTAATGCTTTGATCAGATTCTCAGAGGAGGCTGTGATCCAAAGGTTAAGAACCCTGGCTGGGGGTGCAGACTTTCTGGGTGACATGTGAGCCAGGGTGGGGCCAACAGGGACGTCAGTGTTTCTCAGTCTCTATCGGGCCTTTCATTCCTTGATATGAAAAACAGACATTTTCTCCATCTTATACAAAAGTTATTTTGCAACAACGTCCTTTGCCCCCCCATTCCTTCCCTGCATCCTGATAAACTGCCCTAGGCTTCTCAAGAGCTGCCCCTGGTCAAGCTGGTCTCCATCCCTAAAGTTTGAGTCAGGCCAGATAGTTCTAGCATCTTATCATATCAAGAGATGACGAGAAACACAACTCTGTTGTGATGATAAAATTGGGGTGGCGGTGGGGGTTTCTCCCCGGCTCCCACGGTCTCTCCAATCTGTTTGGATGTCCTGCCTGCACTTTTTGTTTTGTGATCACTCCTCCCAGGACCTCTCCCCCTGGCTCTACTCGGACAGGAGATGTAGAGGCAAGGATGCTGGATTGGGGTGTTCAGAGCAAAGCAGAGAGACTGAGCCTCACTCTTCCTTGCCTTGGAATTTCTTCTCCACCTCTGCGCTCCACGTGTCTGCCTGGAAGACTAAGACATTATTAAACGAGAGGAGGAGGGGAGTGCATTTCTGACGTGCACCCGGCACACCTTCTCACCAGGGTGAGCTGAGAACGGTGGTGATGGAAGAAGACAGAGGGGCTCTGGGTAGTGGGAGGCCCCGGCCATCAACTCGCTTCTGTGGGAGCAAAGTCACGAGTGGCCCTGATCCTCCGTAGCCCTAGAGAACTTCAAGGACACCATGGAAAGATTAAGTAAATGCTTGCCCCCTGGAGATATGGTTTTATTTCAGCTGGCGTTGGAAGACTCAGAACTGTGCACGGTCTTTGGCATGTGTCTGAGACTTGGCAAACCCGACGTCCCTGGTAGCTTATCCGCACAGGAAAAACCAGAGATAAGCTCGTCTTCGTTCCGTGCAGAACCCGAGGACACTTCCCGGTCAACAAGACCCCGGGCCAGCACACCCACTGACCTTCTCCTAGTTGTTCTGTCCTCGAATAACCTTCAAAGCAGGGAAATGGCAGTAACTGAAGAGGCCACCCTGTGGGTCCTTCCTGGACCTTAGAGGAGTCAGGTCTTTCTCAGAGCTCCTGTTTACTGGGAACCCCGAGTGCAATGGGAAAGACCTCTTTTGTCCTACTTAGGAGGCTCAGACCTGGGAAAGTTCTGGACCAATACCAGAATTCAACGCACACAAAGCTGGGCACACAGCTTGAAAGGGACACAGACTTGGAGATGGAAGGTTTGTTCCCTTCTTGCCTCCATGCAAGACGGCTTTGGTGTTGAAGAACTAAAAGAAAGTTACCTCTAAGATCGTTTCAAGGCATGAACTCAGAGGCCCAGTATAGAGCAGAGCTCTAGAAGTACAGCCGAAGAAGGACCGTCCCTTTCAGCAGCAGTTGGCTTGTCCTAAGAGGAGGCTTCGAGTCCGCAGCCAGGGAATGCTGCCCTGCCTCGGTGGGTCTTAGTCCATAAAGCGGAGCCAGGTCCAGAGTCTCTTCCTAGAACCTGTGAAGACAGATGTGTCCAGAGTACGATGCAACTGTCACAAGAGCAACCTACCCACTGGGCTTTGGGTGGGGCCCCTTCATCAGACGCCTGTGTCTTTAGTGGGATAAAGGAAAGACATGCATAGTCTCACAACACTTTAAATCACGTTGTTCTTTCAAATTTGTTTCATGCCAAATTTAGGAGAACACTGTGTTTTCAGAGTGTTTGTATTGGGAGATCTGGGGTCAAGTGTGAGAACAGTCATGATAACTATCATTACAAGAATGATCTTCTTCCCTCTTTCCTGTTGGTTTGAGCCCCCAATTCTCCCAAGAGTTAGAAAGAGATTACTCTTTTTTTTTTTTTTGAGGCAGAAACTGGGGGGTGGGTGTGTTGATATTAAATGTGGCAACGAGAGCCTGGGGTTTCCCAAAATATTCATGAGAAACAGAAGACTCTGAGGCGTGGGAAGTTCCAGAGAACAGGAACTAAAGTCTGAGTAGACGTTGGGTAGTGCCATCGGGGCCCACAACCCAAGCCAACAGACAACTGGGCAAAGATTCGAAAGTCTATGCTCCTAGAGAAAGCAAAGTCTGACCTTAAGAAAAGAAATATTATGTCACGCAAACACAGAGCTGGCCGGGGCCCTAATGCCCTTTGTCAGTTATTTCCTTAAAGTGTAAGCAGTAAAGATTTTGGCGATGCTTGATTGTCTCCATCGTGGGTATAGCCTGCCTCCCCCAGCCCATCCCAACCCCACCTGCAGCAACCAGGGGAGAATGTTCTCAGTTCAGCAAATATCTTCCCCTAGGACAGTCTGAGCCAGGGCTAGGACAAGAGTGATGGTTGAAAAAAAAAAAGCTAACAAATCAGAACTCAAAGCCAGCAGTCATGTCTGGGGGAAAGTTCATCAGCCCTGTGATGGGTCAGAGGCCAAGGTCAACCAGAATGATGACCCTCCACCCCACTGGATCAAGGTCTCTTAGGTTCCCAGAGGAGTCATAGACCACGCCCATCCTGGAATTCCCTAGGAGCCCGCACCTCCTACACAAGGATGTCTGGGCCAAACTCCTAAAATTTTCCTGAACATTCCCAAGTGGCTCCACATTCTCAGACACGGGTTGCTCATGGGATGTAAAACCCAGCGGCTCACGGTGGGGGGAGGGGAGCACACTGCCCGGAATCTCTGCCCAGAGGCAGCACATTCTGTGCACTCTTTGGCAATTCCTTGTCTCTCCCCGGCATGTCACGATGCTCACTCTGTTTTCTCCTCCTTGGAAAAAACTACGTGACCTCGGTTAACATCTGCAAGACGCACAGTTCTAGATAAGCAAAGCCTGTTATTAGCAGCTCTGTGATTTTTTTTTCCCACTGAGGCCTCTCCCAGCTATTTTTGGGCCGGGTTGCCCAGCCATCCCAGTCTCAAGGGCAGAGATCGGTATTGCAAACTTTTGAATTCTGTTCCAAACGGTAACGAAAGGCAGGCAGGCTCCAGTGGTGGTATCCCACAGCCAAGGGATGGGGGTGGGAGAGATTCCGTGGAGATCTGGAGAAGGAGCCGAGATGGAAACTTGGCAGCCAAATCCAGCTTCCCTGGCTGCTGGCCCACCCTCAGTGCTCCTGGATGGTGCTGCCCGTGTTCTGGAAGGCTCCGGGGCAGGTGGGAATCGGACTGATAGCTGCCAGGATGGAACAGGCTAATCTGGGAGTGATCTTCAGACCTGGAGAGGACATGCCCAACTCAAAAGAGGAGTCCCCTCAGAACTCCACGCCAAGTTGGGCAGTAGGGGATAGAAAAATACAGTCGCTGTCTTTCTTTTGCCTTTTATATGCCTCCTGACTCTAATCAAGCCACTTAATGCCTCATGCCTGAGTTTCTCCGTCTCTCAATGCTCACTCCCATTTCCTAGCACTTTCAGTTACACAGAGACAGTCCTAGACAGACCAGTTAGGTAAGACTACTTTGACGCCCAAAATAGGAGGCCCTCTAGTGGACGGCACAGTGCTATGCCTTTCACTATGAGTGAATGAGTAAGCAGACACATGAATGAGCAATTGAAGTGAATTTTTTAGTCTTTCATGCAGAGCCACAGAAATAAAAGGAGGAGGGAATTTCCAAGAGAAGGTCATGGTGAAGTCTCCTATGATGCAAAGACAAGGACAATGAAAATGAAAGAAAAACCTGGCTGTGCATGATTGCTGACTGGGAGGAGGGCAATTTCACGCCACAGCCTTCTGGGAAGGCAGTGTCTATTCACCAGATGATGCAAGTCCGCTTTGACCTAGTCACCTTTCTTCCAGGAATTTATTCTGCAGGTATACTTAGAACTGGGCTCCAATAAGTAAGTTTTGGGATATGCCCCGAAGCATCACTGTAATGAAGAAAGATGATAGATACCCTAAAATGACATCATTAGGGGCCTGGTAAAGTAAATTACAGAACATCCATACAGCAGATAACACGTGGCTCCTTAGAGAATGAAGCCACTCTCTATGTAATGATATAGAACAGGCATTCACGTGAGGTGAAAAATTACAAACTGTATTGAAAAACATTAAAAAAGACCTCAGAAGATGGACCAACCTAGACAGTATATTAAAAAACAGAGATATTACTTTGTCAACAAAGGTCCGTCTAGTCAAGGCTATGGTTTTTCCAGTGGTCGTGTATGGATGTGAGAATTGGACTATAAAGAAAATTGAGCGCCAAAGAATTGATGCTTTTGAACTGTGGTGTTGGAGAAGACTCTTGAGAGTCCCTTGGACTGCAAGGAGATCCAACCAGTCCATCCTAGGGGAGATCAGTCCTGGGTGTTCATTGGAAGAACTGATGTTGAAGCTGAAACTCCAATACTTTGGCCACCTGATGTGAAGAGCTGATTCATTTGAGAAGACCCTGATGCTGGGAAAGATTGAGGGCAGGAGGAGAAGGGGATGACACAGGCTGAGATGGTTGGATGGCATCACTGATTTAATGGACATGGGTTTGGGACAACTCCAGGAGTTGGTGATGGACAGGGAGGCCTGGAGTGCTGCGGTTCATGGGGTTGCAAAGAGTCAGACACGACTGAGCGACTGAAGTGAACTGAACAGTAAATGGAAAGGCAAGCCATGTTCTTGGGTAAAAGACCCATCACCATAAAAATTTCAGTTCTCCCCCAATTAATCTACAGATTCAAAGCAATTCCATTCAAAATCCTAAAAAGCTGGGGTGAGGGGATGTTGTGGGCGGGAGGGGGGAATTGTCCTATAATATAAAAACGCTTATTAAAAAGAGGTAATAATGAGGACAGTGGTATTGGAACTACTATGAAAAATTACACCAGTACAACCTAACAGAAAGCTCCCCAAACAGACCCATATATATATGGAAACTTGATCTATGACCAAACAGGCATTGCATACATATCAATGGGAAAAGGATTATTTCCTAAAAAAACCCACTGAGATATTGGGGCATCTGTAGAAGAAATAGAAATGACCAAAATATATGATATATAATCTCTCAGTACTCAGACAGTATCCCAGAGAAGATATTTAATGCCATAGTTGGCAAAATTAATAACCTGATAATATCTCTGGAGTGACTTGATCTGTCATCCACTGCGTAGTTTCATTTCTTGTTGTAAAAGTTAGAATGAGCATTGTGAAAGTGAAAGCCACTCAGTAGTGCCCGACTCTTTGCGACCCAGGCCTGAATACTGAAGTGGGTAGCCATTCCCTTCGCCAGGGCATCTTCCCAACCCAGGAACTGAAACCAGGTCTCCAGCATTGCAGACGGTTTCTTTACTGTCTGAGCCACAAGGGAAGCCCATGAGTCCTGGAGTGGGTAGTCTAGCCCTTCTACAGTGGATCTTCCTGACTCAGGAATTGAACTGGGGTCTCCTGCATTGCAGGCTGATTCTTTACCAGCTGAGCTATCAGGGAAGCTAAAATTATAAAACAAAGCATGAGAATCACTATTAACACAACATTCAAGATTGTGGTTACCTCTGGCAGTGGGAGGGGATTGGGAAGAGGGAGGAGTACTGAGAGAGCTTTCAAGATAGCAGGGCTAAGGTCTTATTTCTTAAGCTGGGAGGCCACTGCAGACAGAGAATGGGTGTGTGCTCAGTCATGTCTGACTCTTTGGGCCCCCAAAGACAGCAGCCCACCGGGCCCCTTGGTCCACAGGATTATCCAGGCAAGGATACTGGAGTGGGTTGCCATATCCTCCTTAAGGGGATCTTCTGGACCCAGGGATCCAAACTGTATCTCTTGGGCTCGAGCATTGGCAGGCAGATTCTTTACCACTGAGAGGAAAGCCCATATAGATATGAAGTGAAGTGAGATTTGCTCAGTCGTGTCCAACTCTTTGCGAATTCTCCAGGCCAGAATACTGGAGTGGGTAGCCTTTCCCTTCTCCAGGGGATCTTCCCAACCCAGGGATCGAACCCA
>SJYF01000816.1:1082046-1099263 GCA_006410515.1 Procapra przewalskii | reverse complement strand
CTCCCACATTGCAGGCGGATTCTTTACCAGCTGAGCCACAGGGAAGCCCAAGAATACTGGAATGGATAGCCTACCTCTCCAGGTGATCTTCCTGACCCAGGAATTGAACTGGGATCTCCTGCATTGCTGGTGGATTCTTTACCAGCTGAGCTATCAGGGAAGCCCCATATATATAGAGAGATATCTTAATAAATAAAAGATTTAAATAATTTAAAGTAATAACAATATATATGGTATATATGGTACTGGAGAAGACACTTGAGAGTCCCTTGGACAGCAAGGAGATGAAGCCATTCAATCAAGGAAATCAACCCTGAATATTCATTGGAAGGATTGATGCTGAAGCTGAAGCTCCAATACATTGGCCACCTGAGGCGAACAGCCAACTCACTGGAAAAGACGCTGATGCTGGGAAAGACTGAGGACAGGAGGAGAAGCATGTGAGAGAGAATGAGATGGTTAGATCCCATCATTGAATCAGTGGACATGAGTTTGAGCAAACTCTGGAAGATAGTGAGGGGCTTCCCAAGTGACTCAGTGGTAAAGAATCTGCCTGCCAGTGCAGGAGACTCGAGAGACGCAGGTTCGATCCCTGAGTTAGGAAGATTCCCCCGGAGGAGGAAATGGCAACCCACTTCAGTATTCTTGCCTGGAAAACACCATCGACAGAGGAGCCTGGTGGCTGCAGTCCATGGGGTCGCAAAGACTCAAATACTACTGAGCACAGCACAATCAGTCCAGGAGATAGTAAAGGACAGGGAGGCCTAGCATGCTGCAGTCCTCAGCGGTAGCTGAGTCGGACACAACTTAGCGACTGAACAAACACAAATATGGTGTTTAATTTAGCATGATAGGAAACAAATAAATTCAAGAAGGGTCCCCCCCACCCTAAAAAACAAGGCAGAATCATGTCTAGCACATTTGCATTTTTTAAAAGGTAATTTAATGTATGTGTTTATGATTAGTTTGTGCATCATAAAATAGCTGTAAAAATAACCACAAAAAACTAGTAATAGTGATTGCCTCTGGGCAGGGAATGCCAAACAGGGTAGTTGGGTGGGTTGGGGAGGCGGATTATTTTTCAGTGTGCACCATTAATATAGTTTGAATTTTTCCCTTGTGCATCTGTAAGTTCTTGAGAGACCCAGGGGTGTTTGCATGCACCAAAAGACTGAATCAGATGCAGACCAGCAGAGCGCTAAGGCACCCTCCTAGCCCAGCTCTTGAGAGCTGAAGTGCCACTGCTATCAGGCTTTTTCCAGAATTTCTAAAACAGGCACACTGCAGGACTTGGGAGTGTAAGGCCAGGATCCGTTTTAACACTTCCAAGAAGTCTGGGGGTTGGGAAGGAGACTGGCAAAAACAGGATGGAATCAGAGACCCTCATTTGGGAGAGGGTTCGTTGACTGCAAATCAGTGGCACCCCATTCCCAGGATAGTACCACCTGTAGCCCAGACCTTTTGTTTGGAAACAGATCAACATTCCAATGTGGTCGACTGGAAGAGCCAAGGACAGGGGCTCTCGGAAAATGAAAGTTTTAGTTGCTCAGTCGTGTCCCACTCTTTGCGACCCCATGGACTGTATGTAGCCTAACAAACTCCTCTGTCCATGGGATTCTCCAGGCAAGAATACTGGAGTCCGTTGCCATGCCCGCCTTCAGGGGATCTTCCCAACCCAGGGATCGAACATGCATCTCTTAGGTCTTTGCGGACTGGCAAACGGGTTCTTCACCACTAGCGCCACCTGCTGCTGCTGCTAAGTCGCTTCAGTCGTGTCCGACTGTGCGACCCCATAGATGGCAGCCCACCAGGCTCCGCCGTCCCTGGGATTCTCTAGGCAAGAACACTGGAGTGGGTCGTCATTTCCTTCTCCAATGCATGACAGTGGAAAGGGAAAGTGAAGTCGTGTCTGACTCTTCCCGACCCCATGGACTGCAGCCTACCAGGCTCCTCCGTCCACGGGATTTTCCAGGCCAGAGTACTGGAGTGGGTTGCCAGCACCACCTGGGAAGCCCTAATGATAAGGAGTGAGGAAAAAGAAAAAAAAAAAATACTTGAGTGGGTTGCTATTTTCTTCTCCAGGGATCGAAGCCTGCATTGCAGGCGGATTCTTTATCGTCTGAATGCGGGTGGCAGAAAGGGGCCCAAGCTTCCCTGCCTCCAGGCGAGGGATCCTATAATCTCAGCTGGAGGAATGATAACTCCTTCTTCATAGCCTTCATTTCATCCCCCCCTTCCATTTTGGCCAAAGTTCTGGAATAACTCCCCGAAAACGGCCTGAGGGTGGAGCACCCTGCCCTCGCGCCGCAACCCAGAGAGCGGCTCCTCCCCCGGGACCTGCTCGCTGAGCAGCAAAAAAAACCACAGCTCCCAGAAGCCCGCGGTGGGCGTCGGCGCGCAGCCGCGGAGCGGGGGCTGACGGGAGCGTGTTGCCCGGAGGCGGGGCGAGCGCGCCGGGCGGAAGTCGGCCGCCCGCTGGGTCCCCGGCGCTACTCGCAGCGAGGCTCTGCCGCCCGCGGGCCCCGGAGCCAGCCCGCACCGGGTGAGTGACGGCCTGCCGGCGGCTCGCCGGCGCCTGCCGCCCGCTCCGACCCCGTCGCGTCGCTCCTCCGACCCCAGGCTCCATGCCCCTTCTCCCTGAGCGGGGCCTCCGCCCCCTTGACTCGCTGACTAGGGTGCGACGCCTCCCCCTCCTCTGACTTGTAAGACTCTTACCTCCTCTGACCTACGGGACACCTCCCCCCTCTGACTTAGGCGATACCTCCCTCGTGTGACTGCAGGACGACCCTCTCTGACCTGGGGGACTCGTCCACCCTCTGACTGCAGGACTCCTGCCCCCTCTGACTTGTGGACACCTCGCCCCTCGGCCTAGGTTGGGACATCACCCCCTCTGAGCCTGGAGGATGCATGCCCTTCCTGAGGCTTAACTAGCCTTGAGGATAACTCTCCTGCCCGCTGTGATTTCCTTACCAGCCTCTCTGACCTCTGCAGGGCTTCTCCTGACCAGTTAGGGAACCCCTCCCCTCTCTGACTAGCACTTGGTCACACCTGCAGCAGGTCAGCGTCCCCCCACCCCAGCAGGCCTTCCTCGTCTTCCCCTCTTTCCTTTTGCACCCAGACTGTCTGCCCTGCCCCCTCTCCACCCTCTTCTCCCCACCTTCTGGTCAGGATGGGCACCATTCCTAGGACAGGCGCTTTGCCCATCCCTGTGGTTTGTCGTGGCCCTTGCCCTCGCGTCCCTAGGCTTGGCAGGCCCCCTTCGGTCTGCCGGACAAGTCTTTTTCCCAGGCACCTGAGGGTCCCCCAGGAGATGGGTGCCTCTTTGCACTCCAGCCCTGTTTCCTATGCCTGCCTCAGGGTATGTGCTTGACATCTTTTCCTACCCAGTTCTGAACAGTAGTAGATGTAGGATCCCGCATCTGCTGATGTCGAGTGAATCTTGCTGGTCCTTCTGTCTAAGGACCAAACCTTAACAAAAGCACAGGATCTCCGGGGCTCCATGAAAAGGGAGCAGGTGCTGCAGAACTGTTCCAGAACTTTGCCCTTCAGGAACCCTGAGGTCTCTGCAGCCTCCCCCTCCTCTCCCTTTGAGAAGCTTGATTGAGAAAAATCTGCCTGGGCTGGGCTGCGGGCCTTCCTCCAGCCCCCAGCCTCACCCCACAGGCCTGCCAGTGGAACAGCCCAGCCTGAGCCTGTGGGCTCGGTGGGGCTCCTCCCAGAACAGCCAGCAAGCAGCCGGCCCCTGGGGCGCCTCCCTGCCTGCCTCAATGAGCCCTCTATTCCCAACCAGCCAGCCACTCCCTCTGCACTTGGTAGGGTCCTGTTCTGAGAGCGTCTTTGGGAGAGGACTCAGGGGAGACGCGTTGATTTGGTCAGGCACTGTCACGAGGCCTCTGCAGTGGTCTGGGGCCAGGATTCTCCATCTTCTCCCTTTTTCTTGTCCCAGTTAACCTGATCACACAAGGCACCGTGACATCACAGGGTGGTGGAGGAAATCCCCCATGGGCAGGTATGCTTTGTGGGGCCGTGTGAGCTGATTGTTCCATTCCTTGTGTTAGCTGAGAGTCTGCTTTCTTCCCCCTAAAGATGTCACCCAAATGTAGCTTACCCCTTATTTTCATAGCCCACAGCAGTGATGTGTTTAAGCTGTGGATATTTGAGGGATTTCTTACCTGCCAGTCTGACTGCACCCTGTGCGTGTGCCTAGCCTCCCTGAGCCACAGAGGTGGGGAGGAGGGGCCCAGGGTGCAGGAGGAGCGGCTGTGTCCACCCTACTCCCTGAATGTGGCCTTTGAGGTGAGCACTGCAGGCTGCCACACACACACACGCCCCTTTCATCTGAGTCTCGGGACTTGCCAGCAGTGACGTGGCAGTCCTCGTGGCAGCTGTGGAGGGTAGGTGGACACATGCTCCAGTGTGTTCTCCTTCAGAAACAGAGTATCTCAGATCTGGGAATGTGGTCTGGAGTCCTGAAGTGGGTTCACACTGTGATAAGTCATTTCTGTGTCATTTGGATGGTTGGGAATGGTACCTAGGACACTGCAAGCAAAAAAGGCAGTGATGTTACTTTCCCTTCAATAACACTCTGGACTGTGGAGACTCCTGGAAAGATATTATTAAATGCCAGCGTCAGGGGAATCTAAGACTTCCATATTAATCTTTAAGGACCTCTGTTGACTTCCCGTTTCACTAGACTCAAGATGATCAGTTAGGAAGAAAATAATCCTGGTGATAGAGAAATCTGTTTGGGAAGATGTTCGGTTTTCTCGTTTCCTATACTTTTTTTTTTTTAATCCTGCTTGTTTACCTGTAGTAGGTCCAGTCACTAAGTGGAACTCACAGCTTCAGCCTCTGAAGCAGAGCCCGACTTCCATTCTTATTCAGCTGGGGGAATAAGCCGTGGGGAATGAGGCTGGAGTCGGGCCCCAGACAGCAGGGTTCAGACGGGGCCAGACCAGATCCTGTTATGGTTAGTGACAGTGTGGGGGTGAGGGTGTGGTTGGAGCCCCCACAGAAGGGCTCCAAGGGTTGAGTGCGTCCCAGAGATATCTGCCACTGAGAAAAGTGCCGGGAGGAAATGGCTTCTTGTAGATGCCGCTCTATTGTCTGCGAGCAAGCCCTGATTCAGATGGATCATGGGATGATTATGTCCTCGTATTTGTGGGCTCTCTGCATAAATAGCCCCAGTGACACGTGGTTTTGTGTATGGCACAGCACCTCACTTTGAACTGGAAACATCACTTTTTGCTAAAAATCCTCCAAGTATAGCTTTAATGATACAACTGAAGCACACGCAGCCCTCCCGTGATGGCGACAACTACGGACTGTGGACGATCCTGGCACCCTGTGCCCACCCTGGAGACAGAGCCTTGTGCGAACGGCCCTGCCCCTTCGGAAAAGCCGGAGGTTCTTTCTCTGTCTCCCTCCTTGTGGTTGGCAGAATAATGCCCCCCACCAAGATGTCCACATCCTGACCCCCAGAATCTACAAATATATCGCGTGGCAAGGGGTTATTAGGGATTCCCTGGTGGCTCAGATGTAAAGAGCGCCTGCCGTGCTGGAGACCTGGGTTCGATCTCTCAGTCAGGAAGATCCCCTGGAAAAGGAGATTGCAACCCACTCCAGTATTCTTGCCTGGAAAATCCCATTGATGAAGGACCCTGGCGGGCTACAGTCCGTGGGGTCGCAAAGAGTCAGACACAACTGAGCGACTTTATTTTCACAAGGGGATATTAAGGTAGCAGATGGAATTAAGGTTGCTAACCCACGACCTTAAAATAGGGAAACCATGCTGGGTTATCGAGCAATCACAGAGCCTTTAAGCGCGGAAGAGAGAGAGAGAGAACTTCAGAGGGAAGTGATGGCAGAAATGCCAGAGCGAGACACTGTTGTTGCTGGCTTTGAAGGTGGAGGAAGGGGCCACAAGCCAAGAAACGTGGGCAGCTGTGAGAAGCTGAGAAAGGCCAGCTCCTCGGAAAGGGACACAGCCCTTGATTTTAGTCCAGTGGGACCCATGTCAGACTTCCGTCCTCCGAGACCGTAAAGCGAGTTTGTGGTGTGTAAGCTGCTGAGTCTGCGGTGATTTGTTAATAGCAGCAACAGAAAACAAGCTCACTCCTCTTGGGTAGTGACCTTAAAGCAAGCCAGGGCTGAAAAATAAGTTACCTCGAGCTGTCTGTAACCGGATTCAGCACGCAGTTGGGAGTGCCTGTATACAGCGTAAGAGGAGTCAGGGAAGGTGCAGACTCAGGTAGGGCCCGGAGTTTCAGCCCTGACCTCAGTATTCACTGGAAGGACTGGTGTTGAAGTTGAACCTCCAATACTTTGGCCACCTGATGGGAAGAGCTGACTCATTTGAAAAGACCCTACTGCTGGGAAAGATTGAGGGCAGGAGAAGGGGACAACAGAGGATGAGGTACTTGGATGGCTTCACCAACTCAATGGACACGAGTTTGAGTAAACTCCAGGAGTTGGCAATGGACAGGGAGGCCTGGCGTGCTGTAGTCCAAGGAGTCGCAGAGAGTCGGATACGACTGAGAAACTCAACTGTGAAGGACATACTGGACTGCTGTGGACGTTCCCCTTCCTTCCCGGTTCCCTTCCACTGTCCACCCTGTCCACATTTGAAATGGCCTAAAATAGTACAAAGTAGTAAGCCTTGGCAAGTCCAAAACAGAAAAATGCCGTGAATCAGATCATATTTTCCAGAAGCTGAGACACACCGTCTGCATTCTTTGAGATACCGTCTCGCTGGAGCTGTGAAACCCTTGGCGTCTAGTGATGTCAGTGGGGTGAGCTCTTGACTTTCTAACCAGGGAGTGCCCTTTGGCAGTGAGCTAGCGGGAACTCGGAGGCCAGCCCAGCCTGCTGTCTGGACAGGGCTCTCTAGGAGCGAGGTGGGGCCAGGAAGGCAGTTGCTCCCCGGGGAGGAGAGTGGCTGCCCCCAAGGCGGCAGGGAGCCGGGAGGGGCCTCCTTATCTCCACACTGTGCTTCCTGCCTCCCTAGATCCTGAAGGGAGGTGGGGGGCGGGTAGCCTTGGCAGCTCTCGTTAAACCTGTTTGCCTTGCCACCTGTCACACCCCTGAACTGAAGGAATCTACAGAAAAAGGCTCTTGGCTTTGCTGAGTGTCACCACCCAGTTTCTTCTAAGCCTTGGTAGATAGAGTCCAGTGACGAAAGGCCCGTGGAAGTAGGGGTGTCGGAGCCTGTTCTCCTTAACTGTAACCAGACCTCGGAGGGGCTGCTGCTGCTGGGGTGGGGAGGCAGCGTCCCCCTGGGTGTACAGCAAGAGGTTGGTGCCGCCTCCCTTGGGTCTGGAGTCCACTGGCCAGTGGATAATCACCAGCACCACACCTGGCTGTTTCCGGCCTGTCTTCTAAGGAAGTGCTGGTTCCACGGACACCAGAAAAGCATGAGTGTCAGCGAGCCATTCTTGACACCTGCCCCAAAGAGAGGGGGCCCGGAAGGAAATTAGAGCTCGAACCTCCTGGGTGGTGGTTGCCCCTCGACAGCCAGGGACGCCTTTCCAGAGATGATGCAGTGGGGCTGGCATGGGAGAAAGCAAGCTGGGAGGGGTGTGGTCCCAGGGGTTTCTGAACGGAAGCGAAGGTAGGCACGCCCCCTGAACAGGTGAGCCTGGCCGGCCAGAGAGCTCCTGACTTTCTACCGCAGCAACTTGATTCCAGTTTTCCTGGTTACGTAAAATCAGCCTGGGACCTCCCTTGTGGTCCAGTGACTAAGGCTACGTGCGCCCAATGCAGGGGGCTCAGAGTCAGTCCCTGACCCGGGAACTAGCTCCCATGTGTGTAACTAAGTGCGGTCAAATAAATAAAAACAATTTTAAAAAAATCGACCCATTATGATGGCTCAGTGGTTAAAGAATCTGCCTACAATGCAGGAAAGGAGATGAGGGTTTGATCCCTGGGTCGGGAAGATCCCCTGGAGAAGGAAATGGCAGCCCACTCCAGTATTCTTGCTTGGAGAATCCCGTGGACAAAGGAGCCTGGACGGCTACAGTCCTTGGGGTCGCAAAGAGTCAGACACAACTGAGCAGCTGAGCTCGAGCTGCATGTGGCGGGGTTGACAAACTTCTCGTCACGCAGAGCAGACATTTAAACCGCTTAGTGTTCGGAGGTATGTGGGCAGGGGCAGGCCATTCTGGGAACAGCTTTGTCCATTTCACCTCTCAGCTGCGCTGGCTTGTCTCTTGGTTTTCGTGGATGGCAGGTTTTTGTTTTTGTTCTGTTCTTTGTTTTTTTAATAAAAATGCAAGCTCTCTTGGAGCCAGGCCTCCAGCAACTAGAGACTACAGGCAGCTCACCATCAGTTTTAGATGATAAACCGGCGGGTCGTGGCACAGCATGAAAACGAATCTGATTGGAAGCATTCTTTTTCTGCAAAATAAAAATAATCCCTTGGGATGCCAAGGAGGGATGGACACCAAGACTGGGCTTTGATCCAGTGGTAAAGCTGAAGGGGCTTTCTGGAAGGCAGCCCGAACTCTCTTGTCACTGAAAGCAATCGAATAAGTGTTTATATAGCAAAACGTGATCGAAGCCCAGGCCCCCCTTTGGTCTTGGGAGCCAACCTGACTGAGCAGAGCCCCTGAGTTCCTGGGGCTCAGAGTCAGTGGGGAGGCTGAGACCGGGTCGCAGCCAGAGAAATGGCGGAGCCCTGGCCTGCAAGAGGCGCAGCCGGCATCTGGTGCGTTGGTTCTAGGCCTGGCCTCACAAATCACCACAGGCTTCTCCACTGAAAACAGCACACGTGCCCTCGTTGTTCTGGAGGCCAGAAGCAGCTGTCATTTCACCGGGCTGAAATGGTGTGGGCAGGGCCGTGCTCCGCCGAAGGTGCCGGGGCACAGTCCGTCCTCGCCTCTTCCAGCTACTCGGGGTCCCATGCGATTCTTGGCCGTGGTCACGTGGCCTCCTCAGCTGTCACATCCCCTGCCCCCCCTTCTGTGAGGACACGGTCACACTGAGGGCCCACCTGGGCAGTCTCACCATCACAGGGCCCCTGACTGGCTCTTGTCTGCACGGTCCCTGTTGCCATAGGAGGGGACAGTCCCAGGTCCTGGGATCTAACCTGGCTGCCTTTGGGATGTCAGCCCCTCACAGGAGCAACACTTACGGGGAGGTGGGGGGGCACTTCACATAGACGCCAGACAGGAAGGGGACAGGACAGCAAGTGCGTAACTCTCACGGGACAGCCAGGAGCTGCTAAGTGGGTCCATGTGGCTGAATGGAGAAAGCGTCCTGTGCGAGTGTTTTGCACACAGATTGTGGGGTCACAAGCAAGGCGGTGCTGAGCATGAGGAGCATGTGTGAGGATGCAAGGCTTCACCTGCAGGCTGAGGAACTTGCCCTTTGGCAGGAAGGTGCTGGGGGCTGGTAAAGATTCACTTTTCAGGAAAGTCTCCTTCAGTTGTGTGAAGGATGGATTGGGGAGGATCTGTTTCTCTCGGGGAGCAGAGCATGGGTATTCTCAGCTTTGCGGGCCGTCTAGTCCCTGGCTCTGGCCGTGCCCGGTGCTCACAGGAGTTGGCCGGCCTCTGCACCAGCTTTGCCTGCAGAGCCGGGCCCCCCAGGCCTGAGCACAGGTGCTCGTGATGTGAGGAGGGACGCGCTGGGCAGCAGCGGGAGGTCAGTACCAAGTCCCACAGCATCTGACCTGGCGGCCGTGGCCCTGGGACGCCAGTGTGACATGTGCACAGTTTACGTGGAGAGACGGAGATCCAGAGGAGCGAGGCCACTTGTTTGAGGTCACACGGCTGGTAACGGGCAGAACTCAGGTTGCCCAGAGGTCTGGGTCATCAGGAGGCCAAGGTGAGATCAGGGCAGAGGCTGGGGCGGCGGGGGGAGTGGTGCGGAGTTGAGAGCTAGGGTGCGGACAGGTGAGGGGGCCTGGCACCTGCCAGGATGTGGCAGCATGAGCGATTTGACCACTACCCAGGCTGGCGCTGAGGGCTGGGAATGACCCCGGCCAGCACTGCCTTCCTGCCGGGAACCTGCGGGAGGCTCAGCAGCTGGGTTCCTGGCCTGAATTCCAGGGAGACATTCGGGCTGGGAGGGTGTGGATTCAGAAGGAGAAGTGGTGGGTAGTGAGGAAGGAGCCCGCCTTGGGGGCCGAGAAGAGAGGGAGGAGGGCCGCAGACAGGCCACCGTCGGCGGCCCCGTTGCTCCTGGCAGGAGGTGCAGCAGGACACCCGGTGGCTGGGCCCAAGAGCAGGCCTGTCTGTGGGTGGGGCGTCTCCAGGGCCAGCAGTGGACCCTAGCTAGGATGGGGGAGACCGCTCCTCCGGGATGGGGAGGGTGGGCTCTGCATTCATTCACAGAGGCATGTCACCTCTTCACATGCTGAGCGCTACCAGTGTACCTGAGAGTGTACCCTGGAGCTGGAACAGTGGCTCGGATGGGAGATTTGGACAAGTACAGACTGTGAGAAGGAAGCAGTAGAGCAGGCATGGCTGACCTGACCCTGAGCAAGCAGGAGGTCCTCCCCCTGGACTGGGGCCGGGGGGCTGGGTGGGCTCCACTGGGCCCTGGCTGCTGGTGGCGTCCTCAGAGTCTGCTGGGAACGAGTGGAGGGGGACACCAGGACCGCAACCCAGAAATGAAGAGTCCACCAGGGGCTGTGAGGGCACCTCACGGTGGAGACATGTCTACGCTGGCAGGCTCTGCCCACTGCACCTGCAGCCCTGTGACGGCAGGCAGCTCAACCCCGGCTGGATCCAGGGCCGGGGGTTTGCATGTACCTAAGCTGGGGCGCAGGGGCAAGGAGCCTCAGCTGCTCAGGAGGTGGGTGTCCTTTCCATTCCTTTGCACAGTATGCTGTGGGGTAGAGGGTGGGCAGGGAAGCCCTTCTGAGGAGTGCGAGCAAGACCGTCAGGAGCTGGGACGGTGAGCCCTGTCTGGGGGATGCGGGGCAGAAAGGTGGTCAGTCGGCAGGCAGAGGAGCTGGCTTGCCGGGGACGGGTTGGGGTTGGCAGGGGTTGTGTAACTAGTGAGGGTTTGCTCCCAAAGCAGGGGATGACTCTCCAGAGGGACTGGCGTGAGTGGCAGTTGTCGGTGGCCGCAGGGCACCAGAGGGTGTCGGGGTGGGGGGGTGGCAGCAAGAGGGCGCCTGTGTGGTTCCCGTGAGAAGGGGCCGTGGGAGCCGATGGAGAGGAGGCAGGCAGCCGGGTCGCTGGAGCTGACACAGCAGATGCTGCAGACGGCGGGGGATCGGGGCCACCCCTGGGCTTTTCGAGGTGGCGGTGGCTCAACTTTCGGTTGAAGTGTGTTCACACAGGAAGTTATGTCTCCCAGGGGTTTGATGGACGTTTCAACTAGGACAGCTGCGACGATGGCCATCTGCCATCGCTGCCTTGATTCCTGAGGGAAGAATTGCAGGCGAATGTATGTCAGAAATCCAGGCAGAATTTTGACCAGAAGGTGAGATGCAGGAACTGAGAGCTCAGTGGCGACAGTGGGCTGGATGTGGACAGTGGGCAGCTTTGGCCTGGCTGTGCTTTTGAAGCTGTGGTTTGGTGAGACCAGAGGAGGGGCCAGGACTCCTCTGCTTTCCCTCAAGGTCCCCAGCGACCAGCTCGCGTCACCATGGCAGATTGGGGGACTGCTTCCTGGGGGCGGAGTGAGCCCTCTCCCAGGAGGGGAGTCGGGCCTCTGCCTTGGGGGGGGGACTCCGAGGCCATTCCGCTGGGCCCCTCATGTCTTACCTGCTCCTTAGAAGTCCCTTTTCTGTACTTGACCCTGTGGCCAGAACCTAAGAATCTGTCTGGAAAGCAAGGGGATGGGAGGCCTGTTTACCATATGGGCCTGTTGCCTTGATTTTCCATCCCAGGAGCCAGACCACATGGTCTACATTGTGGTGGGGGGTGGTTCACAGAACTGCCAAGTCCCCGCATGAGTCCCCACGCCCTTCCCAACTGCCACCTGGCGGAGTGAGGAGCATCTATGCGAGAGTCAGCGGTTAGTTGTTTGGGGCCAAGGCAGAAATGCTCCGTGGCCCAAGGGACGTTTCCAAGTCACAGCTGAAGGTCGAGACTGAGAGTGGCCACGGGCCAGTGTTCTGCTGCTTCTGCCCCTGGTGCTGCTGTGACCTGTGAGCTGCCGTGGCCTGTGCTGGACACAAGAGCCGCTATTCCTAGCCGCCACCACCTCCCCCGGAGCTCGGCCTCCAGCTATGCTCGGAGAGTGGGCCGGGCCGAGCCATGCTGTCCTTGGAGCTGATGCGCTGACAGGCAGGGCTCCAGGGATGAGGACGCGTCAGTCTCTGGACCCTCAGCCTTTTGCATGACACAAAGGCGCCAGGGGGACAGATGTTGCCAAGACCCGCACTGTTTCTGTTTGGCTTGATTGTGTTCCATAGTTGATTTGAACGGGCTTTCCCGATGGCTCAGCGGGTAAAGGATCCCCCTGCAATTCAGGAGACACAGGAGGGGCAGGTTCAGCCCCTGGGTTGGGACTATCCCCTGGAGGAGGAAATGGCGTCCCACTCCAGTATTCTTGCCTGAAAAGTCCCGTGGACAGAGGAGCCCGACAGCCTACAGTCCACAGGGTCACAGCAAGTCAGACGTGAGTGAGCAGCTAAGCACAGCACAGCACATTTCTGTTCAGCTGATAGTGTTTTATGGTTTACTTGAATATCACGGAAACGTAACCCAGGAGGAAGTAAAAACTCCCTCTCTGAGTGTGTGTCTGCTCTGTGCACTGTTCTAGTGGCTGGGGGCGCAAATGAATGAACTGTAACATGATGTCCAGTGGTGATAGGTGCCAAGGAAGGGGATGGAGGCTGCCGTTGGGAGCAGAGCCACCAGGGAGGGCTTCCTGACTTAGGTGACCTTTGCTTAAAATGGACCTGTACTCTCTCTGATAGTTTGTCCTGCCCAACGCCCTCCCCACCTCCCCGCCTGCCACGTGCCCTCTTTCCCAAGACTGAAAAGCACCAGCTTACGCAGAACTTTGTCTCACTGAGGTTTGTGTCTTGCCAGCTGGGACAGAGGACATGGAATGGTTTTGCTTTGGAAAGACTTTCCTTCCTGCTGAATAAGAGTAAACAAAGATACTGCTAGAGTCGGGGTTTACTTAAGCCAAGGGAGCAGAAATGGCCCCGAGTCGTGGCCATGCCAGTCACCCTGGACGAGGCCGCCTTGGACTGTGCACCCGCTCGTACATGGGGCGCTGTGCCCGGCAGGTCGTGACCGCTCTCCTTTCCCCCACGTTACAGGTCCCGCTGCCCTTCAGTCTGATGCCCGTCCAGCTCTCCAACCCCCCGGAATGGAATGAGTCTATGCACTCTCTCCGGATCAGCGTGGGGGGCCTTCCCGTGCTGGCGTCCATGACCCAGGCCGCAGACCCCCGCTTCCGCCCCCGCTGGAAGGTGATCCTGCCGTCCTTCGTGGGTGCCGCCGTCCTCTGGCTGCTCTATGCCCACCGCCCCGCTCCTGGCCGGCCCCCCCTGCCCAACACCCACAACTGGAAGCTTGTCCATCCGCCTGCTGCCCGGTACAATGACACCTACCCGCTGTCTGCCCCCCAGAGGACGCCAGGTGGGACGCGATACCGGATCGCTGTTATCGCCGACCTGGACACAAAGTCCAGGGCCCAGGAGGAGAACACCTGGGTCAGTTACCTGAAGAAGGGTCATCTGACCCTGTCAGACAGCGGGGACCGGGTGGCCGTGGAGTGGGACCAAGGCCATGAGGTCTTGGAGTCCCACCTGGCGGAAAAGGGGCGGGGCATGGAGCTGTCGGATCTGATCGTCTTCAACGGGAAGCTCTACTCCGTGGATGACCGCACGGGCGTGGTCTACCAGATCGAAGGCTCCAGGGCTGTGCCCTGGGTCATCCTGTCCGACGGCGACGGCTCCGTGGGGAAAGGTAAGTCAGGCCGTCTGTTTCCGTGCTCACTGCGGTGCTGGAGGACAGGTCATCCAGTTGGTTCTCAACACGTGTGCAGCGAAGCAGTCACAGGCCCAGGGGGTGACGTCGGGGAGACCTCCTCTCCCCCACCTCTGACCTGCGGCCCCCACAGCCTGAGCAGAGTCCTCAGAGACCTCAGCTCAGACCAAAGCCGCGCCTAGGAGGGTGAGCTTCTGCTAGGGGCTGGCGGGTAAACGGGGTCTCTCCCAGAGGAGCACTGGGCTGCCCTCAGGGACAGCCCCTTTCTGCGTCCTCAGCCGTATCAGTGTCTTGAGTGCATGCTGGGACTGCGCCCTCCACGTGCCTTAGCTTTAAAGCCAGGGCATCAGGTTTGCTCATTCTGAACTGAGACTTTGTTAAAAAGCAAACTGCTCCTCTCAGAAACCCAGCAGGGGAGGGCTGAGTGTGAGCAGCAGTGCCCCCCACCCCGACCTTGAGTGGAGTCTGACCTCTGGCATCGGCTGTGCCCCACACCAGCAGGCAGGTAGCAGAGCTGTGGGAGGGAGCCTGCATGCCCAGAACCTTCACATGGGGCAGGAGGAGAGTTGACATCAGCTTCCATGCATGTGGATGGATCTGCACCTGCTGGAAAGCCAGGCTCCACTGCCAATGCCTGGGGTCAAAGGAGAAATCGCATTAACTCACTGGGCCCTGGGCTGGCTGCCAGGCCCCCCTTCCCTCAAAGTGATAAAAATCTGTCCTGACTTTGCCCGAGGCTGGGCAGGTTGGCAGGACTCTCTCTCAGCCACCGTTTTATTGAAAACCTCGGTTGCCTGCTCTCTGCCTCGGGCTGGCCGCGCATGTCCGGCACCATCCCACAGTTCTGCTTGCCGCTAGGGTCTGGAGGGTAGCAGGAGAGAGGGAGCTTGGGGTTGCCCAGTGGTCGGTCCCCCGGAGGAGACCACAGGAAGTCAGTGGGGTCCCCAGAGCCACCTGCAGAGAAGCATCCCGAGGTGAGGGTTGTAGCCACAGCTCCTTGGGTCAGCCGGAAGTTTGCAAAACATTTGGGAACAAGCAGAGATTAGAACACAGTGAAGGAACAGGTGAGACTATGCTAGAACAAAGTGCCCAAACAGCCTTCAAAACTAGGCTCATGGTAAGTAAATCCATCAAAAAAGTAGACACACTGATCGGCGTGGCTACTGTGAGCATCTGTGCTGAGCCCCACTAAGCTCTGGCTGCTGGCACATAAATCCCTCGGGGGTGTGGCTGTGTGACTAGCACTTTCCAGCATTTTCCCAGGGTTGGGCGTAGGCTGAGATGGGGCTGACGTGACAGCTGGAGAAATGGGGAGATTGGGGTCTGCAAAGAGAGTGAGTGGAGGGCCACTTTTCTGGTTGGGGGGAGTACTAGGCCACTCCACTGGGGGGTTCACATGGGTTAAGGCGGGGACAGTCCAGCAGGGTTCCTGGAGTGAGTTTGGGAAGAAGATGCTGGAGGGCAGGGAGAGAGGAGTCAGAAGGCGGAGGTGGTGCCCATCTGCCCCCCGTGAACACCATGCTGTCTGCTCTGAGGGGCCTGCCCACCCGCCCTCCGATGGAGCTGCAGGCTGGCTGGTCCATCCCCTACTGTCTTGTCATCGCCCCAAGTTGAGTCCACTACGAGTGACCTCTGGCCTCTGCTACCTAGAGCTGCCGGGCCCAGAGGGCTCTCTGCTCTGGCCTGACTGGGCCCACAGGCCAGGCCAGCAGAAGTCTGGCCCTCGCCCCAGCCCCGCCCCTGTCTCCCTGTCCCCAGGCTTCAAAGCTGAGTGGCTGGCCGTGAAGGATGAGCATCTGTATGTGGGCGGCCTGGGCAAGGAGTGGACCACTGCCACAGGGGAGGTGCTGAATGAGAACCCAGAGTGGGTGAAGGTGGTGGGCTTCAGAGGCAGCGTGGACCACGAGAACTGGGTGTCTAGCTACAACGCCCTGCGGGCCGCTGCTGGGATCCGGCCGCCAGGTGAGAGCCAGGCCCACGGACGGGCACCGCGAGCTTGCTTGTTAGACCATTTGGCTGTTTCTGCTAGTTGCTCCCACCAAGCCTCTGGGTTCTGGGGCCAGCGAGCTGTTGCTTTTCACCCAGGCTCACTTGGTGGGCTCAGACAGTAGCCCCGTCCACGGTGTCCTCCTGGGGACGGCCCCGAGGTCGGGCCTTGCCCCTGAACTGGCGGTGGGAGCAGGTGCACGAAGCTTTGCTTCTTTGCCTCCATTTCTGGAAATCATGGTTTGTGGTAGGGAGGGTTGGTGCTTGGAGCGGGCTCGGGCATGTGACTGAGGTCACAGCTTCACCTCCAGATAGGCTGACTTCCCATCCTTTTCGGCTTGCGAGGCAGGCTCTCCTTCCCGCCCTGATCCGTCTTCTCAGATCAGGCCTGGTGTTTCTCGTGCCTCTTGCAGAAGCTCTCTCCTCTGCCCCCCGGGAGAGGTGAAATGGCACCAAGGAGGTAAAATACAGACAGACCTTGTAGCCATGGCTACTCAGCAGTGCTGGGGGAGCCGGCGAGGGAGGGCGCCCAGCAGAGGCTCGTGCGGCCCCGTGGGCTCTGTCCTGCTGGGTTTAGCCACTGTGGACAGACGGACAGCTAAAGAAAAGAACGGTGCTGCTGCTCGGCCGCCAGGCCGCTCGCGGGTCTGCACGCGGGGCGAGGTCGCCCTGGGCCTGGTCGGGCGGGCTGTGACCGGCCTGTGTGTCCCCAGGCTACCTCATCCACGAGTCTGCCTGCTGGAGCGACACGCTGCAGCGCTGGTTCTTCCTGCCGCGCCGCGCCAGCCACGAGCGCTACAGCGAGAAGGACGACGAGCGCCGGGGCACGAACCTGCTGCTGAGCGCCGCCCAGGACTTCGGGGACATAACTGTCCAGCGCGTGGGGGCAGTGGTCCCCACCCACGGCTTCTCCTCCTTCAAGTTCATCCCCAACACCGACGACCAGATCATCGTGGCCCTCAAGTCCGAGGAGGACGGCGGCCAGATCGCCACCTATATCATGGCCTTCACGCTGGATGGACGCTTCCTCCTGCCTGAGACCAAGATCGGGAGTGTGAAATACGAGGGCATAGAGTTCATCTGAACCAAGAAAAGTCAAGATGACAAGCAAAGCCAAGGGGTGGACGGTTTTAAGCTACATCAGGACTCAAGTTTTATAAAAACCCAAGGACTGCACTTTCATGTGATGTGTAGTTTATCTTTCTTTGTTGTTTTGGTTTTTTTTGGAGCTCTTGAGGTGTGTACCTGGCTTAGAAATTTCCAGAATTGGGAGCTCAGTCCAAGCCTGAGGTGTGGCTTCTCAGCGGGGACCGGAAGTGGCGGGGTGGGG
>SJYF01000816.1:1054078-1068661 GCA_006410515.1 Procapra przewalskii | reverse complement strand
CTTTCCGCCCTACCCCCACTCCGCCCCGCTGTCCTCGATGCCCAGAGACACTCCCTTCATCTGGGAAAGTCTTCCTCATCCTCAGAGGACCACCTTCAGATGAGGTGAGGACCCCCGCTGGGACACCCAGAGCACCCTCCACAAGGAGAGCCCGAGGCCTGTCCAGCTCCACCCTCTCCCTCCGCTGCCTCCTTTGCTGCAGGACAAGGGACTCCCAGGCAAGGCCATGGCCCCTCTACGGCTCGTCTGGATGTGGCTGCTGGTCGCGGGAACTCGAGGTGAGCTGAGCCCCAGGAATCCTGAGAGCAGCCGTCTGTGACCTTGCTCTACAAGGTCGGCCCCTTCCCCTTGCAGAATGGCAAGGCAGTGTTCTGCCCAGCGCCTGGGTCACGGGGGCCAGCCCGGGTCTTCGCTCCTGCGTGAAGCCCTGGCTGCCCCCACTAATGAATGGCATGGAGATTTGGAGAGGAGGCCGGGGGGCTCCATTCTCATCCAGCCGGAACCAGAGGGACCAGGCGGGAGGGGCTCACAGAACGGCCGAGCCCCGAGGGGCCTGGGGTCGGTGCCCTTTGGACAGTCAGCTTCCAGTGTCCTGGAGACCTGTCCTCACGCTCTTCACACTCAGAGGCCCTTTCTCTTCCCGGTGACCCCATGGAAGGGCTGTTACACCCCATCTGAGAAGTGCCCTTTGACCTGGAACCCGGCTCCTGCCTGACACTGTCGGCTCCAGCAGGGGCTGAGGTGGGGCTGGGTGGGGAAGTCAGCAGGCTGAGTTCTAGAAGAATGAGTGTGGAGCTGGGACCCTGCTTTCTTTCCTGGTCTGGCACACTCTTCCTGTGTTTCCAGGGCGCTCTAGCCCTTTGCCACCAGGCCTTCCCAAACATCCCTGCCAGCGCTCCTTGCCATGGTGCCCAGGCTGCATCCCAAGCCCCACACACCCACAGGTGGGGCCAGTGTGGGCCTGTTCTTCCCCTGGGGTCCTGCCACTCCACTCTCAGGTGGCACCAATCGCCCCCCTGGCCCTTCTGTATCAATGGCATGAAGGACTCAGACCCCAAGGACTAGAAAGGGGATGTCTACCCTCAGTGTGTGTATGGGGGGCCGTGTCTATGTGTATTTCTCACTCCTCCCAGGGGGTGATCCCCTTGAGGATGGATGGGGTGTTCAAAGCTAATGGTCCAGGGTTCACTTCTGTTGGGGAGAACTCTACCTCCCCCACGAAAGCCTAGGAGTGTGGGGTGGCCATGCTTCCCCCCAGGGATGAAGGCCCAGCACCCAGCTTCCATCCTTGCTGACCTCTGCTCTCCCTTGAGAGCCTGCAGGCGTGAAAGACGGCGACATGCGGCTGGCCGACGGGGGCTCTGCCAACGAGGGGCGCGTGGAGATCTACTACAGCGGCCAGTGGGGGACGGTGTGTGAGAACATGTGGGACCTGACAGACGCCAGCGTCGTCTGCCGGGCCCTGGGCTTCCGGAACGCCACCGAGGCTCTGGGCGGGGCTGCCTTCGGGCCAGGTAACCCGCGGGTCCCCGGGTCCCCCAAAGCAGGACACGCTGCCAAGGAACCAGGCCCAGGAGAGGGTCATACCTAAGGGGGGCAAATGGCATTCCCACCACTGGCAAAGGTTTCCAAGGGGTAGCAGCCCTGCGCTGGCCAAGAGCTGGCCGTCTGGCCTGCACTCACACTTGCCTGGGGGCTGTTCCCTCCAGCCCGGAAACTCCACTCCGGACTTTACCTTCTTGAAACAGTTCCCCCTAAAAGAAAAGTCTGTGTGCAGTGCCTATGATTCTGAAAAAATGAGAAATCGTCCACGTCTTCAGCCACAGGGGTAGATGCATAAGTTACGCAATAATTGTTTGATATCTACAAAGCCAACCGACCGGGTCAAACAAAGCTAGTTCATGGCACAAAGTTTCAATAATAGATCTGCAGACAGTACCAGGTGAAAACACGTGCCCACGTGGACCCACGCTGGGGGGGACGTCACCAACCAGGGGCTGCTTTCCTGGGATGGCAGGATTTCAGAGTGCTTTTCTCCACCTCTGTGTGTAACCGCGACTGTCCTTCACTAGGCTTCTCGGGGAAGCAGCGCTGTTGGCAGGGCCTTCCCCAGGGCCGAGAGCCCCAGCTCCCCCTCCAGGCTCTGTCGTCTTTGCTGTGCTTCCAGGACACGGCCCTATCATGCTGGACGAGGTGAGGTGCAAGGGGACAGAGCCCTCGCTGGCCAACTGCTCATCCCTGGGCTGGATGCGGAGCAACTGCCGACACGATGAGGACGCCAGCGTCATCTGCACCAACGGTGAGCCCCATCCTGGGCCCCAGAGGCTCGAGGCCTGGATCCCAGGGACGGTGGTCAGGCCGGCTCCCCGGCTCCACAGGAATCACACACCTACCTACACAAAGGTTCGCAGGTGATGCCCACTCTCCAGGAGGTGGGGAAAGCCCACAGTTCCCACCACCTCGCAGCAAGGGGTGCCCACTTCCTCCCCACCCTCCCTGAAGCCGCTCAGAAATACTCCGTTTTAACCTGATTCTCAGGCACTGAGCCACTTCCAAATACGGGCCCACCTCAGAGATAGCGTGGTTTCCAGACACTGCCGCAAAGCGAGGACCTCGGTAAAGCGAGTCATGTGGATTTTTTTCCCCAGGCCTGTAGAACTTGTGTGTACACTCTGCTGCCGTCTAAGTGTGCAACAGCATTATGTCTAAAGGAACAATGTACCTACTGAAATATTGAATCTCTAAGTTCCTCACCTGAAATTAAAATAATATTGTGAGCCACATACTTCAATTCAATGAACAAATACACACGCTTAGAAGCAGAGCTGAGACTGGAACAAAGATTTTCTGATCCTAGCTGAGAGTTCTAGAATTCTCAGCTGCCCCCTGATTCGGCTCCACGCGAATCACACGCCTGCCTGACCAAAGGTTCCCAGGTGACGCCCGCAGTCCAGGACAGGCGGGAAAGGCCTCAGTTCCCACCGCAGTAAAGAATCCCCGTGAGACAAGCAGGCGTCACCCGGCACAGGCTCCTGGCCCAGCGGCGCCCCCTTGCCGTGATATGGGGAAGTACAGGGAGACTAACCCTGTTCAACGGGGCCTTGTTGCCTTGAGAGGACTGAAGACAAGAATTTTAGGTAACATGAATATGCATATTTTCTCTCTCTTTTTTGAAGAGAACAAATTTAAAGAATGACCAACCCTAAATATAATAGATCACTGGCATAAAATCAATAAACCAGTCTTGTTGCTTAGGCTCTCGGTCGTGTCCGACTCTGTGACCCCATGGCCTGTAGCGTGCCAGGCTCCTCTGTCGATGGGGAGTCTCCAGGCGAGGACACTGGAGTGGGTTGCCATGCACTCCTCCAGGGGGTCTTCCCAACCCAGGGATCGAACCCCAGTGTCCCACATCTCAGGCGAATTCTTTACCATCTGCGCCACCAGGAGGCCCCAATAAACCAGAAAGCAGTAAAAATGACGAGAATAATATACCCACCTTATTTTTTTTAAATAATGTACATACCTTAATTAAACAATACTTTATCGGGACTTCCCTGCTGGTACCGTGATTATGACTCTACACTTCCAGTGCAGAGGACATGGGTTCAATTCCTGGTCAGGGAACTAGGATCCTGCATGCCATGAGGTACAGCCAAAAGAACCCAGTACTTGAGCGCTAAAAATTGCCAACGACCCTCTGAGCCTTCAGCAAGTCATAATCTTTTTACAATAGTGCCATCAAATATCACTGAGAATTGCCAAACCATGACACAGAGACACAAAGGGAGCAAATGTCATCTGAAAAAAAAAAAATAGCATAGCTCAAGACACTGTTGCAACCTTCAGTTTCTGAGAAACATGGCAACGCACAGTGAAGCGAGGTGCCTGTGCACCCCGTGTCTGCACACTGCAGGCTCACCCCTTGAATCGGCAGCCTTCTGGTTCTGCTGGGAAAGGGGGTGCATCACCCCCAAACCAGGCTGGGAACTTCCAGGAACTTCTCTAGGCCTCAGTCCCTTGTAGGAGGCTGTGAAGGACCCCAAAGCTCTAAACCACATTGCCATGGGACCCTCTTCAGACCAGACGAGGCAGGAGGTTCAGATTTAAGACAGTCATATCTGGGTGATTGATTGACTGACTGATTGGGATAGGACCCCAAGTTCTGGAAGTCAGCCCCTCCAGATCCCCCCAAGGTGTGCCATCTGAATGTTGGGGGGGCAGGTGAGCTAAGACATAGGGGTGTTTGACGGGGTGGGGCTCTGGGCCACAGGGGGCAACGGCACCCTGTGTTCCAGGGCCGTTCTTTCCTCGTCTCCCCAGGAGCCTTTCTGAGTCGATAAGGCAGGATCCACAGTTTAAGGGAAGAATCTGACTCCGGGGAGCAAAACTCTGTGTTTTCGGGTCACAGAGGAAGCGAGTGCTGGGGCCCTCCTAACATGCATCCCCCTCCATAGAAACCAGAGGTGTCTACACCCTCGACCTATCCGGCGAACTCCCCGCGGCTCTAGAACAGATCTTTGAGAGCCAGAAGGACTGTGACTTGTTCATCAGGGTGAAGGTGCATGAGGAGGACGCGCTGGCCATCTGCGCCCACAAGCTGATCCTGTCCACCAACCCCGAGGCCCACAGCCTGTGGAAGGAGCCGGGCAGTAGGGTCACCATGGAGGTGGACGCTGAGTGTGTGCCTGCTGTCAAGGACTTCATCAGGTGAGTGGCCTCAGGGCCGAGCCTGGGGACTGGGCAGCTTCCCTGCCAAAGGAAAACCCCAGGGACAAGGGACGCGGCACCAACCGCAGCCATGCTTGCCTGAACACATGCGAGGGCAACCACATACGTGCTCTCTCACTGGTGTGCACACATGCTCACACACCCACACACGTGCACGCACTCACCTTCACAGCCACACATCCTCACCTTTGCACACACATTCTTATGTATTCTTTCTACAGGGACTATGAGAAATGGGTCAGTCCTCACACATACACACACACACATGCACACCACACCTGTCTCTTGGGTATCATAAGCACCCAAAAAATAACTACCAAAGTCATTTTTCCTCTTTTCACCTCACTGATCTGCTCCTGCAAAAAATTTTTTTAAAGAAACGGGAATCCACGTCTGCTGCCGGAAGAAAGTGGGGAGAAAATTCCCAGGCGGCAGTCTAACCAGCGGGCCAGCCACGCCAGGAGCCCATCTCCCAGCTGAGAGTGGCCCCCGAGGGGTCCGCCCCTTCCCCCGCAGACCATCCCGCTGGGCGGGGGTCACTATGTCACTACCTCGGTTGGGCTTGCCAGGGACTGGTGTTCTGGGAGCATCAGTTTAAAGAGAGAACCAAGTGTATGAAAAGCCGTTCCCTCTCATGACCCAAAGTTGTAGGTAGCCGAAAGTGACATTTACGAGGAAACAGCAAATGGCAGTTTAAAAAGAGTGGCGTCTTTTCAGCCAGGGATGAGAGCTCGGCCCCGTCCTGTGCCCCTCCCAGAAGGGCTGAGGTCTGTGATGCGTCTGCGCCTGGCCCCAGCCTCTCGCCAGTCACCGCCCGTGGTCAGAGTCAGTGGCTCTCTGGACGGTCTAGCCGTGAGCTCCAGCTCGCTCTCTCTGTCTCTCTCTGCCTTCCTGTCTCTTTCTGCCTCTCACTCCATCTCTCTGTATCTTCCTATTGCCCTGTATCTTTGTGTCTCTCGCTCCCTTCCTCCCTCTCTGTCTCTCTCCCTCCTCTAAGGCAGAGAGGCAGCAATGAGCCCCACCCAGGCCCTAGAGGGCCTCTGGAGACCCTTGTTCACTGCCTCCACCAACCCCTACTCCCCTTCCCTCTGCCCGGCAGCCCCCACGTGGTACAGATGACCATTTTTGTTCTCGAGTTCACATTCAGCAGCAGGATCACAGGATGTCCTGAGCACATCAGGGCAGAGCGGCGGGTGGGACGAGGGCCGACTCACCCCTGCTGCTGCCACTGGACTCTGTGGGTTCCCGGCTCCTTTCTGGGCACCTGAGGTTCTGGGTTCAGGTGATGGGGAAGCCAGCAAGTCTGAGGCTCCCTGGAAGGCTCATCATTTGAGAGAAGCAGTGGAGTTTGGTTCTTTTTAAAGCAGGGCCCCACTCACCATCTCCCAGGAGACGGCAGGGGCCATTGCCTGGCGTTTCCCCTCCCAGCAGGCTCCCTCCACACGTGTCTCCATGAGCAAAGTGCCTCCTGGTGGCACACGAGTTACATGGTGGGTGGCACAGACTGGGTGCCACCTACAGGGCTCACAGCTGGCAGGGATGGCAGACAGGAGGTGACCCATGACGATGCCCCTGTCATGGGGGCACCAGACAGGTGCTGGGGCAGAGGGGCACCCATGGGCACCCAGTGGGGAACTCTGGAGTTCTGCCCAGGGGTGTGACAGGAGAGAGGGAAGGGCAGAGCCCTGGATGGCCAGCAGGTCCTGGTGTCGGGGCCCAGCCCATGAAGACGACGGTGATGATGGAGGAGGTGGTGGGACCGTCCCCACCAATGAGGACGAAGCAACATCCTCAGGGAGTCTGGGGTCCACCCAGCTGCCTGTGCACCTGGCTCTCGGCCCACATGAGCTTGGAATGGGGGTTGACTCAGGAGATAAGTTGGGGGCTCCGAATGCCCCCTGAAATAGCTGGCACCCCAGGGATCAGCAGTCAGCCAGACACCTGCACCGGGGCACACCTGTCGTCCTTTGGAGAAGGGATGTAGCCAGGCATTAGCTCTCATCTCCCCTCAGGTACCTCTACTCCCGGAGGATCGATGTGTCTCTGTCGTCGGTGAAGTGTTTGCACAAGCTCGCCTCTGCCTACCAGGCCGAGCAGCTGCAGAGCTACTGCGGGCACCTCTTTGCCATCCTCATCCCCCAGGACCCCTCTTTCCGGACACCCCTGGAGCTCTACGCCTATGCCCTGGCCACCCGGGACCCCGTGCTGGAGGAGATCTGCCTGCAGTTCCTGGCCTGGAACTTCGGGGCCCTGACGCAGGCCGAGGCCTGGCTGAGCGTCCCCCCGGGCCTGCTCCAAGACCTGCTCTCCAGGACCGAGCTGGTGGTGCCCAGCGAGCTGGTCCTGCTGCGGGCTGTGGACGAGTGGAGCCGGGAGAGGAGCACCTCCCACAAGGAAGCGGAGGACCTGCTGGAGCAGGTGCGGTTCCCCATGATGCCACCCCGGGACCTCTTCTCGCTGCAGTTTAACCTGTCCCTCTACTGGAATCACGAGGCGCTCCTCCAGAAGAAGATACTACAGGCCCTGGAGTTCCACACCGTGCCCTTCGAGCTGCTGGCTCAGTACTGGGGCCTGAACCTCACCGAGGACGCCTACCAGCCCCGGCTTTACACCTCGCCCACCTGGAGCGCGTCTGTGATGAGCTCGAGTTACAGCCCCTACCGGTCCTTCCAGACGCCCCAGCACCCCAGCTTCCTCTTCCAGGCCAGTTCCGTCTCCTGGTCTTTAGTCTACCTCCCCACCCTCCAGAGCTGCTGGAACTACGGGTTCTCGTGCTCCTCCGATGACCCCCCACTCCTGGCTCTCTCCAAGTCCAGCTACTCCAACCCCACCATTGGCTATGAAAACCGGGCCCTGCTGCACTGTGAGGGGAGCTTTGTGGCAGACATCGTCGACTTCAAGGGCTGGAAGGCCCTGATCCCCAGCGCCCTGGGTACCAACAGCTCCAGGAGCACTTCCCTCTTCCCCTGCCCGGCAGGGTTCTTCAGCAGGTTCCAAGTTGTCATCCGTCCCTTCTACCTGACCAACTCCACGGGCATGGACTAGACTTGAGGCTGGAGGTCAGGGTGGGCAGGAGCCCACAGGGGCTGGGCCCCTCCCTCCTCTCCTTCACATCCTCTCTGCAGCCACCTCCAACCACCGGCCACCAGGTGGCCCCCCTGCTTCCCTTGATCTCTCTGAGCTTACAGAAATTACTGGAAGACTTCAGCTACTGCAGACTTCCCTGGTGGCTGAGATGGTGAAGAATCTGCCTGCAATGTGGGAGACCTGGGTTCAACCCCTGGGTTGGGAGGATCCCCTGGAGAAGGGAATGGCAACCCACTCCAGTATTCTTGCCTGGAGAATCACATGGACAGAGGAGCCCGGCAGCTACAGTCCATGGAGTTGCAAAGAGTCAGAGACAACTTGTTGCAGAGAGTTGGACACGGCTGAGCGACTAACACTTCCTTCCAACAGTGCGCTCACGAGCTGAGAACCCCCACTTCAACTGCCCGGCTGATTTGTTGGGAAGCAATGAGATGTGAGCCAGGAGCTGTTGGGTTTCCTACCTGGCCTTTCACTTTCTCCACCCTCTGCTGTCACTTATCTGAGATCATTAAAATCGCACTGTGGTTCCCCCAAGTTCTCTCGTTCACGCAGAATGGGCTGATGAGTCCATAGGGTGTTGAGACAGAGGATGATGTGCTAGGCCCTGGGATCCAGTAATGAGCCGACGTGGTCCCTTCCCTATGAAGCTGCTGCGGTCTCGTAGGTGAGACAGGCCGTTAACAAGTAAGCAAACACCTGGGGTGGGGACCAGCGGGAATAAGGGGTGATGGAAACCAGAGGAAGGAAGGTGGGAGGCACGGGCTGGAGCTACTTCAGTGGATCTCAGTGGAGAAATGAAGAGTGCGAGGCAGCAGGCGTGGGGGAAATGGCAGGAGGGTGTGTGTGTTCCAGGGAGAAGGAACAGTAGGTGATGGGAGTCTTGGCCCCATCAGTCTTCCCACTTGTGCACGGGGAAGGGGGCAGAGATTCTCGTCCCAGCACTGTAGAAGTGGAAATTTGCAAAGAACCTAGAAGGCCACCAATGGGGTGCTTGAGCACAGATAAAAGACACCCACAATGCGAGGGTCAGGCAGAAGAAGGGTGTATGGGAAGGAGACTGGAGGACCCATGGAATCTAGGGCAAGGCAAGGGAACCGGACCTGGGGTCCCACAGGGACACTGCGTTAGAATGCCACCACCGGGTTCTGGGCGCTGGAGGCTGCCCCTGCCGCAAGCGGGGCAAGAATTCTAAACTGTCCCGGCTTCTTTGTGATCCACACGCTCCAGGCACCAGGCCCCGGTGGAAGCATCTGGTTGGCCAGGCTCAGGCCACGTGCCCTTCCCCCTGGCCAGGGTCTGCGAGAACAAGCACCTGGACTGTTCTGGCCTTGAGAAGGGGGGGCGGCATGGGACTCACCCAATGGGAGGAAGATCCAGAAGCTGGGCAGCCAGGGCGGCAGCTGTCCCCGCCACACACGCCTCTTCCCCTCCAGCCCCACGAAAACAAGAGCAGGGAGACACAAAGCCTGCCCCTGACCCCACGCAGCTTCCCCTTTCCCAGAAGGCGCCCCTAGACCCGGCTCCCACCCAGGGTCCAGGCCCTCCATCTTGGCCACCTCTGTGGTGGTCCTTTGACATCTTAAAAATCTACCACTTTGTTTAAACCACACTGTTGACCGTGGCTATCACCGCCGTTGGGGACCGTAGCTGGTGAAGGAAGACAGGAAATGTTGGTTATCAACGTGCTCCAGACACACACAGGGGAGCGCCAGTCTCACTGAAGCAATGAGCCACAAACCCACAGCACCCTCCTCTCCTACCAGCTCCCTGGACCTCTGCCCAGAGCCAGCACCCCAGAAGTGAAGGTGCAGGCCTGGTCAGGTAACCGGAAGCTTTGCTCCCGAGTGCTCTGGGCCCTGGTGGATCCAGACTATAAGGAAGCCTGCAGCCCCACCTTGAGCCATGGGATGAGCCGTGTGAGGACACGCCTGAGGAATCCCCGAGTTCCTTCCATCCTCCTTGTGGGCTTTCGGGTGGCAAGTTTGTCACTACCCAACCCAGGGTAGGCCTCCCGCCTTCTTTCCTCACCCATCCCATTTGCCTGAACACACAAGTGGTCCCCTTGGTCCATGTTGGTCTTAGCTTCTGGCCAGCGGAGCCTGGAGGTGTCTGTTAGTGGAAACATTGCTTCCGTGGGTGTAAAGACTCTAAACCAGCAGAGTCCAGAGTTAGGGGGACTGGGGACTAATCTGTCCGCTCAGCCACCGCTGGCTCCCGCACTAGGGGTGCAGGTCGGGGAGGGACTCCGACTGCCACAGACGGGAGCCCAGGGCTGGGAGTTTGTTTGGGGCTGTTCTGTTCTGTTCTGTTCGGCAGTAAATAATGAAAGAATGTATGAAGAAATCTGGAAGTTGGGCGGTTCCAGGATTGGCTAACATGCTGTTGATGTCTTCAGACCCAGATCCCACTGTCTTTCGTCACTGTTATCTTCAGCCTTGGGATTAAATGCTCTCTGATTCACATGGGCTACTCTTACGACAGCAAATCCCTTGGCCTCAGCACCTGCATGCTCGGGGACCAGCCATCGCGCTGTTCGGTGAGTCCAGGGCTGGTAGCGCTAAGGCAGACTGATGGGTGGGGAGGACGAGCCAAATCTAGTTACTGGCAATCCTGTGGATGGCAGGTGAGCTGCCTGCCTTGTGCTCTGACTCCAGGCTTTGGGTCACCACTAACGGGCCGAGTGCAGCACGTGCCACCTCAGCCGTCCAGAGGGGGTGCCCTCGTCTAAGTGGCCAGGGCCACCTGTCCTTGGCTGTGGCGTAGTCAGACGGCAGGGTGCAGGCACAGAATCGGCGAGCCTGCGTGGTCCCGAAGCAGGTGGGTGTGTGTGTGCATGTGGGAGAGAGAACTGCTCACCACAGCTGCATTCCAGGTGTAGGGCTATACCACTTGCTCCGATCAGGCTGTGTCTGGAAAAACAGGAGGGCCCACTGGGATCTTCACCCGGTCTAGTTCAAGATAGTCCGCTAACCAAGCATGTACAAGAGCCCGCAGAATCTTCCGGAAGCTCTCGGTCACCTGGTGAATGGCCAGGAGGAAGGTTGTCAGGACCGCACACTGTTGAAGTCCAGGGCCTAAAGGCTTGGCCACTTGCCTCTGAGGGGCTCTGAGTGACCGAGAAACTGGGAGGGGGCCGCAATCCTCCCGTCACGGCTCTGCTCGGGTTTTTTCCTCACTGATAAGAATGATAAGAATCAAGTAAGAGTTTTGCAAGCTGCTTATCTATGAGCATCTCGTGAACAGCTAGCCACATCCCTCCCATTGCAATCAGGAAGCCCTCTCCCTGGCAGTGTCTCTAGAGGGGGCCCTCTCTGACCTTCAGAGATAAGCCACAAGGGCACTTTCTAAAAGGCTGTGCCTCCTTTCCCGTTGATTTCACCAGGTCTTGAGGCAAAGACAGCTGTCTGGGTCTTTCCAGATGAGAGGCTGGCTGCTCACAGTACATTCTTCAGGGGTTCTGGCTATTGGAGTCCTTTCTCTATATTGTACCAAGGAATTCTTGACCCCCAGGGAGGCGCGTTTTCAGTCAGTGAATTGAGATAGTATCACTCTCAGCTGCATAAGGTAGTGAGGAAGCTAGATCCCTGATAGATGTACCTATATTAGATATTTTTAGCTTCAGCTTCATATAATGACAACGGAAAATAGCAGTGGCTTGAGAGCCCTACTTTTTCTCTCACATGGTAGAGAGGGAGGCTCCTTCTCTTTCTACACCATTTAGTATGTGACTGCCATTCTCAAGGTTACCTCGTGGATCATAATGCTGCTGGGGTTCCAGCCATCATGTCTGCCTTTCAGGAAGCAGGAAGGAGGTAACAGAAAAGGACAAAGGGCTTTGCCCAGTCATCTATCCCCCGAGATGGAATGGTTCTTAAATTTTTCACCTAAGATGCCTCACTTGCTTCATCCTTGCTTTAGTCCCATTAAAAGCAATCATCTCTGACCCTGCAGTGCTTGAACACCTCATTCCAGGGAACCACAGGCAGTGACTGAATCAGCAGCTTCACTACTGGGGGCAACGCCAAACTCCCATCCCTGGCAGCCAGAGGGCTTTGGAGAAATGACTTTTCTGGGGTATAACATACACATATACCTACACATATTTATATCTATGCATGCATACAAAAATGAGCTCAGTTCATTTTGATATTACATCTACATACCATGGACCCACCATTTAGACCCAGACAGTGAAATCTTCCCTCATCCCCAGAGGCTTCCTCCCGCCTCTCCCCCTGATTAATACCACCACCCTCAGCAAAGCCACTGTTCTGACTTCTGTCAACATAGATTAATCTTTCCTCTCCTTGAACTTCATATAAAGGAATCAAGAGTATGTGCCCTTCCGTGGCGGCCTTGTTTGGCTCAGTATTTTGTCCAAGATTCAGTGTGTTATTCCAGGCAGCAGAGCAGAATTCCATTGTCTGAATTCACCACAATTCACCAACCTGTTCTACAGCTTTGGAGCTGTTTCCAGTGTTTTCGTGTTTGGGATAAAGCTTCTCTGAGCATTCTTGTGATGTGCTTTGGTGGACACGCAGGCTCATTTCTCTTGGGTGCGTACCTAGGAGTGGACTTGCTGGGCCGTGCGTTTAGCTCTCCCAGCGCCCAGTCTCCCCAGCAGCGTGCATGAGTCATTTGCTCTGTGTCCCCAGCAGCAGCTCACAGCCTCAGTCTTTTAAACTGCAGCAGCTCTGGTGTGTGTGTGTGTGTGAACATGGGTCATTCTCTGCATTCAGCCCCCGGTTCCCTGAAGGTCCATTACCTGATATCCATTTCTACCACCAATCTCTATACCAGCCAACCTTAGTTGCTGAAAATAGAAACCAGCTCTGGTGAACTTAGGACTTCCCTCGTAGCTCAGACGGTAAAGCAACCGCCTGCAATGCAGGAGACCCTGGTTCAATCCTGGGGTTGGGAAGACCCCCTGGAAAGGGAAATGGCAACCCACTCCTGTATTCTTGCCTGGAGAATTCCATGGACAGAGGAGCCTGGTGGGCTACAGTCCGTGGGGTCACAAAAAGTCAAACTGAGTCACTGACATTCGCACACACACTGGTGAATTTAAGCAGAAAAGGGATTTACAGAAGGAATTAGGAAGCTCGCAGAATGAGTGGGGAGGCTAGAGAACCAGGCTGAGGAACTGAGCAGGAATTAAGGAAGGTTAGTGTTCCAGGTGGGAGAAGGCGATGGCACCCCGCTCCAGCACCCTTGCCTGGAGAATCCCATGGATGGAGGAGCCTGGTGGGCTGCAGTCCACAGGGTCGCTAGGAGTCCGACACGACTGAGCGACTTCACTTTCACTTTTCACTTTCATGCACTGGAGAAGGCAATGGAAACCCACTCCAGTGTTCTTGCCTGGAAAATCCCAGGGACGGGGAGCCTGGTGGGCTGCTGTCTCTGGGGTCGCACAGAGTCGGACCTACTGAAGCGACGCAGCGGCAGCAGTGCTCCAGGTGGGCTTCCCAGGCGCTAGTGGTAAAGAACCTGCCTGCCACTGCAGGAGGCATGAGACACGGGTAGGGTCCCTGGGTCAGGAAGACCTCCTGGAGGAGGGCATGGCAACCCACTCCAGCATTCTTGCCTGGAGAATCCTGTGGGCAGGAGAGCCCGGCAGGCAACAGTCCATGAGGTCACAAAGAGTCAGACGCGACCGAAGCGACTTAGCAGCAGCAGCAGTGCTCCAGGGAACTTTCCACAAGGAGCCACCACTACGAAACTTAGCGGCCCACTCCCACCACCATGCATCCGAGTGTGGTCCTTGGGCTTGGCTGCAAGGGGCCATCTTGGTTCTGCACAGGGCTGGCCGGGCTCACGCATGTTGAGGTTTCATCTGGGACAGCAGGAATCGCTCTATATCGTTTCCCATCCTGGTGGACGACGACCCAGGCTTGGTCACCTGGTGGCAGGCTTCCATGATTCAAGATGCAAGGCCTCCTGAGGCCCAGGCTTGGAACTCATCCCCAGCGTCCTGGGGCCAGCAGGGAGCCAGCGGTTGGCAAAACAGGCTCTGTCTCCTGCTGAAAGGAGTGCTATTTGTAATCAGCTCCTCGTACGTAACCAGAAAGCCAAAGATGGCAGGACCCAGAGAGTTGGGTTAGAAGTAAAACCACCAGACGAGACTTCCCTGGAGGTCCAGTATTTAAGACTCCAGGCTTCTACTGCAGGGGCATGGGTTCAATCCCCGGTTGGAGAACTAAGATAAAATATATATATATATATATATATATATATATATATAAATCTGGCAGCCCATGGATGTGCTCACTGCCTCAGGGGATCCCGGCTTCTGGATGCTGTCGCTGTGGCCATTCCACCGCCACCAGCAAGCTCCCTGGACCAGCCCTGTCTCACCGGCCGCAGGCTGAAGACTCAAGGGCCTGAGAGGGCATCTGAGAGCAGTGACCTGGTCTTTTCAGCTCACTTGATGGCAGGTTTCCTACACACAGGAGGGAGACTCAGATGCACTGAGGTATAAATATATTACAGGCGCTCTGAGGAGTGGAAGACTATTCAGCTGTGCCAAAGGACTTCAGGGACCCCTTGTTTGCTGACAAGATGCAAGACACACCATCAACCTGGACAAACGTGGAACAATCCTGCCTTGAACACTCACCGCTGTCTATTGAGTCTCCGTTTCCCACGTGTTCCTTCCCCAAACGACCCAGAGGTTCCTTTGGGACATAACCCCCACCCCCTCCACTGGGCAGCAGCCCCGGGTGATCCCTGGGAGGGGCCCAGGGGAGCCCCAGTTATGGATTTGAGGTG
>SJYF01000816.1:1043031-1053791 GCA_006410515.1 Procapra przewalskii | reverse complement strand
CCCCCCCCCCCGCCCCCGCCTGAGGACACTAGTGTATCCTTCCAGCAAGGAGAGGTTTCCTTTGTTTGTTTCTTTGTAATTTATTCAATTTACTTTTTCATGGAGGTGAAAATGTCACATAATGAAGAGTTTTTAAAAAGCCATTTCCCCCTGCTCAGGCCTTCGGCCTCTAGGTTATGGCCACAGCCTCACACAGAGCGGCTCAGACCTGAAATAGCCAGAATTCAGGAGGACTGGTTGGTGCCTCACCCATGTGGCCCTGGGCGAAGGTGGCAGGCCCCAGGCCCTCAGGGAGCGCTGGACAGGAAAGGTCTGATGTGGCAGCAGCTGATGTGCCGAAAGAATGTCGCTGGTGGGGACGCCAGGAGCTCAGAGCCAAGCATGTGGTCGTTGCAAAATGTCAGGGGAGGAATGCAGAGCCCTTCTCCCAGCTTCCTGGTCCCCACACGATCGCTGCCCAAGTGCCAGTCTGATCCGTCTGCACAGATGCCCGCACCACATATGTGCCTTCAGGCTGTCAGGACAGGAGGCTCTCCTGGAGGTCCCTCCAGGCCGAGCTGGGGT
The DNA here is from genome assembly GCA_006410515.1 of Procapra przewalskii. Classification (NCBI taxonomy): domain Eukaryota; kingdom Metazoa; phylum Chordata; class Mammalia; order Artiodactyla; family Bovidae; genus Procapra; species Procapra przewalskii. Next base: position 1,053,227 of record SJYF01000816.1, on the reverse strand, counting down.
CTCTGCCTGCAGGAGACAAGCACGTGACTGGCAGAGACGGCAGAGACAGAGAAAGAAGGACACACTCACCTGGACAGAGGGGCAGTTAGAACCGGTTTGGAGGAATCATGGGGAGCCTGCAGGCTGTGATCTAAAGAGAGAAAAGCGGTGGGGTGTTGGGAGAGGGGATGCACAAGGCTGAATATGAATCTAGGAGTCTCAGGGAGGCCAGGCAGCCGGTCCAGAGGGGGCTGATGGACCCCAGGACGGAGCTGTCCTTGCCTCGCCCGGGTAAGACAGGGAGGGCACAGGGCCGGAGTCACGGTGTCCCGGCTTGGCTCCTTGCTAGCAAGGGCCAGGAAGGAATAGGCTTGGATCTCTGCCTCACCAAGCTCACCATCACCTCTGATCCCTCTGATCCTAATCCTGGAGATGGCCTCAGACCCCAGGAGCATCCCTTAGAGGTGGATCCTTCACAGGGAAAGAGGTTTCTTCACCACCCACCCCCGAATCCTAGCTCTGCTCAGAAGAATTTCTTTTCTTCCTTAGACTGCACACAGATGGTTTCTTCTTCTGAAACACTCCCTTCCTCCTCACCAGGTTAATTCTTTTTAATCCTTCAGGTCTGGGAGCCTCTCAACCTTGGAGGAGCCCCAGATCTCAGGCTCTTACTAAAAGGGGCCTGAGCTTCTGTATTTCTAACCAGCCCGCAGTATTGCCAGCACTCCTGGTCTTCAGGCCACACTCTGGGGACCACACTCTAGGGACCAGTGCCTCAGATGCCTGAACTCTTGGGAAAGCCTCTGTCTGCAGCCTGGAGGCAGCTACCCTGTCCTGAGTCCATGACACACTCTTTATCCCCCCACTCAATAATCTTTTGTTTCGCCAAAAGTTTTACTTCATTTTAGGTTTGAAGGATTTGTTGAGAAACCACTCATCACACACAATAAATTTCAACATTTAATAGGGGATTATTTGACTTACTTTCAATACACAGTCACTAAAAGAAAAAAAAAACACAGAAACAACAGAAGTAACAGCACCAGCTTGAGTCAACAACCTACATCCAGACTTGACCAGCGCTGGCAAGTCCCAGTTAGGAGAGTCCCAGGCTGTGTTCACCCCACAGGTGAGACTTCAAATTGCAGCTTTGGGGATGGGGATCCCACTTATCATTCCAGGTAGCAAACTGATAACATCAATTCGCCTGCAAAACTGCAGCTCTGTCTTTATTTTGTACTTTAACAATGCTGTTTGCTTCACCTGGTGAGTCAGGGGATTTCATTTAGACCCCTGGGGGATTGGCCACAGGTCCTCGGGAACTTTTGAAATTCCAAGCTTATCTTATCTAAAGTGCTTCCATGCAGGCAGGCAGAGAATCTGGACAGTGTCCAGGAGAGTCAGAAGCAGGTCAGAGGCCTGAGCCCCGGGTTCTAAAGCCTGAATAAGACCTTCCTCCGTTTCGATCTCCCTAACGTCCGCCCACAGGGCACGGCCAAACCTCTTGGGTGTCTCTGCCACCTCTAGACTGATTTCATCTTTTCCACCATCAGATCCCAGGCACGCCCAGCGCGGAGCAGCAGCACTGTAGCCTTTGAATCCTGGTTGAATGAGTGAATCAGTTCACGCATTCAGACAAAACGTTGATACAAAACTATGCCAGAAGCTCCCACGTCTACACCTTGGGAGAAAAAATCCCAAACACTTAGAACTTGAATCTTTTTGGAGTCATAAGAAGATGAAGTGTAAAATCTGTGGAACAGCAGCCCAGTGCAGCTGGGAAACTTGTTAGCAGTGCAAATACTCGGGTCTGCCTCAGTCTCCCTAAGTCGGAAACCCTAGGGACTGCAATCTGTATCTCCAAGCCTTCCAGGGTCTCTGGGTCACTCATTTGCAAAGCGTCTTGAAGTCTGGACCAGTGACAGCTACTGGCTGCCTATGGGAGCCACCCAGAAGCTTTGAAAGCTCTTACGCCTTTGCCCCTCCGTGCCGTTGTTACAATACTTCCGACTCCAAATGAGAGGTTTCCCCCTCCAAACACCAAATCTGTATTGTCCTTTCTAATACCACGTCTCCAGCCCTCTGATGATACCTGGAGTTACAGCAGATCCCACAAGTTAAGAGCTCAGTTCCTTAACTGAGCTATGGCTCACCCCCCTTCAGATGCCAGTTGCAAGCTAGGGTTGGGAGTTCCTACCACCCCCTCTTCAGGTGTGGGATTCGCTCGAGTGATTCTTACTCAGGGAAATACTGTCCATACTAATAGCAGCTTATTATAAAGGATGCACAGAGAAAGCAATGGCACCCCACTCCAGTACTCTTGCCTGGAAAATCCCATGGATGGAGGAGCCTGGTCGGCTGCAGTCCATGGGGTCGCTAAGAGTCGGGCACGACTGAGCGACTTCACTCTCACTTTTCACTTTCACGCATTGGAGGTGGAAATGGCAACCCACTCCAGTGTTCTTGCCTGGAGAATCCCAGGGACGGGGGAGCCTGGTGGGCTGCCGTCTATAGGGTCGCACAGAGTCGGACACGACTGAAGCGACTTAGCAGCAGCAGCAGCGTAAAAGATGCGATAGAGAAAGAGTTAGTTGGAAGGTGTGGGAGGAGGGGTGCAGGGCTGCTGTGCTCACCTGCTCACCACCCTCCCAGCGCCTGCACACAGGGATCCCTGAACCCCGTCTTCTAGGAGTTTTCAGGGAGACCTCATTCCTTAAGAATGATTGGTTAAACCATTGGCCATTAAGATTAACTCCAGCCCCGGAGAAGGGGACAACAGAGGACGAGACGGTTGGATGGCATCACTGACTCAATGGATATGAGTCTGAGCAAACTCCAGGGGACAGCGATGGGCAGGGAAGCCTGGCGTGCTGCCGTCTGTGGGGCCTCAGGGAGTTGGACACAACAAAGCAACTGAACGACAAACCCCACTTCCCAGAGGCCGGGGGAGTGGGGCTAAAAATGCTACCCTTTAATGAAGCTGGTTGGTTCTTGTGGCAACCTCAGCCCCACCCTGAGGTTACTGAGGGGCCCACCAAGAGCCACCTCATTCTCATAAGCTCAGTTTTGGTCAAAAGGGGGCTTCTCATGAATGCCAAAGGATGTTCCTCTCACCCTCTCATGAAACTCCAAGGGTTTTGGAAGTTCTTATACCAGGAGCTAAGGACAAGGACCCAGTACCTATTTCTCAGTAGGTGACATTTTACGGTATCACAGCCCCCCGCCCCCACCTTTCTGGGGGTAGGTCAGCTCTGTTCTGGCTCCCCAAACTCCACCTCCTTCTTGCTGAAATGGGGGTGAGGGAAGGATTAGAGAGAAGAAAGCAGGGGTGAACCAGGTATGTGGCCAGAACAGCTCAATAAAGCGAGGGGGAGGGAGGCTGTCACAGGTGGGAGATGAGGGGTTGCTGACCTCTTTTCCCAGAACCTTGCCTGGAGGGGGACGGTGCCCGGGGCAGCTCCCCGTGACTGCTTGTGTGGTGTGCTGAGCAGCTGGTCCTCATCAGACCAGCCTCAAGCCTTTCCCAAGGAGGCTTTTGCTTCAGTCACAGCAGACCCTGTATAGGGATGGGTAACTCGGGAGGAGCGTTGCCTTGGCAACACAACGATTTTAGGAGGGTGGTGCTGGTAACCAGGGCTGCTTTTGACCTTCACCATCTTTCGGGCTGGTGGCTTTATCACTGCCTGCTCTGCTGCTGGGGCCTTCCCAAGTCTGTACTGAATATCCAGCCTCAGGGGAGGCCTTTGGCTACCCCTTTCCACCCACCTTCTCATCTTAGAGGGCATTGCCTTGAATTACATTTCACCAGAAGGTGCCAACTTGAAAGCATCTAAGCCAAACTGAGCCCCTGTTTGCCCTGGATTTACCCTGTGGCTGCCTCGCCAGGCCACCCCTGCTGCTCATCCTGCAGCTATAACCAGACTAGCAAGGTGACCTCCAGTTTCCATATGGATCCAATGCAGAAGACAGTGAAGCAGCCTCAGCATCACGTATCCAGGTTTGACTCCTCTCAGCTTGGTGTTCTTAGGCAGAAGCCTTCACCTCTCTGAGGCTTAGCTTGATCTCAGTAAAGGGGGGCTGATACCCTTCCTCTCTCCAGGGGATGTCACTGGGGCAGCTGAAGGCTTTTCAGCTTTCAGCTGAAGCCACGGTCCCTCGTGTCATGAGGGTGAGGTGGGTGTTAGTCTGCTCAGGATGCTCTAACAGAGCACCACAGCCTGGAGGCTTATAAAACAGAAATTTATTCTCGCTGTTCTGGAGGCTGGAGTCTGATTCAGCATTGGATGAGGTCCTCTTCCTGGTTCATAGATGGCCATCTTTTTTTTGCTGTGTCCTACAGGGCAGAAGGGTGAAGGTGCTCTCTGCTGCTGCTGCTGCTAAGTCACTTCAGTCGTGTCCAACTCTGGGCGACCTCAGAGACGGCAGCCCACCAGGCTCCCCCGTCCCTGGGATTCTCCAGGCAAGAACACTGGAGGGGGTTGCCATTGCCTTCTCCAATGCATGAAAGTGAAAAGTGAAAGTGAAGTCGCTCAGTCGTGTCCGACCCTCAGCAACCCCATGGACTGCAGCCTTCCAGGCTCCTCCGTCCATGGGATATTAAGACATGTATGCATGCTAAGTCACTTCAGTTGTGTCCGACTCTTTGTGACCCAGTGGATGGTAGCCACCAGGCTCCTCTGCCCATGGGGTTCTCCAGGCAAGAATACTAGAGTGGGTTGCCATGCCCTTCTCCAGAGGATCTTCCTGACCCAGGGATCTAACCTCCGTCCCTTATGTCCCCTGCTTGGCAGGCAGACTCTTTACCACTAGCACCACCTGGGATGCCCTTTATTAGGACACTAGCCCCATTCCAGAGGCTCCCTCTCCTGACCAGATCACCTCCTAATGCCATCGTATGGGGGGTTAGTTGTCAACATGTAGATTTCAGGGGGACACAAACATTCAGCCCCATGCGAGATGTTTATGAATCTTCTATCATTGTGACCAGATGTTTGTGGAGGTCCAGTTCAGTGCCAGGACCTTCAGGAATATTGACTCTTTCAAAGACCCCTGTTAGAGACCCCAGTGCCCCTCCACCCTGGCCCAGCCATAAACCTTTCCCCACCCCCTCTGGCCCACAGGCAGTGTTGCAGGATTGGGGTTCAGGCTTCCCAATAACTTGAAGACTTTGCGTAGATTGGGGTTCAGAGAGGAGGAGAGGGGAGCTGGCCTCTGCTGGCACGGAGCCGATGCTGCAGCTGGGCGGGCCCCCGGCGGCACCCTCCTCGGTGGCCCTGGCCTTGAGAACAGTGAGGAGGCCCCACCGCTGACCGCACGGCGGGCCAGGCCAGCTCCTCCGCCCCGCTGGGCAGCTCCCTCTGACCTTGGCGGGGCCAGCTGGACGTGTGCACGGGCAGCCTGCCTGGTCTCATGGCAGGTCAGAGGATTTCTGAAAGTGCTTAAAAGCCTCAGCTCCTTCAAGAAGGATTTTCTTCACTGTAGCACAGTGGGGTATTTCTGGGCTGCGGGCTGCCCAGGCCCGGACGTGCCTGAGTTTATTCACTCAGTCTGGGGGTGAGGCCCAGCTGGGGGGAACCTTGAATGGCATCCCTGGAGAACTAGGTCTTAGGGACTTCTCCTGAGCTTCCTCAGGGTGGGGGTGAACACCCTGTAGCCAAGGAGGAAAAGGAGGTGGTTAGGTGGCCGCCCCCACCTCGTCAGAGTGGCCTGGCCGCCACGGTCCCAGGGCTGACCACCAAGGCAAGTCTCTGGCTTGCCAGCCTAGCTGCCCCGAAGCTGGCACCTGCGCCCCGCACGAGGTCAAGAGGGCACCTCTTGGGAGAACCCAGAGGGAGGTGTCCCGAGGCCCAGAGGATGAAAACTAGCCGGGCCTCTTTAAGAATCTGTGTTGCCAGAGGAGAGAAAATGCCGAGGGAGGCCTTCAGTAAACATCTGAGAGCTTGCAGTAACAACTCCCAGCTGTGTGAGGGGCGTGGGGGCAGGGAGGCCCGCGGAGCTAGACTGGAAGGTGGGATGGGCTGAGGTCAGGCTGGGTGGGGACCGGCCAAGAACGCATGGAGGGCGGGCAGCGGGCTGAGTGGGGGCAGAGGTTTGTCCAGGCACGGTGGGCAGCAGCCGAGCCTCCAAGCTGCTGAGCCTGGAAACTTCCACTTCCCTCGGGGCCTTTCCTGAATCCTGTCGGAGATCTGAAGCCACTCGTTGCCGCCAGTGAGGACACTGACGGAAAGGAAGTTTTCCATTCCATGGGAGCAGAGGGGAGGGGGCAGGGAAAGGTTGGTGCAACCTTTTCCAAATCAGGGTCAACAGCTCAACTGCCTGACTGAGTGATACTTAGTATCTCTACCACACGGAGGATCAAACACAGCACCTGTGAACTGCCCTCAGCAGCGCTCTTCTCCAGACCCGTCCCCTGGAGCCCCACCTTCTCTGACCCAGGAGTCGTCCCGGCTTGTTTCCCTGCCTTCCAGCTCTGTCCAGGCCAGCCCCATAGAGCCACCGCTGTTACTGCCCTAAGATGCCTGATCAGGACATTCCCCTTGGCTTAAACCCAGGCGGTGATCCTGTCGGTGATACTAGATGTCCTAGTTAGGATGCTTTGGGTTATGAGTAGCAAATACAATTCAGAAGGCTTAAATGTTGGAGAGGATATTACTCTTCATAGTAACTGGAAAGTATAGGGGCTGTGTGGGTATCATGGATGGCTGAGCCAGCAGTTCAGCCCTGTTCAGAGGGCTAGGTTCAGGTCCATCTCTTCTTTCTGTCCTCTGTAGCAGCAACTTTAGCCTCACAATGGCTTCCCTCATGATGCCAAAATGGCTGCAGTGGCTCCAGCTCTACTTCAAACTTTTAAATGGCAGAGGGAATCTCTTCTTCCAAATTCCTGTCCTGGTTACATTTATCTTGTATAATAGATCACCCCCAAATTTTTATTTTGCTTATAAACTATTTGGGCAGGGCTTAACATCCTTGCTCCACATGGCATCAGCTGGAGCAGATAAACTGGGGCTTGGAGTATCCATTTCAAGATGGCTGGCTCACTCATGTGGCTGACAAACTGGTGCTGGAGCTGGCTGGGAACTTGGTTCCTCCGCATACAGAGCTGCTTGGGCTTCCTAAGAGCATGGCACCTGGGATCCCAGGGAACAAGGCTGGCATGCGTGATTTTCCTATGATCTAGCCTCAGGAATCCTACAATATCACTTCCTCTGTGCTCCGTTGGTTGCAGTGGTCACAAAGGGCTGCCCGTATTCAAGGGGATGGACCGCAGTCCTTATCACTCGTGGGAGGAACATCCCAAGGTTGCATCCATGAAGAGCTGGTGGGATGGGAGCTGTCATTGTCACTGTCTTGGAAACATGATCGGCCACAACCCCCAGCAAACGTCTCGACTCTCTCTGAGCCAGCCTGGGGGCACATGCCCAGCACCAAACTGATAACCAAGGCCAGAGGATGGGCCGAGTCTCATCCCTGGAGCTGGGGAAGACCTGGCTCTCCCCAGAGTGTCTGGGCTGTGTGGGAGAGGTGTGGGTCCCCCAGGGAAAGCAAGAAGCTCAGGATGCAACCAGTGCCCCCTAGGCTGGGGCTGCGCTAAGTGTTTGGTCTCATTCACTTCATTACTTCTCACCACAACCCAGTGAGGCTGGCGCTGCTGTTCTCTGGACTTTTCCCAATAAGATTTGTAAATTGCCCAGACCCACAAGACCAGAAGACGGCAGAGACAGAGTTAAAGGTTGGGATTGTATGACTCTAAGTCTACGCTGGTAACCATTCCATAGAAAAGTTGAAGGCTTCTGGTCCATGGATGAAGAAAGCAACTTGAATGTGGAAGCATATAGCCTGGTTGCACTGGCAGCCATTTTGCGACCATGAGGAAATCCAATTTGAGAAAGAAGCAGATGCACAGAGAATGGGTAAACCTTGATCGATCACAGCGTCGTCTGCCCTCCACAGGGACTCTTCAATTATGTGAGGCGGTAAATCTGCTTTACTGTTTAAGACTATGAGTATGATGCATAGTTACTTATAGCTGAGAATATCTTAACCAACAAAGGAGGCTATTGTAATATTATTTTCCCCATTTCATTATAGGAATTGTCTTTATGTCTGTCTGTGATTAGATAACAAGTGTACCTAGAGGAAGAGACCATGCCTCAAACATTTCTCTATGCCCAGTCCTTAGCACTGCAAGTGACACTCCATATTTTGAACCATCCCTGGAGAGGAAATAAATGAGAACAGGTATAACTTATTATTGTAGAATTTTCAGGTATGCCATGAACTATCATAACCCCCTTCGCTGCCTCCTTATCAGGTGCTGTTCTATCACTGTCTCTTGTTTTCAAAGCCCAAACACAGAACACACATTTCAATTGAGCTTCCCACAGTGTGACTCTGGGGAAAGAAGCGAGGAGAAAACCAAATAGGTGCCTGGTGGCCGGAGTAGCTGGGTCATGGAGGTGGCCCTTGGCAGATGGCAGTAGAGAGACTGAGAAGGACCTTTGTGAGAGACTGGGGTGTGGCTGGGATGAGGCGAGCCTGGGTGCTTTTATGCTATCAGCACATTTCATGGCAATAAACTTGGCCTCGTTGCTATAAAAGCCTTCAGCTCAAGACACACAGCCTTTCTTGTTTTCTTTATTGAAGGTTAACTTTTCACAAGTTAAATTTCCTCCTACTCATCCAGCCTCATCAAGGAGCTTTGGCACACAGAGCTTTGCTGAGCATGATAAAAGAAAGTCTCAAAAAAAAAAAAAAAAAAAGATGAGCATTCCGAGTGTGTTTCTGGGAAAAGCATGTTCAGCCAGCTCACTCTGCAGACTTCCGTTCCCCTGCTCTGCTCCCAGACTCAGGCCCACCCTCGTCAAGTGTGTGGGCAGCAGGGCCTGCCCCACCCCTACTCCGGGCCACAGAACTTAACTTCAGAGCAGCTGGTTGGAGCCCATAGCAGCTGGTTGGAGCTCAGTCGAAGGCTGATCCCAGAATGGTGGTCCCCAGTCTGCCTCTTCTGTGAGAAACAAGCAAACTAAGGAAGATGTCTCAATCTTTTCAGAGCGGGGTCTCAGCAACTGATGCAGCTGGCTCTTGTTGAGACATTGGGTCTCTGTGCGGTTTCCTTTCCCCAGCAAATCAAAGACAACTCCAATGCTCACTTCAGCAGGACACGTACTAAAACTGAAATGATACAGAGAAGATTAGCATGACTCCTCAATAATTCACTTAGTGGGAGGGGCTACCCTTGCACTAAGGAGAACACACAAATTCTTGAAGCCTTCCCTGGTGGCTCAGAAGGTAAGGAATCTACCCGCAATGCAGGAGACCCAGGTTCAATCCCTGGGTTGGGAAGATCCCCTGGAGAAGGGAATGGCAATCCCACTCCAGCAGTCTTGCCTGGAGTATTCCAGAGACAGGGAAGCCTGGCAGGCTACAGTCCATGGGGTTGCAAAGAGTCAGACATGACTGACTGACTTACACTTTCACTTCCATATGAAAAAAAAGAAAAGGAAAGGAAAACTCCAGCTCGACAGGTGTAAACAAGAAGAATGGTTTAAAAACCTCATCTGACACTGAGCCCTGAATCAGCACCCAGGGGTCCTCACCCACACACGCAGCCGGGCCACTCACACCTGTCATTCCTGGGTGTGGTTCTCTTACTCACGGACCGCCACGCGTTTGCCATTTTTTCTCATCCTAGCAGAGGCAGAGCTATCCTTTATGTTTTCTCTGGTCTGCTTCCCCAAGAAGAGAAGGGAGTTGTTGGACCAAATTCTGGATATTCCAGGGCTCAAGCAATCTCTATAGACATGATTCCTGCCACCTGGCGCCTTTCCCTCTGAGATGGTCACCCCAATACAGATAAATACAAACTATTGGCAAGAAATTAAAAGTTTAACCCAATTAAACAGTGGCTGCATTTTCTTTCTTTCTTTTGGGCTGCAGCATGCATGCAGGATCTTAGTTTCCTGCTTGGGGATCAAACTCACAACCCCTGCAGTGGAAGCTTGGAGTCTTAAACACTAGTTCAGTTCAGTTCAGTTCAGTCGCTCAGTCGTGTCCTACTCTTTGCGACCCCATGAATCGCAGCACGCCAGGCCTCCCTGTTCATCACCATCTCTCGGAGTTCATTCAGACTCACGTCCATTGAGTCTGTGATGCCATCCAGCCATCTCATCCTCGGTCGTCCCCTTCTCCTCCTGCCCCCAATCCCTCCCAGCATCAGA
>SJYF01000816.1:983435-1008143 GCA_006410515.1 Procapra przewalskii | reverse complement strand
CAGCGCCCCTCCCCCCCCCCCCAGCTAGCCTGGTGTCTCCCCTAATTTTGGAGGAGTCTATGCCTTATGACTGTCTTAATGAAGCTGGTTGGGAAGGTAACAGACACAGTGACCTAGGCTTGTTCTCCTAAGAGGTTGGCTGCCTGGCCATCTTAGCTTTCTAGAACTGTCCTGGTCCTGAATATGCATCAGGGAGATGGTTAAACATACAGGTTTACAAACACCACGCCAGGAGAAACCTGTGGTGGGGCCTGGCCAGGACTCATAGTCACGGTCTCTGTCCACGATCACCTCCTTGCCCGGTGATTCTGATACAGCTGGTCTAACACCCAGCCAGCTTTAGGAGCCACCACTTAACTGAGGGAGAGCTGGGAAATGAGCAAAAACAGAAACTGAGCAGGGAAGTGAGCAAAAACAGAAACTCTGGGCAGCGCACGGGGTGTTACAAAGTGCGCTTTGAGAGGCTGGAACTCAGAGAAATGGAGTTTAAAATGTTTCTGATGTTTGTTTTATCCCGGCTTGACTTGGATGTTTCCAGTGATGGGTGTCTCACTACCTATCAAGTCAGCCCAATGATTTCAAGACAGCCCTGTAGAAAGTGCTGCTTCCCACCTGGGCCAGTTTCCGCCTCTCTGTAATGTGTTCTGAGTGGTCTGGTCCAGGCATCTGGAGACACGCACAGTAAGTACCACCCTCTTTTCTAAACAGCTCGCCAAGCTTGCGGGTGTTTCTGATAGTGATGAGCATCTGCCCAGATGGGTGTTGCTGTTATCATCCCCATCTTACAGGCGAACAAACTGAGGCACCTAGGGTTAAGAAACACGCCCTAGGTCACACAACTGCTCAATATTCTGAATCGCCAGAGTGTATTGTTCTAGACTTTTCTACCACCTGCAAGCATCCCTCCAAACATTCTTGGTTCCATAGGACTTTCCTTCCTATGACCTGTTTTTGTCTATTTTTTTCATTCTCCTGAACTTTGAGGCCCTCCTCATCCTTTAACCATTCTCTGTCTTTCTGAACCCTATCTGGGAAGAGACAGCCTCTCCCTTACTCAGGTTTTCTCCCTATCTAGTAAGTGTGTCTTTCTTATTTAGTATGCATACATTTTTGTATATATTGTCTTATTTATTAGGCTGTTCTGGGTCTTCGTTGCTGGGGGCTTTTCTCTGGTTGCGGTGCTCAGGCTTCTTCTTGGTGCATGGATCTCTCATTGTGGTGGCTTCCTTGTTGCCGAGCACGGGCTCTGGGCCTTTGGGCTTCAGTAGTTGAGCGCATGGCTCGGTAGTGGTTCCCGGGTTCTAGACCACAAGCTCAGCAGTTGTGGCACGTGGGCCCAATTGCTCCCAGACCAGGGATTGAATCTGTGTCTCCTGCGTTGGCAGGCAGATTCTCCACCATTGAGCCACCAGGGAAACCCGGGTGTATATTTTCTATTAGGTGAATTCCTAAACATTTCAGTAGTTATATTTTGATTTTGAAACTTCCAGACTATTTTGTTTGGACCCTCACGCATCCTGTGGGGTGGGAATGGCATGGATATTCTTTCCAGTACCTGTGGTAGAGATGACGTTGGCTATTTTGGTGGCCACAGGTCTCTGCCTACTCTGAGCTCACAGCTGGCTCAGACCCTCTCGTTTCCTGCTTTGCTCCTTTAGGAACTATGGTCTCCCGCTTGGCACATGCAGGGTTGGACGTGGAGACCCACGTGTGGGTTGTCATTGTGTTCCCAGGACTCTTGGCCTTGTTAGATCTGACCAGGTGTTCAAACCTGTGAAAAATCTGAGCTGAAGCCTTGCATTCCAGCAGCACGGCTGGTTTTCCGTCTCCCTGTGGGTGACTGTGTGCTGGGGACGTCACATTCAGCCACCGTGGACTTGGACTCAGATGCTCGTGCACTCGACCCATGGAAAGCCCATCAGAGCCCCAGACTCCGTTCACTCTTCTGGTTTTAGACACAGGTTTAAGACACGTCTTTGTGTGAGTCCCAGTCAGTCTAGAGCAGTTGAGAAGCCGTATGAGAAAAGGGGGATAGGATGCTGGCAGACCCCCCAGAAAGTTACACCTGTGGAGGAAGCTATGAAAAGTCGACTTAAACTATATCCTGGGGCCGTTTAGTTCAGAGGAACTGAGTCGTCTATGTATGGTTTTTGTCGTTGTTCAGTTGCCAAGTAGTGTCCAACCCCATGGACTGCAGCCTGCCAGGCTCCTCTGTCCTCTCCTATCTCCCCGAGTTAGCTCAAATTTAGGTCCATTGAGTCAGTGATGTTATCTAACCATCTCATCCTTTGTTGCCTCCTTCTCCTTTTGCTTTCAATCTTTCCCAGCATCTGGGTCTTTTCAAGTGAGTCAGTTCTTTGCATTAGGTGACCAAAGTATTGGAGCTTCAGCTTCAGTAACAGTCCTTCTAATGAATATTCAGAATATTCAGAAATGTTTTCTGTGGGGTCCTATATATCTTAAAAGCCCTTGAGGGATTTTCTATATTGTAGTCCTGAAGGTAATCTAGAGTTCTCAAAAGGTCAAGTTATATCTCTTCTGTGTACACTCAGGAGACAGAGAAATGTTTAACTTTATGTGTGAAAGAGCTTTAATTACATGGAGAGGTTCTCACTGGCCATGCCACTAACTCTGGGGGCCCTTTTATTTCTATTTTTAAATGTTTCAAAGAAAATGTGCTAAACCATGTCACCTGGGCGTTGAGTCTGTGGGCCTTGGGAGAAAAGCCGGAGCATTTTTCTCATTGCTGTGGAAATCAGGGGCCACCTTGTCCGGGAGGAGGAACCAGACCAGGTCTGGGAAAGGTGGGTGGGTGGGATGAGGAGGGGTTCTGTTTGAGGAAGAAGGACGGGATTGAACACAGCGAAGGCGCTGGACCTGCGTGGGGGACATTTGGGATGGCTCGGAGCCTGGCCAGCTATGCCTGGCTGGGGACAAGGGGGCAAGATCATGAGCTGCTGGAATGTTCTCAAGCCTGCAGATCAGGGATCGACCAACTGACTCTGGGGATATGGTTAACCGAGCACATACCTGGGCCTGCTTCCCACTGAGGCTGGGATGGAATCATCAGTCTGAGGCAGGGCCCCAGAATCTGCATTTTAGCCAGTAGCTCAGGCGACCGTGATGCAAGTGACCTCTCCTTCTGCTTGGAGACTTGCTCTGCAGACCAGGGGGCCGGTTGCGGATGCTGAAGGGACACAGCTGGCTGAGTCAGAACAGTGGCTGTAACCACAGTGCCAGGGAGGAGGGCAGGGGTGGCGTGGAGGTGCCGGGCGGGGTGGAGATGGGGGAGGTGACACAAGCCTGGTCAGGAGGCTCAGGTAAGACCCTTCGATCCAGCCCGCCTGGCATCAGAGCCTCACCGCCTCCGTCGTGGCCGCTGTTCCTCCTCGTTGGAGTGGGGTTGCCCTGGAGGCTCCGTTGAGGGGTCAGAAGGCAGGAGGGCTGCCGTGGGCCTGGGTGCTTCCCGATGGCCTGGGAGGGGATCTGCCTTGGCTGAAGAGTCATCTGAGCTGCTGCCCAGGTGACCGCCAAGGGCTGGCTCTGCGCACCGGGGACAGCAGAGGGTGAGAGGAGAATGGGCCCAGTGTCCCTCCCAGCGGCCGTGCTGAGCGGGCCTTCTGTAAGGATGGGGCTGCGGCTTCCTGAGGGGTTGAGGGTGGTGGTCACAGCCCAGCCCGTCCCCCTCTGGGGGAGCAGGAGCAGAAGACCCCAGGGACAACTGGATGCCCAGAGCATTCTGGCCTGGTCAGAGAACAGGGCAGGGCTTGGAGGTGAGGGCCCGGGGGAGCTGGGGACGTGGGCAGAGGGCCCAGGTGCATCTGCCAGTTGCTCCAGGGTTTTCAGTTCCTGAACGAGGGAGCTGACTAATTTCTGGGCTTTTTCCCCAAGGTCACCAGCCAGGTGTTATAGGTTTTCATCCATTTGCATGTCTCTAGGAAAACCAACTGGACTGCACTGGGGCACCTGCCCCAGCCGACCTGGCTTGGGCTGTAACAGGGTGATTGAGTGGGTGGGGGCCCTCCAGAGTGGGAGACGCTCGTCCAGGTTATGCTCATTGTCACCCGTTAGCAGTGCAGTTTACGCTGTTCTCTCCAGCTGTCTTCTAAGACAGACAAAGAGACCTTTCACAGCTCTGTTTCTCTCCTCATCTGTTTGGACACCCCTATGGGCATTCCTGTGCTGTGCTCAGTTGCTCAGTCATGTCTGATTCTTTGTAGCCCCATGGACTGTAGCCTGATAGGCTCCTCTCTCTGTCCATGGAGATTCTCCAGGCAAGAATACTGGAGTGGGTTACCATGCCCTCCTCCAGGGGATCTTCCCAACCCAAGGATCGAATCCAGGGTTCCCTCATTGCAGGTGGATTCTTTGCCATCTGAGTCACCAGGGAAGCCTGTAGCCATTCCTAGGGGTAGGAAAAGCGCAATCTCTGATGTTTGGGACTCAGATTCAAACCCAGCTTGTCCCTGTGAGCTGGGGCGGTTACTCAGTTTCTGCGCTTCCCTTTCTTGGTGTAGGGACATGATTTCGTTTTCCCTGGGCGTGTGCTTAGGTAGATCTACTTTTACCTTTTGCTTATGGCTGCACTGTGTCTTCGTTGCTGGGCTTTCTCTAGTTGCAGTGAGCAGGGGCTACCCTCCAGTTGCAGTGCTCGGATTTCTGACTGCAGTGGCTTCTCAGTTGTCGCACGCGGGCTTAGTTACCCCGAGGCATGTGGAATCTTCCTGGACCAGGGATCAAACCAGTGTCGCCTGCATTGGCAGGCAGATTCTTAACCACTGGACCATCAGGGAAGTCCCATGCATAGACCTTTGTGTAAAACTGCCAAACTGTTTTTCAGAACAGCTGCAGCTTTTTGCATCCCCACCAGGAATGAGAAGCTTGTGAGGGTTCCGATGTCCCCACGCCCTCAACAACGTTTGTCATTGCCGGTCTTTTTCATTGTAGCCATCCTAGTGGGTGTGAAGTGGTGTCTTCATTTTGCATTTCCGTGATGAGGGTTGATGTTGAACATCTTGTTATGGGCTTTATCAGCCATACATAAATCTTCTTTGGTGATGTGTATATTTCAGCCTTTTGCCCATTTTTAAATGGATGGTTTGTAGTCGTCTTACTGGGTTGTACGAGTAGTTTATACCAACTGATTCAGGTCTTCTGTTGGCTGTGTGATCTGCAGGTATTTCCTTCCAGTCCGTGTCTTGTGTTTATACCTGTTAACAATGTCTTTTGAAGTGCAGAGTATTTTAATACTGATGATGCCAAACTTATCAATTTCTTGTTTGTGCTCTTGGAGTTGTATCTAAGAATGTGTGCTCAATCTGAGGTCGTGAAATTGCACTTCTGCTTTCTTCTAAGTGTAGCTTTAGACTTTACGTTAAGGTCTATGATCCATTTGCATTGATTTTTGTATATGATATACAATTTTGTATATGGTAAGAGAGGGTCTAAATTAATCTTTTTTCTATGTGGATACCCATGTCACTTTGGTTGAAAATCTCAACCATTGTGTTTAACGCCTTAGCTTTCTCTTTCTGTCTCCTCTTGCTCATCATGGGGGTTGGCAGACTGGTAGAATATGGTGTTAACCAGGTTTCCACGTGTCTAACTGCATGACCACCAGCTTTTGGTGGCTATGTCACCATTGGTCAAAGACGAGATGTCTACCTGAGCGGCAGCTGCCACTTGCCAGCTATGTGATCTGGGTCAAGTTTCTTAGTTGCCCTTCCTCAGTTTTCCCACCTGTGAACCAGGGGTGCACAGGTTTACCCTTGCACCCTTGATAGCTTCTTACCTCCAGGGTTACTGGAAAAAAGATGAGTGGAGGGCAGCCCGCACAGTTCACATTAGTTGTTCCAATTGATGCAGTGGGATTTCGGGGGACCACCATTACTCTGAGCTAAAATTTGCTCAGCCTAACTCCACCCCGCACACCCTAAGATGAAAGAAGGGAAGGGAATCCTACACAGGTGAGGCGGGCTCTGTCCAAACTGCAGTGTCCAGGAGACGGCTCATGTAGCCCAGAAAAGATGGTGGTTTTGGACACCAGCTGTGAGTGGCCATAGGCTCCATACTCTTTTTTTCTGGTATAAATGCAGGTCCTTCTTTAGGAAGGTCTGATGGAGCACATGTCCCAGCCTGATGCCAAAGAGATGTGAAAAAAGAGATACCACCAGCTTAACCTCTGTTTGCACTGAATTTTAGTACAAACGTTCGATCCGCAGTCACCTGCACACCTCCCCCCACCCACGCACACACATGCACACAGCTTTCTCGCCAGATTCTTCCTCCTACACTCCTTCCTCCTTTCATTTATAAGTAGCTCCCTCCAGAGGGCCAGGCATTTGCACACACACCCCCGACCTGAGCCCTAACTCGTCTCCTAAGGCGGGGTCTTAACCTCAGCACTGTGGACGTGGGGGGCCAGGTCCCTGCTAGTCGCAGGGCCGTCCGTCCTGTGCATCGCGGGCTGTTTCATAGCAGCCCTGCGTCCACCCACCAGATGCCTGTAGCACTGCCCCCCTCCTCCAGTTGTGACAACTAAAACTGTCTCCAGAAATGGCCACACGTGCCCCTCTGAAGCAAAACCACCCTCCGCTCAGAACAGCTGCCCTGCAGGTCTTGGAGGCATGTGAGGCAGAAATCAGGAGCTGAGAATGGGCCCTTGCAGGTGGGGACCAGGAAGGCAGTCTAAAGGGACAGGTCACCTCCCCTAGCCACCCCCCCAGCCCGCCACACTCAGAGTCCCCCCTGTGCCTTGTCTCCAGGGCCTCGCTTTCCTTGGAACGCTCGGGGCAGCTCTGTGCATCTTCCTGCCAGGTGGGCTTGACCCAGAACAGCCGTGGCACCTGTGGCCTCTCGGCCCCCAGTGCCCTTGAACCTCCGCTCTCTCGGTTCCTACCACTTTCTCTCTAAAGCTGTGTCCATAGAGGTCCCGGACATGCGAAGAAGCTCGGAGAGAGCTGTTCGACGGAGCTCCAGTCCCGACAAGGAAGCCTTGCTCTTGAGGCAGAACCTTTTGGACAGATTGCTCCAGGTCCAAGAAAAGGGAGCCCTGGCCCCGCAGAGAAGACAGAAGGACCCCCAGCAGCAGAAGACCCAGCTACTCCAGCACTTGGTTGAGGAGCTGAAGGCAGAGTGGCCGGAGGCCCTGGAGCAGCAAATTCAAGGCCTGGGGCGGCTGTACTTAGCGCATCTGTTGGGCTCGGGGGGCGAATGGGCCGAGGACCGTGAACCTGACTCAGAGGGCTCGGCCCAGCGAGGAGCAGCTAGGTTGCCCAGGGCCAAGAGGAAGCACAGAGTGGCCACGCAGGAAGAGAAGGGACGCAGGGAGGAGCTGGCCCGACGGCAACCCTGCTGTGCCACGTCCCGGAGGAGAGCAGTGGACCCAGAGAGGCAGAGGGCCTCCAGAGCCACGGGCCCGTGTCCCCCTTCCCTGAGCCCCCAGGAGAGGAGTAAAGGAAAACGGGCGCCTTCCATGAAGACCGGCGGGGGCTGCCGTCACGGGACAGATGTGGAGAAGCTGTTGGCTGCCACCGAGGGGATCAAGCGCCTGGACGGACAGGAGAGTGACGCAGCCCAGGAGGGCAGGAGGCAGCTGGGGAAGCGGCCAGCTCGTCGTCAAGGCCCGAAAAACAACTGTCTGGATCAGAGCCCTGAAGGCAAAGCCGACCACCTGGAACAGCTGTGTCCAGTCGGCTCGACCCACAGAAGGGGGACCTCGCCGCCCACGAAGCTCGGGAACAAGAGCAAGTGGCAGAGAGAGCTGGAATTTGCCTTCGAAGAGTTGTTTGATACCAACAGGAAGCTGAAAAAACACCTGAACTTGCAGGTGAATCTCAAGCCCACGGTGGATCAGAGCCCTGGGGCAGGTCAGGACTCCAAGGAGGAGACGCAGGCATGGAGAAGGGAGAGCCAGAGAGAGAAGGCGGAAGGAGATGCAGAGATTCATGCGGTGCCCACCGGGGAGCCCATGAATCCAGTGGGGATGGAAGCCTGCCTGACGCCGTCCAGAACCAGCTTGCAAAAGTTTCTAAGCAAGCTCGAGAACCAGAAATACCAGAGGATGGCCAAGGGCGTGGTTAAGAGCGACAGTACACTTTGGTCTCCCAAGGCAGGAACGTCTCTGGATGAAAAGGACCGGCTCTCGTGCAGCCCCGGATCTGGATGGGAGCAGCCCCAACTGGATGCGCTGGTGCAGGGCTCCCTTCAGCTTCACCCGCAAGAACAGGTAGACAGGGCTGGCTTGGTGGCATCATTGCAGAAGCAGAAGATGCAGGTGGAGCAAAGCAGACTGAAGCAGCTGGACTTGCTCGAGCAGATCAAACACAAGGTGAGCTTGGAGGCCGACCTCCAGACGGAGCTGAAAGACGGGAGGAGGGAACACAGCCAAGCTCGTCTGGTTCATCCGAAGCCTGACTCCCCTCCAGATCCGGAGAAGGAAGGCGGGTATGACCGCAGCCCCACTTCCCCCTCGGCTGCCGTCGTGGACGATGACAGACACAGTCAGATGATCCGTGACATTCAACAGCAGATTCTAGAGCAAAACATGTTGCGCAAGCAGTTTCTTAAAGAAGCCAGGAAACGCTTGCTGGAGTTTCAGAAAATATGTTAATAGTGAGAGACCCACCCATGGTGAATACAGCACTGATAACTGGGCGTTCTGCCGGAACTGGTACCCAAGTCTGTGCGATTGTATTTGCGTCATCTGCTCAGAAACCCGTAGCCTCTCTAAAATGGGCCATCAGTCATTTTCCTGTGCTTTTGGCGCGAGTTCCTCTGCAGAAATCCTACTTATTCCCAATCTCGCCTTTTAAAAACTAAATCCGATTCGGAAAGAATCCTTAGCATGAAAATAAGAACCCATGTAGGGCGCGGTATGTGGGTCTGGCCAGCGTTAGCCCAGAGGTGTGTCCTGGAGCTGAGGCTGTTTTCATGTACCGCGAGTGCAGATGGACGCGCCAGGTACATTTAAGTGCTTCAGATGTTTTAGTCAAATAAACACTGGACTTTGAGGGGCATCCAAGGTCAGACGGGCGCAGTTTCAAAAGATACATCATTGGTTGCTTAGCCAGTGGCTGAGACGTTCACGGAGAGGTTTAATGAAAATCTTTCAGTCTTTTCAAAGCAACGTCATTTCATAGGACATCACTTGGTAACATTCTTGTAAATTTAATATTAGAAAGTGGGAGGGAGGGAGCGAGGGGGGTGGGAGCAAGAGGAAGAAAGAGGAAAGAGAAGAAAAGAAAGGGGAAGTGCTTCTCAGTGACACAGCCCTACAGACTCCTTTGGGGCTGGTGAGGGTGGGGGGCGGGGAATAGGGTGTCTGATTGCTTGCCTTTTTCCCAGCTTTACCCCTGACCCCGAAGCCTCAGCAGCCACGGAGACCTTACACTGGATGGGGCTTTATCTACCAGTTGCATCCTTAGGGATTGGAATGGAGTGGACAAACCTTTTCTGCAAGGAGCTGAGAGTAAACATTCTAAGCTTCACTGGCCATATGGTCTCTGTGGCAACTACTCAAAGCCTGGAAGGCAGCCGTAGACTAAATGAATGGGTGTGACCGAGTTCCAATAAGACTTGGTTTGCAAAAACAAGGGGTAGGCAGGCTTTGGCCCTCAAGCCAGCGTTAGCTGACCCCTGGGCTTAGCATATCAAGAAGATGGGCCTCCCTCCCTCCCTTCCAGGAACCTCAGCTGTCCTGAGTAGGAGCCCTTCTTTAGTCATGGTATGTGGGCATCACTGGGCCATCAATGGCCTTTTTAATCTCACGTATGTTTGGCACCATAGCCTAGCTGTAGTGACCAACAGGGAGTAAAGGCAGGGTCTGTTGGGACCCCAGCCTGCCCATATGTAGACGGTGTAATCATCACCTGTGAGCCCACCATTCAGATCTGAGATCTGAAATATTTGCCGAAACCCAGCTTTATCTGTGTGCCCCTTCCCTCTTCCGTACGCTGTTCCTCCTCAGCTGCACTGTGTATCCGCAGAACTTGGGAGTTGTCCCCACCTCACACCCCAGGACACACCCTGTGTTGTTCAGCTTATGCTTGACCCCTATGAAAAGCATGTTATAGCACATGTGGTCTTTGGGGAGCTTTTGTGGACCCAGCGTAGTGAGTTCGTCCATCTCCCAGGCAGGTGTCAATTTTGCTGCTGTGTCACGTTATCATGGAACCCTCTGAGCCTTCTTCCCATCGCTGCTTGTTTTGGGCCAGTTCCCGAAATGAGAATAATGTCCCTAATGCACTGGGGTCAAAAGGCCTGGCATCAGAAAGTGCTTTGGGAACGTGTGGCCACCCCAGCTGGGATAGAGGTGTGGGAAAGGTCTCCCTCCTCCTTTGCTTCCCATTTTCACCTCTTTTTTGCCTCTGGAAAATGTTGGCCTGACCTTGCACCTTTTCTCCTGTGCAAATATTGACTGGCAGACACTGCCTCACAAACCTGGAGGTGAACAGTGAACAACAGGCACGTGGAAATCTTGCATTCTGGTGGAGGATACAGGTGACAAGTGACCACAGCGACTTAGCTGGCCATGGAAGATTACTCAGAGAGGCAGGGTGAGTGGCCTGATGCGCGTCTCTGAGCCTCCAGCCTCCAGCCCCCTTCCCCTGAACGTGCCCATCTGTGTGGAGCAGTAATGGCATCCTACAAGGTGTTTTTTTGGTTTGGTTTTAAAATCAATACTTCTAAGTGAGGATCCTCCCACCATCTCGCGTCTCCATCATGTGGGTCTCCGCTGTCTGCGGCTTTTCCACTTGAGGTAGAGAAAGTGTTTGACCCCAGCCCCGTTTCTCTCCTCTGCTTCTGGAAAGTCATGGGTCAGGGCTGCAGAGCCGCTCAGTGTGTCTGAGTCCAGTGTGAATAAACACAAAAGTCCTGGGGCTGGGAGAGCTTCGTCACTCCCTGGCCAAATGAGGATTCCCCGCGGGGAGGAGGACAGGCCCTCAGCAGGTGCTCAGCCAGAACTCCGTCTGTCGCCATGGGATTGCCTCGGTCTGAGGGTGGAGGGGGCGCCCTGGGGTCACCAGGTTTAAAGCCATGGCCAGGATGGGACCCACACACTGAGTAATGATGTTCTCCTGACTCGGCCTGGAAGCCACAGTCTAATGAAGGGGCAAGCCTGCCTTTGAGTGCGTTATTTTTGTTTCCACTTTCAAAGGTCGTGTTTGCGCCCCATGTGTTCTAGGTGAGGAATTGCCCCTCTTGGCCACACTTGAGCTAAAAGTAGGTGTCGGGGAAGGGCAGCGAGACATGGTGGAGGGTGACTCATCTCTGCCTGGACGGTCCCTCCCACATTGTCCCCCGGCAGCTGTATGAGACACCTTGCCCTTCTCCACCTGACCTGCCGAAGACCGAAGCGGGGTGGTCTGAAGCACCCTCTTGCCCGGACCGGCAATGCGAGCAACGGAACAGCCCTCCAGGACCACCTCCCCCCAAACAGGCGACCCTCCAGTGGTTCCCAGCAGAGGCGTCCCTGGTCACTTTGATCTCGATGGTGTCCCAGGGGTCCCCTGTGGCGTCCGCAAAGACACCGCCTTCACTCCCTGTTGGTCTCTTTGATGCGATTGGACGCAGGTGCCAAGGACCCTGGGGCAACGCCCCCAGGAAGGTTTCCACCCAGTCCTGCCAGAGGGCAGTGAGGACCCCGACCCGGTGGCTCCTCCCAGGGGGCCCTCCCGCCTTCCCCATGGGCTCTTCCTCTCTGGAACTGCATCTTCTAGAACGTTCCCCTGGTTGTGTGCTCCCCCACTCACACTTGGGGCAGCTTCCCTGTTCCTGTTTCAGTCTGGGTCATCAGGTCACGTCCTTGCGGCCAGATGGTGGCCCCTGAGGAAGGCCTCCGTGCCCCCCATTGCCGCCCGTTTGCCCAAGCGATCCGCACGGGGCAGGCAGTGCCGGTGGTACCTGTCAGAAGGTCCACTCTCCACGGGCACGTGTGGGCCGGCAGTGACGGACGGGAAGTGGGACAAGGGACAGCAGTTCAGCCGAGATGGCGGGACAGGTCCTGCCCTGGTGGGGCCAGGGGGGCACCCTTGGTTTTGGGTGTGTCCCCACATTCTGTGGGTGCTGCCCTGGGGGTCCTCATGCCTGTCTCCTTTCCCATCCAGCCAGGTGGCGGGTCGCAGCGTGCACAAGAACATCCAGAAACTCAGAAATGTAAAATGATGGGAGCCTAGGTTTTTAAAGTTGGGGCGTGGGGCAGGGGCGCCTCTTCTGGTGAGCAGAAGGTGGCCATAAGGTGCGGCCACTTCTTGCCCCCACCCAACTTGCTCTGTAACAGGATGGAGAGTCGATGGCAGAGTGTAGCCCACCCTCATCCCCGCCTGGAGATGAGGTTGGTGGGGGGTGGATTGCACCCCACACACCACCCGCTCCGAGGGGCAAGTGAGCTAAGCTCACGAGGACTAGCTGAAGAGTGGGCGCGTGACCTCCCAGCCGACTCGCCCAGGATCCCTGCACACTGACAGCTGGGGGTGTGGTCCTGGGATTCCGCCTTCCCATCCCTGCCCCTGGCTCCTGAGCAGTGCTGTGCGTCGGGGTCAGCCCACAGACCACGTGCTTCAGCATCCCACGCCAGGGCCGCTGCTGCAGCGCTGTCCAGCGGATGGGGCCTGAGCCACCGGCCCGGCACTCTGTGTGTGCACACCCTGAACTGAGGCCCGCCCAAGGTCCCGGCCCACCAGTGAGCACGGGACCTTTGTCTGCTGCCCCTCGCTTCTCTGCTGTCCATCCGGCCCCTTCCTCAGCCTGCAAGCAGGGAGGGATGAAGGCAAGGCGGGGTGGCTGGGAGTCCTCCCAGCATCTCTCCCAGCCTCCTGCTGCCCCCTGCCCTGCCCAGTCCTGCTCCTGCCCCCGCTCTGGGGCTCCAGGCTTGGGTTTGCAGGGCTGAGCTTGGCTCCTCCTCAGGGTCTTGGCGGAGAAAGTGCAGAGCTGCAGTTCCCTCCACAAAGCCGCACTGTTCTCAGCAAATCCTCCCAGGAGCGGGATGCATTTTTTTCAAGTGATTCAGCAGCACGTGAATGGGAAGGGCCCCGAGCCCAAGGCTTCGGAGACCGGAGACCGTGATCAAGGCCTCTGGCGTGAGATCCCGCTGGGCCGACAGGGAGAAGGGAGGAAGGGTGGTGGGGCTTGAGTCGCGGTCCTATCCGGGTCTTGGGCGGGGCTGGGGGGTGGTGGTCGGGAGGGCAGCTTGAAGTGGGGCGGTGAGGCCTGCAGTGTGTGTCTGCATGGCAAGGCTCTCCTAGAGTTGCTTCTCTCCTGCTCCCCAGGGGAGCCGAAGCGAACGGACAGAAAATGGAGATAGGAGAGCTGGTCTCCATGGAGACGGGGCATCCAGTGGACAGCCGCTCACGTGTGTGTGCTAGAATCTTGAGCAACAAGGGCGGGCCTGGCAGATCCTCAGGTAGCAGGCTCACGAGCAGCGTGGACCCGGGCTGGGGCTGTGCTATTTCCTGTTGTCTGCACCCTCCCTGCCCCACCCTCGATTCCCGAATAAACACATCTGCGCTGAGCAGTTATCATTCCAGGCATTTTTGACCTTGGCCTGGGTCATGCTGGCCAAGTCTTGACCTCACCCTGGAGAGCCCAGCCCTGCTCCTCCCTGGACATCTGTTGGCTCCTGGGGTTGGGGAGATATGGGAAGCTTTGGGGGACCTGGTGGTGGGGGGAGGGTCCGGTCTCTCACAGCTGCTGCAGGGACACACGAAACCCTCAGTTGCCTGCAGCATCCCAGGGCTGTTTCTGATTACTTCATTTCCCTGAAAGCAGCGAACTTGGAGGTCTCCTCCAGCCAGACTGAAAGGGGCCTGGCCTTGAGGCCAGGGAAGGCAGAACTGAGTGCCTGGGGAGAGCTCCCAGGGCTGTGTCCACCAAGGGACAGATGGGAAGGTGAGGGCTGGGTGCATAGTGAGGCTGGCGGGGAGGTGGGGCTGGATCCTCCCAGGGCCTTCCAGGCACCAGGCCAGTGCTGACGTCATGCATTCCCGTGACATCTCCCAGGACCCGCAGTCACACCCCATTTCCACGTACTGTTTTGTAGGGAGGGGTGTGACCCCGAAACATGGGGCATCGGAGGGGTCTGCAGTCCGTATGAGCACGACCCTGTCTCTTAAGTCACCATCTCCCCCCCAACCACCACTCCAGCCAGTGAAGTTTGTCTCCCCCGCCCCCACCAAACAAGCAGATGCAGCCCCATTGCCAAGGCTCACAGTGTCTTTACCACACACCCCACGGCCCCCTGAGATGATTTAGTTACATGCAAGCAGTGAGAACTCCTTCAGTAATACCAGACCACGCTCTGAAAAAATATAATCATTCCATTACAGCTTTCAGAGGGCAGAGCAGCCGACTGTGTGTCTGAGGTGGTAGATGCAGGAAGAGGGTGCCCCTCGCTCTCCTGACTCTAGCCTCAAAGGTTAGTGGCAGCTGGGATGGAGGTGCCCCCATTCATATCCCCTGAGACTTGGAGCATGTTCGTCAATCAAAGGTTAAGGGGCCTCAGCCAGGTCGACCAGCCTACAGCATCACTGTGTTCACCCGAAAGGGACAGGCGACCCTCAGCCCAAGTGGCAGCCCCGGGATGTCGCTGCAAAGATTAAGCAAAGACTTTGGTGGCTCTGTGGTTTGAGGGTGTAGATATCTACACTCGAGGTGCCCATTCTCCAGTGAGTATAGACAAAAATGTGGAATCCTCCAGCCCCCTCCCAAGTCCCCCAGCGGAGCAGAGCACAGCTGGAGAGTGGGGGTCTGGAGCCCAGCCTGAAATAAGTGTGGGCTAGGAAGGACTGATGCTGAAGCTGAAGCTCCAGTACCTTGACCACCTGATGCTAAGAGTTGACTCATTGGAAAAAACCCTAATGATGGGAAGGATTGAGGGCAGAAGGAAAAGGGGGCAACAGAGGATGAGATGGTTGAATGGCATTGCGACTCAATGGACATGAGTCTGAGCAAACTCAGGGAGGTCATGAAGGACAGGGAAGCCTGGCGTGCTGCAGTTCATGGGGTTGCAAAGAGTCAGACGTGACTTAGCAACTGAACAAGGTCCTGTCTGGAACAAAATTGTTTCTAACTGAACTGTTCTGAAACGGTTGGTGTATAATTCTTCCCAGAACAAGCAGATGGACCAGACGACCCTCCTGCTCGCAAACCAGGGCTCCCATTCCAGGCAAGGCAGCAGAGCGGCCCCCCACCCACCCTTGACTGGGGCCAGTAGGGTCTTTGGCCGATGTGCTGGCCAAAGTCCCCCAACTCCTCCCCTGCAGCAGATGACTCTCAGGCAATGTGTGCCTCACCAGGGGGACCACTGGGCATTTTCCATGCAACTGTCAGCAAGATTGAAGAGCAGGGCAGTGGGGTCCTGGTTAATGCCATCTCCCTGGGCACCCCTCCCAGATCCAAGCAGAGGCTGTAGTAGGTGCACTGGCCTGGGAGAGGACCAGTGGCTTCTGTGGTTGCTGAGCCACCCTTGCCAGCTTGAGTCAGTACACACGTAAGGTTCAGATGGTTCGGGCCTGATTTTGACCTTGTGTTTAGATGGATGTTTTTCCGAATCCTGGAGATGCCCACACCTCTTCCAGGCAGACCCATGATTTTTATTTTTTATTAAGCTGGAAGCTGTGCTGGGGCTGGCACTGGGCTCTTGGGATTCAAGGATGTTGAGTGTGTTGGGGCAAGGCCCTGAACATTTACAAGTCAGAGTCCTAATATCCAGGGGTTTACCATGCTCTGGGGTCAGGAGCCCATGTTGGCAGAGTGGCCCCGTTGGGAAAGGTCCTAGCCCTATAGGATATATAAGTAGCGTATGGGGTGCCTCCAGAGAGCATTTGGGACCATGGCAAGACAATCAAGATAATTCAGTTTATTTCAGTGTGAAATAAATGAACTTCAGAGAGGCAGTTCTCCTTGGGGGCTCTGGCTTCCCCACGGACTATGTCCTTGGCTTGTTCTTAGCCTCCATCGCTTCCCCGATAAGGTCCGCAGACACGGGAGGACTCACATGTCAGTGGGGTATGGGAGAGACTTGAATCAGCACGGGCCGATTGAGTGTGCTGTTCTAGCGGGCCACACCGTGTGCTGGGGACACCCAAGACTTCCTGCCCGTCCTCCCCCTGTCCCCTCCCCGGCTCCCCACCCAGAGCAGGGGCACGGTCTGGCCTCCGTTGGTTTTGCCTGGGCTGTCGTCATCTCAGAGTCTGAACGTCGCCTGTGTTCCTTGGATCGTCGTCCGCAACCTTGACTTTCCATCCACTCCGTTCTTTTCCATCCCAAATCTGGCTGGGCGGACTAAGGATTGTTTTTGCAGGCTCCTAGTGGGGGAAGTGACGTCGTGTGGTGTCCACAGCCCAGGGGTGGGGGCGGGGGCTCTGCGGTCGCGTGTGCTTTGAATTAAGTCCACGGTTGTGCATTCCAGTAGCCAACATCTGGCGGTGAATTCATCAGCCAGCGAATCACCCTTGATCTCAAACCCAGATGTTGTGTTCACAACCGAAGGGAAAGAAACAGAAATCTGAGCAGCCCAGGGAGAGGCCATCATTTTGGGGTGCAAAGCAGTCAGAACAGGGATCTTTGTAAAGCCCCTCCCTCCTGCTGCTGCCTTTGGTTCTGGAGGGGTGGTGCGGTGGAGCAGAGCTGTCTGCTCCTGGGGGTGGACAGGACGTAACCTGACCCCCTTCCCCGGGGCCAGACACTGGGCTCGGCCCGCAGCAGGTGCTTGGTAAACAGAAGTCCGTGCCTCGATTTTAATTTCTTCCCAGATTCTTCGGGTCTCTTCACTACTCCCCAGCCCTGTCCTTTGGGGCTGGGTGTCAGAGAGGCCCGTCCCTCACTTGGAATGGCTCCAGAGCTCAGGGTGATGCCATTGTGCTGGGTGCAGGAAACGTGTTTCTGGAACGTTCTTGCGTCTTCCTCTGTCTGCCACTGGCAGGTGGAAACTGTGCTCCTCTGTTTTCCAGTCCATCATCCATCTGTTCCTGGGTTGGATCTTCTTGAAGGCAGGCTCTGTTAACTGAAGACTTTCCCATACCTTGCACCTTTTTCCCTTTGGACAACAGAATGGGGCCCCTGCTCTCCGGGTTTGTACTTGAAAGGTAGCCCAACTCTGAGCTTGGCAGGGAAGACAGTCCCCACTCTGGCTCGTGCCGGGGGCAGAAAGCTGAAGGTCAGGATGTCCGCGGCTGAGCTGGCTGCGGTCCACGGAGATGCCATCTCGCCCTCCCTCTCATGTGGGGCCTAGACATCTGTTTAACTTTGGGTCTGCTATCCGTAGCTTGCCCTTGGGATCCTCTGGTTGTAATCCGTTCCTTTGCCAATACTTATATGTGTCTGACCACCCCCACCCTGTGCAGAGGGTGCTGAGCCCAGATGGCACCTCACACCCAGGTGCACAGGAATGTGCCCAGCCTCTCTCCTTCATGGTTGGAGGGTGTTGATGCTTTGGGGAAGGCTTTCCATAGAACTGAGCTCTCTTTTCTCTCTTCCTTCTCACTTTCTTGCCTTCTCTTTCTCTTTCATTCTATAAAACATTGAGACTCAGTTCACAGACCCTGAAGAATCCGAACTCCTGTTCCGTGGTGACAAGGCCCGATCCGAGAGCCTCCCCACCCCACCCCCGACCTCCCTGCCGGCATCTCGGGCCAGTGAACGTTCTAGGCTTCACTCTTCTTTTATGACAATTTTTGAAGATGAGTGTGTGGTCTGTAGCCCCAAAGCAGGTCCTCCAGGAAGCTGTTACCAGACCCAGATCTGGCGTCCGCGATGCCCAGGGTGGGTTCCCTGAGCCTGAGCAGCGCGCGTGGTGCGATTCTCCTAACTCCTCGGCCCCTGGGGAGTGAGAGAATCGGTGCCATTCTTCCCCGTGGAGCTGTGTTTGCTCTGCGCTGAGCTGTGCGTGCTTTCTGTGCCAGGCATCTCCTGGGCCCAGCTCTTGGTCCCCTCCCTCACCCTGAGGGTGTGCCTATACTGGCGGCGGTGGTGTTTCTCTGTTTCAGAAATGAGTAACTGTGTCCCAGCAAGGTCAGGGTGCTTCCCTGAGGCTGTGTCGCAGGGAGGGGCTGCAGCAGCATGGAGTCCCGGTGCTGCCCACTTTCAAATCAGCCCCCAGACTGCCCGGGAGCTTTAGGAGCTTTTACGGGAGAAAAATGCATGGGCCTTATCGTGTGGAATCGAGTGGGGTCTCTTGGCTATTGGGGAGTACTTCTTGCTTATTTTCCTTTAAAAAAAAAAATCGGTTTCAGTGTAATTGATTTAAGTGCTGTTAATTTCTGCTGTACAACAAAGTGATTCAGTTATATACATTCTTTTTCACGTTCTTTTCCATGTATGATTTATCACCAAATATTGAATATAGTTCCCTGTGCTGCATGGTAGGACCTTGCTGTTTACCCATCCTGCATATAATATTTACATCTGCCAATTTCAAATTCCCAATTCCTCCTTCCCCCTATACCCCTCCCCCTGGACAACCAGAGTTCTGCTCTGTCTATGTTTCCTAGATACTGTTCATTTGTGTCTTTTTTGGATTCCACCTGTAAGTGATATCATATGGCACTGGTCCTTTTCTGACTTGCTTCACTTAGTGTGATCATCTCTAGGTCTATCCACGTTGCTGTGAATGATATTATTTTGTTCTTTGTTATGGTTGAGTAACAAGGATGAAATGTTACGCATCCATTCATCTGTCAGGGGACATTCGGGTTGTCTCTGTGTCTTGGCCACTGTAAATGGTGCTGCTTTGAACATGAAGGGGAGTCTATGTATCTTTCTGAGTTACAGTTTTATCCAGATATATGCCCAGGAATAAAATTGCTCGATCACAGGGCAACTCTAGTTTTAGTTCTTGGAGGAACTTCGTCCTGTTTTCCACAGGGGCTGCACCCACCTCCATTCCCGCCAGCAGTGTAGAGGGTTTCCTCTTCAGCATTTGTTATTTGGAGACTTTTTAACGATAGCCCTTCTGACTGATGAGCGGTGTAACCTCATGGGAGTTTGGACTTTTTGCTTGTTTTCTGATGGTCAGCAGAGTGTTTATTGAATGCCTATGATGCAGTGAGCATTGTGCAGAGGGCTGGGCCTCTGAACAATAGTACCAAACAGCTTCGAAAAGCATTCAGGATTGGGTACACCACAATGCAGTTTGGCAGCATTGCTTCTTCTAGACCTGTGATCTCCTTTGGATGTTCCCGGTTCGTTTGATACCATGCGCTGAGGACGATACTGTGGAAGAGCAAAACTTAGGACAGGCTGATCTGATGTTTACTCGTGTGCAGAAAGACTTCCGTGCAGTGTTGTGATAAGGTAGACTAGGCAGGTTGTAAGAGGGACCAAGACAAACCTCACCTGTGTTGCCATCCAGTTATCTCAGGGTCAGTCCAGCAAACAGAGCTAACTGTTCTGTGGTTAGAACTTAGCTTCTGCCTGTTAGAAGCTCCCTGGTCTCTGCGTAAACAAGGGCACAAGTGTTTATAGCAAAATGGATGAGAGGTGTGGGATATACACCAAGTGCCACGAGAGGACAGGATTTCCCAGACGGAAGATGGAGAAGGGCTTTTTCAGCTGGGTCTTGAAAGATGAATAGAAGTTCTCCCGGCAGAGAGGAGATGGCATTCAGGGCTGAAAATATGGACACCTCTGGGCAGGTTCAGATTCAGGAAGTAGTATGGACTGGTAGAACAAACAAGAGCGGGTGAACACCAAGGCAGCTGAAACAATCACTGGCTGGTTCCAGGTTGCCAGGAGGATGTTTAGAGGGCTGCAGTGGGCGGCCGAGAAAAATGCTTGAGCTGGATGGGGTATGGCTATGAAAAGGCAACACGTGCTGGAGTGGGAAGATGGGTGGAGGGGTAGGAAGAAACGCTGAGATCAGGATGACCTGTTACAAGGACAAGGCCCTCTGTTCTGGTGTGGCCCACCGCTTGGCATTTTCTGGATGTGGCTTCGTAGGTTGGGGCCTGGCTCAGCCTGGGAAACAGGAACCTGTGGCCTTGGCCAGTCGTGACTCAGCACCAACAGAAGGAAAAATAAGGATGGCTTTGGGCCGGAGCAGGGCATTGGAGCTGTGGTGTGGGGCTCTGGTGCCAGGCTGGGGTCCAGAGAGCATTTAGGGGATCCAGGGGTGTGGGCACAGATGGGGGTCTGCATCCTGGAGCTCCCTGCTCTGCAGGAAAAGACAGCCCTGGCCAGGAGCTGAGACTCCAGCCGCTCACTGGGGTGAACACTGGGAGGCTCCTCCAAGCCAGGCCCTGTCTGCTCCTTGTTTCTTTATTTCGCTCACGCGCATGCTCACGTGACACTCATCCACAGTGACCCTGAGCAGCCGAATCTTGAAGGACAAAGCTTTTAAAGCCATTAAAATGGCCTGTGCCACCAGCTGATGAGCCTCAAAATGAAAAAAGGGAGGGAGGGCTCTGCTCAAGTGACAGTGTGAGCTGTTGATCCCCACCTGTCAGGTTATGGGGCAGAAGCAGGGTCCCGGCTTAATTGCTAGTAGGAAGCCCTGGGTTGCAAGGTCCACGAGCAGCCTCAGGCCTCAGGGCACATTCCAGAACCTTCCCAGCCTGACCTCTTCCCCTTTCCTCCATCTCGTGTCAAGGTCCAGGACCATCCTTCTTTGCATTTTGGCCTTTTCCCTCAGCATCTGTCCCTTTTTTCTGCCACGGATGCTCTCAAATGTCTCCTCCTCCCGTTCCACGCCCTTTGGGTTAAAATGTTTGACCTTCCTCTGCCGTTGCCTCTGATAGAATGTGTGTTATTACAAAAAACAGCCCCAGGACGCTTCTCAGGGACATGCAGAGAACGGATTCAGAGGCTGGCAGGATAGACTTTTTTGATATCAGACCCCCCAGCCTAAATATGATGGGGCCTCTTGCGGGAAGGTAACTCCCCCTCTACCTTCAGCCTGGAAAAGCCTGACTGACCGTAGGCTATGGGAGGAGGCGGGCAGGGTAGGGCTCTCACCATCCTTAACTGTGCAATCAGGATGGCAGGCCAGTCAGTGTG
This sequence comes from Procapra przewalskii, assembly GCA_006410515.1. Classification (NCBI taxonomy): domain Eukaryota; kingdom Metazoa; phylum Chordata; class Mammalia; order Artiodactyla; family Bovidae; genus Procapra; species Procapra przewalskii. The sequence continues at coordinate 987,152 of SJYF01000816.1, read as the reverse complement.
CTTATCTGCTCTCCCAGCCACCGATACATACCCATTGGAGAGAAAGGGAAAAAAGCCCCAGAGTCCCAGCGTATGAGATCCACAGTGATCCTTCTTCAAATCAGTGATGGCCTCAGCCACCCCCAGGTCTTGAGGGACAAGAGCTGCTCTGGGGTCCTGTCAGCAAAGGGCTCTGGCGTCATTCCTGGTCTGCCCCTTCTGGATGGAGTCCAGTGCTGTGCCCAGGCTGAGATTACCTGCCCTTGCCTCCCGCCTCCCTGCTGCCACCTCTGCCTACCCGCCCCCCTCAACCTCGGAGCCAGGACGGTCTTGCGGGGGACTCTGCTCACCTTTGCATCTTTGTTTTACAGTGATCAGGGCCAAAGCGGTCAGTAAGAAGGAGGTGGACTCTGGCAACGACATCTACGGCAACCCCATCAAGCGGATTGAGTATGAGATCAAGCAGATAAAGGTAACGGTGGCCGTCCTGGGGTTGCTGTGTCTGGCAGAGCCGTGGGAGGTTTGGGAGTGTGGCAGGGTGTCCCGCTGTCTCTGTGCGCCCCTAGGTCCCTAGAAATGGCTCAGCCATGCGTGGGGCGGATGGTGAGGCGCAGGGGCGTCAAGCTGCAGGTGGATCTGCTTCTCCTTAATCTGTAAGTGGCAGAGGACCTGTGTGCACATGGTGTGTTCCCATCGGCTCAGTTCTTCCAGAAATGTGTTATCTTCACTCTGATGGCTATAAATCAGTGGCAGAGCTTCAGCGTTAAGTTACCAACTTCACAGCTTCTGTGGAACATTCCATGAGCGCCTCCCTGCCTCTTCCATGGTGGGTGGGTTCAAAGGCAGTGGGAACTTGGCCATTGTTTCTGGGCGCCCACAACTAACGGGGCAAATGACCTAATTCCCCCAAAGCGCAAGTGGGCTCCAGTCTTGCCTGGTTAGCTTTTCTAACCAAGGAGAGATTAGTAATCCTCAAGAGGGGTGAGGATTTGGAGAGAGGCCGGCCCCTGTGGAGAGGTGTGCTGGGACATTACCTAAGAGAGGGGAGTTAGGGAAGAAATGGACTTGGCAGCCCAGCCGGTGACGGAGAAGATGCTTTGCCAGGCCGGGTAGGACCAGAGGCATTGAGAGCTGTAGACCCAGGGGGAGGTGACTGGTATTTGTCAGTTTTTCAGAATGTGGGTTGTGTTCAAGGTCATATGGCAGGGAGCCTGTATTTGGGAGGGAGGGAGGGGAGACACGGGGGAGGTTGGGAGGATAAGACTGGTGCTAATGGGAGGTTATTGTTGACAGTAAATAACAGAAAAGACTGTGATACTGGAAAGATTGAAGGCAAAAGGAGAAATTGGTGGCAGAGGACAAGATGGTTAGATGGCATCACCAACTTAATGGACGTGATTTTGAGCAAACTTTGGGGAGTTAGTAAAGGACAGCAGAGCCTGGCTTGCTGTAGTCCATGGGGTCGGAAAGAGTCAGCATGACTTAGCAACTGAACAGCAACAAAACTTGGTCTGTAAGAGGGAAGAGGATTCTAGGCTGTAGCTGGAGAGATAGCTTTGTGACCTGGTCAGTCATTGTGGCTGTCCATATTGTTATAAAAATAGAAAATACATGTTACCAAAAGGTCAGCGAAATGCTTAATCATTATGTCTGTGTCATTTAAAGGGGTGCCCTGGTCTCTCAGTGCCAACGTCTCTATTTATGAAGCAGTTAAGACAGTATCTCTGCTCTAATGACCCACTGTGGGGTTATGAAAAGGAAGGTGTTGACACCAAGGCAGCACTTTCAGCCCTTCGGTGACAGACGTCATTCATAACCTTTTTTGGCATGGGTTGGGGTATAGCTCTTGCAAAGCTGGTTCATTGTGACATTGGGATGACCCTGTTCTGTTTCGGTTTGCTTCTGGAAGCTCTCCCCTCAGCCAGAACCAAACAGTACCATTAACCTGGGTTTAACCACGCAGCAAGAGCTCTGATGCGGTTTGTGTGGAACTGTGGAGCCCCGGTTGTGTGTGTCCCAAGGTGCTGTGTGGCCGCCTGTGTTGTGTTAGTCCTGGACGTGTGTGCCCTCCCCTTTCCATTACCTCCACCCCCACTCACCTGGCTGCGAGTGAGCTGCACCCCTAAAACCGGAGTGGAGGGCAGTTCTCAGCCCACGCTCACGTCCCTGCCTGTCACTGTCCCTGATGGGGCAGCAGGAACCCCCTGGCTGGGGCTTTCTCCCTTCCTGCCCAGATGCTGGAACAATGCACCCCTTCTCCTCAGCACCAGGTCTGTTCCCAAGGGGCTCTAAGGAAATCGCAAGTTAAACTCCTCCTGCCCGGAGAGTTACATCCTAATTAAGAGATGCCTCTCTGCTCTGGCATCAGGTAGCCAGTACTTGATCAGAATTCCTGGGAAGAGACGGAAGTGGCTGCCCTCCGTGGTGGGTCAGAATCACCTGGAGGTATCCAAGCCCCGCCCCAGGGATTCTGTGATGACCTCACACGTGGTTGGGAAGGCAGGTGTGTCTGAGGCGGGTCCTACTGGATGACCAGGCCATCCCCAGCCTGGTGACAGCTGCTACCCTAGGCAGTGAATCACAGTGACTCCGAAGAACCCTGTGCGTTAGGAATTGTCGCCTTCCAGCCTGTCTGACCAGTGCGTCCCCATCCCCTTTCCGTGCTGGCAGTACCCCGGGTGCAGGTCGGGGCATGTGTTCAGGGAGGCATCCGGATTCCTGGCTGTGCCGCCCACGTTCACTTACGTTCCTCATCCTCCTTTTTTCCAGATGTTCAAGGGACCTGACCAGGACATAGAGTTTATCTACACAGCCCCCTCCTCTGCCGTGTGTGGGGTCTCGCTGGACATTGGAGGAAAGAAGGAGTATCTCATTGCAGGTGTGTACGCGGATATGGGTGTGGGCTGCTCTTCGAGGGCGTCCAGGGTAGCGGAGGTGGGGCGGCTGGAGGTGAACCAGAGCCTTGACGACACGTATGATACACACAGTGCTACTCAGAGGTCTCGAGGATTCCCTGCTTTTTCCCCTCAGAGGACTGGTGAATTTTCAACCTTCCTCCACATTCCCCTTGTTCAGATGGTGGAACCAGTGTGACTTAAGAGAAAGAAGAGAGTAAACCAGTATTCATAGGAAATCTGAGGTCAGGTGGACACAGAGATGAGAGGCTGGAAGTGCTCGAGGCTGGGCAAGAGGCGGACGGCAGAGTTGAAACCTTGTCTTGTTATTTTTTTAAGTACTTTTTTATTTATCTGGCTGTGCCAGGTCTTAGTTGCGACCATGCAGGATCTTTGATCTTCGTTGCAGCACACGAGATCTTTAGTTGAGGCAGAGGGACTCCTCGCTCCGGCATGTAGGAGCTAGTTCCCTGACCAGGGATTGAACCCAGGCCCTCCTGCGTTGGGAGCTTGGAGCCTTAGTCACTGAACCGCCGGAGAAGTCCCAGAACCTTGTTGCAAATCTCTTCATATTATTGTGGGTGCTACTCACCCATTCCTTTGTTCATCGTATCCCTCTTTCGCTTATTATGATAAAATATGCCTAGCGTAAAGTTTACCACTTTAGCCAATCTCAGGTGCCTGGTTCAGCAGCACGAAACACATCCACAGTGTTGCAGAAGCATCACCACCGTGCGTTTTCAGAACGCTTTCATTTTCCCAAACAAACCCTGTGCGCGTTAAACTCCGCCTCTCACAGCCCCCTGCAGAGTCCTGCTTTCTGTCCTGTGAAATCTGACTCGTC
>SJYF01000816.1:922373-943502 GCA_006410515.1 Procapra przewalskii | reverse complement strand
CCTCCTCGCCAGGTGGCGAGGAGAGGCAGATTGGTGGTACCTGTTTGCACGACTCCAGGCGGGCCCTCATTATACTCTGGGAACTGGCCCTGTTTTGTGGCTACGTCCAGGTCTGTTGCTGCTTTCTCATGGAGCACAAAGGCATCCTTCTGACCTGTCCCACTCGGATTGGTCCCACTTTTGAAGGCCTTGCAGTGAGATGCAGGGGCGCTGCTTTCAGTACCCTGTTCTTAGACCCCTGAAGAAGTCTCAGAAGGCCAGATGTTGGTGGGAGAGGCCATGTTAAGCAGACCTTCCAAAAGAGCCTTCAGGAGGGAAAGCTTGCATCTTTGGGGGTGCCAGGAAGGAAGGGGAGGCCTCCAGCATGCTTGGGGGGGGGCATATTCAGTTAGCTGTTTGGTATTTTCGTGTGAAAACACTGAAAAAGACCTTGATGCTGGGAAAGATTAAGGGCAGGAGGAGAATAGGGCGACAGAGGATGAGTTGGTTAGATAGCATCACCAACTTTATGGACATAAGTTTAAACAAACTCCGGGAAACAGTGACGGACAGGGAAGCTCAGCGTGATGCAGTCCATGGGGTCACCAAGAGTCAGGCATGACTAAGCGACTGAACAGCAACATTTGCTAACTCAAACTCGGATATATGTGGCAGTTAAAAGGTTTGTTCCTTCCCTTGTTAAAGTAAGGATCACAGAAGTGTTAATCATTTGGTTTTCACCCTCACCCTCTGCTGCTTCAGGCAAGCAATGGACAGTGGTACCAGATGAATGACTCCTTGGTCCACGCCAGCAACATCAAGGTGGTTCTGAACCAGCAGGCCTACGTCCTCTTCTACCTGCGGTAACTGACTCCCCACCCCACCCCTTCCCCCAGAGCCCGCACCTCCACTCTCGCCTTGGCAGGCCTCCCTGGCCTTTTTCTGCGTGAAAGTAACCGAGAAATCTGAAGGACGGAAGAGCTGTCTCCGGCCGGTCAGGGGTAATAGAGCGCGGCCACCGGGAAGGACGCTTAGACCGCGTCTGCCTGGCTGCTGAGTCAGAGCCAGAGCCCGAGGGAAGGTCGGCCTGAGCGCAGTCCATCTGCCCCATGTGGAGGTGACTCGGCACGTAAATGGGAAGGCCATCTGGCATTTTACATTACTGCCCCCGAATAGCTGCACTCCATCTAGCTATTGGCTCGCCCCACCCCGTCCTCTTCGGGGGGAGTGGTCGTGGTGGGCAGGGAAGTGGGCTGTCAGAGGGTGGAGGCCTCGGGAGACACTTCTTCCCGGGACTGATGGTCACCACCTGGAGGATCAGGATGAGGCGAAGGGCGATGTTCTGCTTCGGGATGGCGTTGATAAACTGAGAGTCTAGTTTTGGAAGAGCCCGCGCGTAATTTGCTCTCTCCTCGTATTGAGCAGAATCCAGAGCTATGCACATAATTTGCTCTCTGCTCGTATTGAGCAGAATCCAGAGCTGTGTAGTAAGTTCTCGTGGTCTGCCTTTGCTGGGCCCCACCACTTGTTTTTTTGGGCTGTGCCACTTGGCTTGAGGGACTCAGTTCCCAGACCAGGGATTGAACCCAGGCCATGGCTGTGAAAGCCTGGAATCTTAACCACTGGGCCGCCAGAGAACTCCCCACTTGCACCCCCATGAAATTGTAACCTTGACTTTGATATTTTAATTCCTTCTCTCACTCACTTTGGGTCAAGCCTCTGCAGCTTCAGTAAGGCAGTCCCTGCCTCCTTCTGTCCCTTTGACAGGATTCCAGGCTCTAAGAAGAGTCCTGAGGGCTCCATCTCCAGGATGGCCTCCTCCCTTTCCAGCCGCCCCAGTGTGGTTCCGGACCATTTCCGGAAGAATGTCAGCAACGGGACCGCTGCCTCTCCAGTGACGGGAAAGGTACTTGTTTAAGAGGATCGATGTAAACCCTGCTGTTCTTGCTGCCTGTGCCTCTTGGGGTGTCATGGAGCACCGGCCCCCACCTCTGCACTCCAGGGGGCTTGGCCCAGCTGAAGGAGAGCGCAGACGGTGGTCCTGCCGTGTTCCCTGCTCTTTCTGAAGCGGGTTGCAGGGCTGATGCTGGTGAGGAAGAGGGAGCAGTGAATAGAAAACACGACTCAGCAGATCAAGACTTAGCTCCCAGCTGCCTTACACAAGTGCAATGACAGGTCCCCCAGCACACCTTAAGCACCTGGGAAAAAAATACTTTATCCCCTCACTTTAATACCGAAAATGTGAGTAGATTGTACCAGGGTATAACCTTCGCAGCTTTACTATGGTTATGTTAAGAGAACATCCTTTCTTTTGAGAAATACATGCTGTATATGGAGGTAAAAGGACGTCTTGTCTAAAATTCATTCAGATGGTTAGAAAAATATATATGTTCATATACATGCATATGTTGATATTATATGCAGGGAGAGAGAGCAAGAAACTTAATGTGGTAAAGTTAAGGAATATCCCTTGAAGGTTTTTTTGTATGTATTGGAAATTTCCTACTAAGAAAAAGTTAAACTCAGTTTTATTACCAGAAGTCATTATACTTTAAATAACATCGTATGGTCCCAGGTACTTAAACCCTCAACAGTTGAACAGGTTGTGTAGCACAGTGGGAAGGTGTATTCCCTTTAGGAGGAAAATTAATAAAGAGGTAATGACCTCAGTGACTTCAAGTCACTCTGTGGCCTGTGCAAAGGACATGGGTGCTTAATGATTCAAAGCAGTATCAATTTAGCAAACATTTTGGGATAAACCTCATTGCTGGTAAGAGGATAGTAAATTCAGTGTGGCAATATGCATCCTAATTTATGAAAATATTAATAGTCTGGCCATTCTATTTCTTAAAAAAATGGGTACGGAGCACTAAATACAGGAGAAGATTCAGTTTTTTGGTTTTTCGTCGACAAGTAGTTACTGACCGTAGGACCCTGACCTGTTGGCAGGGGGCAGTGCCCAGTCACGGTGAGTAGCCCCGGTGCAGGCCTTGGGTGGTATAGACCCGGGTGTAATGGTGCTACGGAGAAGGATGGGCCCTTAGCACCCAGCTGGTCGTTTCAAGGCTACCTGGAGCCAGTCTAGTTTATAAGCTCTTCACACAGCTGCCTGCTGCTGCTAAGTCGCTTCAGTCGTGTCCAACTCTGTGTGACGCCATAGACGGCAGCCCACCAGGCTCCTCCATCCATGGGATTCTCCAGGCAAGAGTACTGCAGTGGGTTGCCATCGCCTTCTCTGAGCTGTCTGCTAGTCAAACATTAAGACCTTTGTTGAGGGCCTGAGTATTTAAGCGATGCGGCACAGGGTTGAAACCGAGGCGCCGCATGTCAGCAGAGAAGCCTGCGGGGAGGGCACTAGCATATCAGTCAAGGGTTATGCTTAGGTGATGGCACTTGGTAAACTTTTTCCCTTTGCACTATCTTTGTGTTTCTCATATCCTGATGAAAAGGTCCTACTTTCATAGTCGAGATGCTTACGGAGACGCACCCATTTGTGCCGAGCTCAGGAACTGCTGACAAGCAGCGACGTCTATCTCACGTGCCCATGTCAGTAGTTTGGAGGGCCTCCTCCAGAGCTGCTGCCTGCTGCCTCCGCGTCGGGGCCGGCCCCATGCCCTCCGGCTTTGACCACATCCTCTGCTTTGCTCCTCTCTTAGAGACCAGACCCTGTGACAACGAAGAAGCCACAGATCCCTGAAGAACTTGGAGTGCCCATTGCCAGGAACGGCTCTGTGTCGAGCCTGAAGTCTCCGAATGGATATGCTCCTCCCAAGGCCCCCCTGGGGTCCCCGTCCCCCAAAGTCTGCAAAACACCCACCCATGCGCCAGCCATTCTGGATGAGCCTGGGAAGAAAGTCAAGAAACCGGCCTCCCCGCAGCGCTTCTCGCCTCTGCCTGGCGCCAGCACACCGGGAGGCAGCAGGAATGAGGGGCGCAGGCCAGGCTCCTGGGACGGCCGGGCCACTGTCTCTACCTCACTCCGGGCCCCAGCTACGGGGACCCCCAACGGGCTTGGGCCCCAGGCGGGTGATGAGGGCCCCACCGCTGAGAGGGGGGTCTCCAGCCCCAAGCACCCCACCAGCAGGCCCCCCCAGGCCCCCCGGAGCGGAGCCACCCGCCTCGGAGATTCTCAGGGAACCCACTCCACCACTGCCGGCCCCTCCAAGGTGCTGCCAGCCCAACAGGATGCCGAGCCGGAGAAGGCCAAGTGCCCCGTCCCGAGTGGTGCCAGCCCCGAGCTGGCCAACGCCATGTCTCCTCCTCCGGCCAAAAAGCTGGCCCTCTCTGCCAAGAAGGTGAGTGTGTGGGCAGCTTGACCCCGAAGGGTGTTGGCAGGAGCTAGGAAGTGGGGTTGCTTTTAGCTTTGGGGAGGGCGGTGGGACAGCGGCTGAGGGCGTCCCCCAGTGTTGGGAGGGTGGTCCTGGCCCAGGCAGGGCAGTGTCAGTGTGATCAGATGAGGCTGGGGGCCGATGGCCTCCGTTTCTGTGTTCAGACCTCCTAAGGGAGTCTCGGGGATGGGCCCCCGCCAGGAGCTCAGCACAGGGGACACAGGCTGGCTGGCACCTCTCTGTGCGGCCTGACTCGCTGTGATGTAATTGTACTGAAGTTTTTGTTTAAACTTCCTTCCTTTTTTCCTTTTCGTTTCTAACCACAAACACTTCTGATTCTTCTTCTATCATGCCCCCTCTCCCTTTTTCGTTTTCCTTCTGTCCTCTCATCCTCCCTTCTGGGCTCTTTTTTGTTTTCTTTTCTTTTCTTTTTTTTAAATTTTATTTTTATTTTCCTCCTCACTCACGGCAACCTTTTTTAGACCACCAAGTTTTTATTTATGTCAATAACTGCAGGCCAGCACCCTGCGGAGGGCAACCGGCAATGACCTCCGTCCACCTGCCCTCTCTCCATCCTCCGACCTCACCTGCCCCCGGAAACCCACTCACCCCGTCGTCGCTGTCCCCTCGCCTGTCCATACGATGTGGTAAGCAGGGCAGCTGCCCCTCCCCGTGGCGCTGGCACAGAGGTCTGCCCGGTGTCCCCTCTCTCCTCCTGCCCGAGGGGCTTCCGAGGGGCACAGGCAGCTTGGTCTCTGCAGTCCTGGCTTTTTTTTGACTCTGTCTTCATCTCTCGTCTGTCTGCCACATGCTCTTGGTGATGGGTGTGCTGTGAACTGATATGCCTGGGGATCCCCAGCACTGAGACAGGACCCCAAAGTGGAAGGCCAGGGTTGCGGGGGTAGTGGGTGTTTGGACAGACGCCATGTGAGCTCAGTCCTGAGCAGGCTGTGTCTCCTAGCAGCGCTCTGGGGCTTATCTTGGGGCAAGGTGGGGTCTGTGGCCCTGGCCCTCGGGGCATTCCCAGTGGGCTCCAGGGGCCACTGCAGCAGACGTGGCCTCCGGGGGCTCTTCGGCATCCTGGGTAGATGCCCCTCCGGAGGAGTGTGCTGACGCCGCCCAGCCCGCTCTGCACAGGGACGCTTGAGTTCCTCAGGGGTCAAGGGCGGAAGGCCCAGAGTTACTGATAAATGGCTGTCTCAGGAGTGAGAGACTCTTAGGGCCTTTGACAGCTGTGGAGGGAGGGAGGAAAGAAGGAAGACGAGGCAAAGCCATGAGGTGGTTTGGATGGGTTCAGCATTTATATGGCGCCATCATGCCCTCCCTGCCCCACTCATTCAAGGCCCTGTTCCCTTCCCCCAGCCCGCCTTCTCCTACTCTCATTGCTGGTACAGGGGTTTTGCACTTGGAAAGTCCTTAAATGTTCACAACATATATTTGGAATTTTTTTCTGTGTTTCTTTAGCATACAACCTTTTTTTTAATTCCAAAAAATGCAGAGTAACGTGACATAGTAATACAGTTTGTGTGACCATCAGAGTTTGTTCTGATTTAGACAGCGAAGAGACAGTTCTATTTAATCAATAACCCTTGGAGGTGGGCATTATTGTCATTCATCAAAGATGAAAAAATTGTGGCTCAGGGTGGAAAATTGACTTTTCCATGGGTGCATGCATAGTTGACAGAAGGGTTTCCCAGATGGCTCAGCGGTAAAGAGTCGGCCTGCCAATAGGGGACCCGGGTTTGATCCCTGGGTCAGGAAGATCCCCTGGAGAAGGAAGTGCCAGTCCACTCCAGTATGCTGGCCTGGGAAATCCCATGGACAGAGGAACCTGGTGGGCTAGTCCATGGGATCGGACGTGAGGAGAGTCGGACGTGACTTAGCCACTAAACACACAGAGACACAAGTTAGCGACACACACATTTGACAGGAAGGAGAGCCAAGAGTCTCGCCTGTCCAGTCCTACCCCTTACTTGTCTTACTGTACAGGTGGCTGCAAAGTCTGTCTCCCTGATCTTCATAAACCCCAGGTTTCAAAGGAAAGTCCTAGGAAGATAATAGCAAAAGACAGACAGGCCTATATCTGCCTTTCCTGTAAGCCTCGGCTGCCTGTGCTCAGACAGGTGATGCTTGTGGAGGCTGGACATTGACTGCTTGGTGGAGCTTTCCTCTGAGCACATCCGTGTGGAAAGTTTAAAGCACTGGAGTTTGTGAAAGTACCTTGGACTCCCTGGTGACAGGAAACCGAGAGGTGTAGTGATTCTTATGGACTTCGATCTTGAGGTGTGAATTCGCTTATTAGCCGGTGTCTTCTAACTTTTCTGAAACATGTACATATCTGAGGTTTACAAGGGAAAATCATTGGAAATCCTTACTTGAGAGGGAGGGGGCCGAGGGAGGGCAGGGCGGGAGAACTCAGGCTGACCTGACTGCCCGCCTCTCCCTGCAGGGCCGTCTCACCTGCTCCCAGACCCTCCAGCCATCTGAAGCCCCTCTTCGGCCCCTGTCCCCCATCACTGTCCAGTAGCCNCCTCCAACCTCTCGGGACATCAGACCCACAGAGCTGCTCGCCCAACTCTGCACCCCTGCCTCAGGTCAACGGGGCCTTCCAGGCCCCCCCTTACCAGCTGCCAGAGGCCAGCGAGCCCCCCCAGAGCCTTGGTAAAAAGAGGAAGAAGACTCGCGTGAAGCGGGGGGACCGTGTCTCGGAGACCTGCACGGCCGTGGCGGCCCCGTCCGGGAAGAGGAGGAGGAGGAAGAGGAAGCACACGGGGGACGTGGATGCCACCCCCCCGCAGGACGAGCGGACACCGGGGCCGCCCTGGAGCCCTGAACGCGGGAAGGAGGGCTGGGCGGAGCCACCGGCAGACAGATCGGAGGAAGAGGGCAGACACCAGCCAGGGAGTGGCCAGCGCCTGGAGAACAGCTGGCCCAGGAGATGCATGACCAGCGGCCCCCATGTGAGCAGCAGGAAGAGGAGGAGAAAGGGACCAGAGAGCTGTGATGAGGAAGACTGCCTCTCCGGGGACCCACCTTGGCATGGGTGAGAGTGAGGAGCCAGGGGCCCTGCACCTCCACTCACTCACACACAGTCGGCTCCGGGTGGGTGCTGTCTAGAAATACAGGCGCCCGGACCTCTGGGATGTGACCGTGTTGTCCCGGGTTTGGCGAGTGGAGGCATGTCCCAGATCTGGCCAGTACCATGTGTGCTGGGAGGTCACGTGACCTGGACTGGGCTGGGTCCTGTTGTCCAGTTTGTAGGACTTGCCTCAGTGAGGATTAAAAATGCGCTCATGTGCTTTCCTGGGCTGTGGCCGTGGATCTCTGGCGCAGTCTGTCCTGGTCAGGTTCGGGTGGTGTCTCCCGGGGTTCTTCTGCAGGGCTGGGCGCAAGCCAGCAGAGTTCTCGAGGTGTCTGGGCTTCGGTTTGCTTGGAGCTGACTGTCTACTCTTGACTTCCCAGGAGCTGCACACCCTCGGACGTCGTCCAGCCAGAGACCATTGCAACATCACCGAGGAAAAAGAAAAAGAAAAAAAAGAAGCAAGGGCCACGACAAGAAGTAGAAGAGAAGGAGCCTGAGGGCCAGAGGGCCCCCGCTGTCCCGGGGCACAGGCCCCTGCCAGCTGTGAATGGCCAGGCTCCCAGGGCCCCCACAGGTGTGCATGGGATGGGGAGGGGTCGCTAAGGGTAGGAGCCAGCCTGCCGTGTGTGTCCAGAGGCAGATGCGGTTCACTGGGAGCCCTCTGTCCTAGTGTGAGCCGTCTGCCCACCGGGCCTCCTCACCTGGCTGATCATTTAGTCGGATCTACCCCACAGGAGAACAGAACACACGTAAACATCAGCACGTTCTGTGAGCCCAGTGTTTCTTCTGATTCAGGGCTATTCCGTTCTGGACCTTCCCACTGGAGTGACTCCTGGGCTGCCCAGCCTGGTGGTGTCCTTTGCCACTTGAACGTGGAACACTGAGTTCAGAAGCTCACTGCCCTCTGCCTCTCTCAGCTGTGAGCCTGTCTGATGATCATGTGGCCTCTTGCATTTGGGGTTCCATGTGCTGTGGGTCTGCCTGGGCTGAGCCCCCCTCCCCCACCAAGTTGAGACCCCCTCCAAGCAGCTCATTCGTGTTTTGTCTTCTCTCTTTCTTTCTGGCCGGTGGGGCTCACTGGGCTCTCCTGGTGGAGTGTGTCTGTTACATGAGGGAGAAGGTCCTCAGCTCCTCCCGAAGGCCCCCAGATCTCAGGGCATCAGCTGTTGTGTTCTTTGGGGGGCACACTGGTCCCTGGGGATTGACCTGGAGTTTGTATCAGACTCCAGAGAAGCGCAGCCATGAATGAACGTGGAGCTCTGGTCATTCCATTCAAAGCACTAACTGCTAGGCAGTGAGGAGTGGCTGGGGCAGGCGGCCAGAGCCTAAGTGGAGGATAGGCAGCGGAGAGTGGCCGCCACCAGGCCGCGACATCGCTTTGTGAGCCCGCTGGCCAAGCCAGGGGTGCCGGGGCTGCAGGGAGACCCAGTGCCGTGCGTGCCCGCTCACAGTCCCAAAATGGGGACGGGCGTTGGTGGCCGAGAATTGGCCAGAGCTACAGTTGTCCGTGGCTCCGCGTTACCACCGGGCCCAAGCTGTGCTGAGGAGCAGCCAGTGGGGCAGGTGGGAACAGGCTGGGGGTGGACAGTGGACGCTTTCCTGCTCAGAGCACTGAGCCTGAAGGACACAAGGTCACTGCCAAGTTGGCGGCCTGGAGAGACAAGGTGAGGCTTGTGTTTAGGACGGTGAGTCCATTCAGGCGATTGGAGTTGGTTGAGGGGCAGGGCAGAGGCCAGGGCCAGCTCAGGTGTCATCTCTAGAGCCATGATGAGGGGCAGTCGGTACTGTCTGTGCAGACGTCCTTTCTTGCTGGCCAGCCTCTCTAAGGACAAGGCCGGCAGACGGGAGCTGTCCCACCAAGCGGCAGTGGCGGTGGGGACAGGCACCTCGTCCCTCCAGTTCCCACCGCTCCATGTTTCTGCCGGTTCCCTACAGGCGAGGAAAGAGCTTGCTTTCACACGTTCTTTCAGTAATTTGTGATTAGTAAGTTTTGCAGTGCTGTTGTAAATAAAAGGTGTGTGATCATTTTCTCAGTGATTTAAATGTATGTAAATTGTTCCTCTGATTGCAGGGCTGGGACCAGCTCCACTTGCATCCTGGAACAGAGAGAGAGAATCCGATGTGGTCCAAGAATTGCTCAAATATTCATCTGATAAAGCTTATGGGAGAAAAGGTACTGTTTTGAGACCTGACTTGCTTACGTAGGAGATAAAGAGGCCTGAGGCGGGCCTGCTATGTTCAGCCTCGTGCACAGAGATTGCTTGGTTCTGAAGACAGGAAAAGGAAGCCATTGCCTGCAGGTCAAGAACCCTGCAGTTGGGTTTAGTCTGTGGAAGGATCCAGAACAGCTTCCCCCTGGAGTCTGGGAGCGGGGAGCTCACATGCTGTATGTTCTCATTTAGAACATTATATTTCTAATTTGGACTTGGAGAACATAAGATCTTTGTCTCTCAAATGAGAACAGGGGTTTATAAAAACTAAACTTTGAGGCTTGGTGGTGTGACAGCATCATTGACTGTCCTGCAAACCAGAGACCACACTGTCCCTCTTCCTTTTCCTTCTGTGTGTCCATTTTCACCAGAAGGCGGCACTCAAAAATGGTGAATCGTTAGGAGCAGAGCAGCCTTGTATGTAAACTTCGCCCTTGAAGTAAATTGCCAGGGCAGCTGGGAGCCCACCCAGGTCCTGACGCACATGTCTGCCTTGCAGTTTTGACATGGGACGGCGAGGTGTCGGCCGTGAGTCAGGACGCCATTCAGGACAGCAGGCTGGCCCGCACTGCCACGGTCATTGACGACTGGGACGAAGAGTTCGACCGAGGGAAGGTGTGACGCGTGGTGGGGCCTGGCGGGGGGACTTGGGTTTTCAGGGCGGTTTGAAGTGGTCGAGGGTGAGGCTGGAGCCTGGCTGCCTGGGAGCCACTTGGCCGGGTGCAGGGTCTCCGTCCCCAGTTGCTCGTGCTCTGCCATCAGTGAAGTCGGGGTCATGGGGACACCTCCCAAGGGCCACGTGGAGGACAAATCTGTTCAGGTCACACATTGAGACTCGAGCTGGCATGCATTAAGCGCTTGGAAAGAGCCACCAGGACCTGGGGGAGGCCTTTGTGGGAATTTTGACGCTGTGATTCTTGACATAGGAGAAGAAATTGAAAAAATTCAAGAGAGAGAAGAAAAGAAACTTCAACGCCTTCCAGAAACTTCAGAGCAGACGGAACTTTTGGTCTGTGACTCATCCAGCTAAGGCTTCCAGTCTGAGCTACCGCCGCTGAATGTGCTGCAATCAAGGTAGGTCAGTTTGTGTGCATGTTGGGGGGCGGGGGGCGTGTATGCGCGTGTGTGGAGTGTGGTGTGTGTGCTCCGTCTCTGGGCTCCCTCTCAGTCACATGTCATGCCCTGTGGGGGACGCACACTTCAGGGATGGCGGTGGGACCCTCAGAGTCTCGTCTCTCTCCATCAGGAACCACGTTCTCTGCCCCCACAGCCTCCAGAGACACGGCATCCCTCCCCGCAGACGGTCTGTCTGGACTGAAGAGCCGCTTGCCGTGGACTCGCTGGCCTGCCGGTGGGGGGACTGTCTGCAGAGGCCCTGGGCTCCTGCCCAGGTGAACACGGCATGCACTGTGACAGACTGCGTGGTGGCACGTGGAGCAGGGGCAACGTGGTGGCTGGAAAGCAGGGTGGGTCCGGTGCCCTGGGGTGCTGGCCAGCAGCGTCTAGCCTAGCCGCAGGGGAGGGCGGGGAGGTCACGGCCCAGCCTCCCAGGGTGACCTTGAGCTCCGAAGGTGACAGCGTGCAGCCGGTTGCCCTTCTTCACGGACCGTGCGGCTCCCACTTCCTCCCCCAGGGGCTCTGAATGCCTTACCAGTCCACCCTCAGAAAGTCAGAGCCCCAGGCTGGCCGCATGCTGCAGCCTCTCCCTTCTTTTGGAGTTGGGCGGCAGGGGCGGAGAGCAGTGCATCTCTCCATCTCAAGAAACTCTAGATGCCCTCTGGAGAGCAGACGGCCGAGGTGGGGTGGGGTCGGGTGGGGGCTCCGAGGTGGCTTTGCTGGACCTCCCTGCTCCTGCCCCCAGCCCTTGCAGCTGCAGTAACCCCGGGGTCCATACCGAGGTGGTGTTCTTGGGGTAGATTTCTCCTTTTATTTTACTACTTGATATAAAACGTTTATTTTTGACCAGGCCTGTGGCTTCCATTAGCAATATGTCTCCTTTCCCTAATATGCAAATACCGGCTTCGTTTGCTCGATTTTGTGAGTGCTTTTGAATTGAAGATGATTGTGTAACTAGAGATGATCACTATCCCTTTTTTTATCCTGCTCAAGCTGTGCCTGCGAACTTGTAATTTAATAAATACGGGAAATCCTCAGTGAGCTGATATGTCCAGAAAAAAAACCAGTGTCCCAGTGGTAAAAGGTACAGAAGTTAAGCCTGAAGATTATCCCTCAGCACATGTCCTCTTGGGATCACTTCCTGTGGGCGTGGCTCAATGTCTGGCCTGGTCCTGTGCTCCAAGGGGTCTCCTCGGCTTGAGTCCCAGTGCACTCGTCCAGCCCCTGCTTTCTTACTCACTGAGCTTTGCCCTTTGTTCTGTCCTTTGTTCTGGGACCTGGGGCACCCAAGTGGTATTGAAAAAGCGTTAAACATTTTTTATACGGGGAGATACAGTAATTTTTTCATGTGGGTGGCGGTTTTTGTTTTTCCTGGTTTTGTATTTCTCTCTTAAAAGGTGGGGAGGATAATACCCCATGGGGCTGCTCTGGCCCCAGCAGATGGGAACCAAGCTCTGCCTGGATTAGCCGGGGAGCCTTTTTCTGGAAGCCTGACTCCTGCATGTCAGCCACGCCGGCTCAGAACTGAGGGGCCCGTCCCAGTGCCCTGTGACTTTGTCGTTTGTCACGTCAGGAGGGAAGGCAGGTGCCTCCATGGGCAGGATTTTCTTCTCCCCATCTCAAGATGTCAACATTCATTCCTGTGTGAACTGTTTCCCCGACCATATTCTTGTCATGTTTTGTTAGTCGGAAAAAGAAAAAAAAATTTGTTGTCTGCTGGCACAAAATTTATCTCCTTTTGTTTCTCTCCCTCTTCTCCAAATCAGTCTCTTCCTTTCTCCACTGTATAATTACAGTGCCTTTCTCTGAGGAAAACGTATTGCCCGTTTTCTCCCAGGCAGTGATGGGCACTGGCCTGCCCCCGCAGCGTTTATCGCTGTTAGGCAGGGGGGTCCTCCCCTTTCAAGAAGAAGCATCAGCCAAACAGAGGGAAAGGAGCAGCCCAGAATGTGAGCCCAGATCCTGGGTGCGTGCACATCAAGGTAAAGAACTGAAGCTTTTAGGGTGATACTTGCTGACTGAGAACGTGGGTTTCATTTATGTTTGTGAAGGGGGCACCTCTCCTGGTGGTCCCAGTCCTCTCACTCCTTGCCTCTCCGCTGGGGGCCCTGGTTATACCAAGGCCCTGTGTGTGCGACGAGCCCACAGCTCATAGCCAGGGACCAAGGGGGCCACAGATGTTGCCAAGATCTCAGTGCAATAAAATAACGAGTTTTTTGTGAGACCTCCCTGTGTCTTTTCCCTTTTGCTTTTAGAAGGTTTCCCCCCACCCCATACTTCAGTCTGCTGGCCCCATTGACATGCGAGGTCAGCCTTGGGTGCTTCCTGTCACCCGCCTATGAGTGGGAGCCAGGCACTTTCAGCAGTCTGTGCAGGAAAGCTTAGAGCATATTCCTATTTAATTAGGAATAAAGAGGTTTATCTGAATGTCTTAATGTTATACATAAACTTAGCCGAATTTAAGACAGCAAGAATCCTTTGAATTGGCTCCCTAAACTTTGTGGATGGTTTTCAATGAGCATCAGATTGAAACACAGAAACAGTATCATTCCACTGAGGTCTGTTGTTTGAAAATTTTTGTAACCAAATGTTTGGATGAGGGAGACATCATAGGTTTTTACCAAACTGAGTTTTTCTGACAGCTGTCAAGGGCAACGCAGGCTTCCAGTTTGGGGACACTGGCCCCACTCCCAGCCTGGCTCGGGTACAGTGATGTAGTCAGGTCACCTTCAGCCTTGACCTTAGTGAACGTGCCTAGCTGCTGCCTCAGCCACGTGCTGGAGGCCCTGGTAAGGAAGGCGTGGTTCCTGCATGCACTGGAATAGAGTGGCACACGTGGACCTTGCTGGTCTGGTCAGGCTGGGCCTAACAAGAACAGGAAGATCATGTCTGGCTGATTGCACGTGTCCTGGAAGTTGGGGCATGGCCCAGAAGGGCCCAAGACCCTGTAGAGCCCCCTGTGATTGGGAGGTTACCGGTGGCAAGGGCAGCGCCAGTGAGGGTGACAGTATAGGGCAGGGCCAGGTTTCTGGTGGGTGGGTTTTGGTAGCCAAGCCCCACAGCTCCTCACCCTTTCCTTCCCTTCAGGGATGCCATCAGACACATGCCTCTACCCTGGTCACCGTGGGGGTATGGCCAGATGGCTCAAAATGACAGCAAAGGAAGAGGTGAAGCGAGGCATCGACTGGACCCAAACAGAGGGGATGCCCGGCAGGTGGGCGAGAGTTTGAGGTGACAGATTACAGCTCACAGGCCTATCCGACCAGCCGAGCTTGTGTCCAAAGGCTGCACATCACAGGCTGCGCAGCTGCTGGAGTTGATCCACCACAAATCTGGGCACAGGGGTGATACAAGCAAGACCATAGCTCTCTCCATATTGTGGTTCTGGGTGCCTGGAAGACAGACATAGCCAGGCTTCCCCGTCAGCCTGTGGTCTCAAGCTCAGAGCTGCCGACTCCAGTGGGAACCAGCAGGAGGCCCAGCTCTACCAGATGTGGCCTTGGAGACGAGGGGACGCTGTGAACAGATCATCGGCTGGTGAGCAGGCTCCAGCCAGCCAGGGTCCCTTGACTGACATGGTCAGGTGACAAAGCGAAAGCCCAGGGTGTTTCTCATTTGATAACTTCAGCAGGAACTGTGTCCCTCCAGCCTTAGTGTGTCTCTCAGGCTCTGGTGAGTGCCTGCGGTATTTTCAGCAAGAGAATACAAGGTCTGATTCACTCTTTACACACCCGTGGCAGACGACTGTGTGTGTGCGGGCCAGGGGTTGGGGGTGGAGAAGACGGACGAGGATGACCAGTCCAACAGGCTGGCCAAGAAGTGCTCCTGTCTAGAACTATGACATGGCAGTAACTAGACAGGTGGGGCCACCTGGGTACTTGGAATCGAGAGCAGAGGTAACAAATGTGGTGGAAGGTTCAGGGCCGGGGGAAGACCACTGGCTTGGGAAGTCGAGTGGTACGGCACCGTCGTACCAGAGAGGCAGGTGGGTGACAGGTTCCGGGGCTGTGATACAGACAAGCCTGCAGTGTTAGCATGCTCTCAGAACAGGAAATGGGGAGAACCACAGGTATGAGAAGGACGTGACCGTTGGAGCTTGGAGTCTCCCGGTTAAGAAAAAAGCGCAGTTGTCTGAACACCTGGGGAACTAGGCGAGCATCCATTAGAAGCTCGGACTAACCTTGGGGGTCAGGAGTGAGCAGTGAAAGGCTGGCCAGTGTGATGGAGTGGGGAAGGCCAGGGTGTGAATCCTGCCCAGTCTTGGTAGCGTGAACAGCCTCGGTGTAGACAGGACCTGGGTGAAACGAGATTCTGGGAGAAGTGAGGTTCTGGGAATCCTCTCCCCCTACCAGGGGGGCAGCCTGAGGATGTATCACGTGACACCTCAGCAACATGATTCCTTCTTGGCCTTGGGACCTTGTGGCTAGTCACCTGCACTGGCTCCTTCCCTTGAACCCACAATCACACGTGTTTGATCCCTGGATTGGGAAGATCCCCTGGAGGAGGGCATAGCAACCCACTCCAGTATTCCTGCCTGGAGAATCCTCATGGACAGAGTAGCCTGGCAGGCTACAGTTCACAGGGTCGCAGAGATGGACATGACTGAAGCAACTTAGCAGGCACGCACAGGCCTGGAGGGGCCCCTGCTGCACACACCCTGCTTGGTCCAGTCCGAGCCACGTCCTGCTCCTTCCTCACTCCTTCAGGACCAACTGGTTCAGTTGGGGAGGACCATCTGGCTGCAGAAGATGGTGGCCACACTCCGTTAGGCTCTGTCTTCAGACGGCCCCACTCTCCCATCTCTTCTGCGGGTACCGCATGTTTGTGCCCTCTCAACTGCCTGTGTGCCCCTTACTCTTGCAAATGATTTTCATCGCACTCCAAAGTAAAACAGCGAAACACGAGGAACCCAAAACTGAAACCAGCTGCTTTCCCTCCCCTTGTGATCTATTCCCCTTCTAACATAGTGGTTCCAACACTCACAGAGCAGCAAAATCGCCTGGAAGAGTTATTTAATACTAATTTAATTGACAATGAATGTGCCAGAAACCAAACTCTTGAGGATGAGGCTAGGGCATTGGTGTTTGAACCCTTCCTGAGTGATCCTACTGTGCAGCCAGTGTTGAGAGCTGCTGGCTACTCCCAGGTTTGAGGGTCAGTGTCACCAGGGGCTCGTGAGAACACAGGTTGCTGGGCCTCAGCCTCTGACATTCTGGTTCAGCAGGTCTGGGCTGAGGTCTGATAATTTGCAATTCTAACATGTTCCTGAAGAGTGAAAGTGTTAGTCTGTCAGTTGTATCTGACTCCTAGTCCATCAGGCTCCTCCATCGATGGGATTTTCCTGGCAAGAATACTGGAGTTGTTTGCCATTCCCTTCTCCAGGAGATCTTCCCAACCCAGGGATCAAACCCAGGCCTCCTGCATCAATAGGCAGATTCTTCACCACCTGAGCCACCAGGGAAGCCCCTAGGGATGCTGACCCCACTGCTGGGTGGGGACCACACTCAGTTCTGATCTGACAGTTCTTACATGGAATGGTCAGTAGGACCCTCTGTGGGGACCTCAGTGTGCTCTCCAGACCAATCTCTTCCACCCCTTGGGGACCTCACCTCCTAGCTGCATCTTGTGTCTTGTTCTTCCCCTTTCCTTCTCTCATGAACATGTTCAAGTGTCTGCCATCCTAAAAAGGCCCCCTTGTTTCCATGTCCCCTCCCAGCCACCCTCTCCCTCAGCTTAGCTTCGATTTGCCTTCTGCTTCATTCTCCTCCTAGCCTGCCTTCTGCCCGCGTTGCTCCACTCAAGTGATCCAGTTCCCAAATTTGATGAGCACTTGCCATGACTTCTTTTCAGGATTTGACACTGTTCATCCCACTCTCCCCGAAGAGCTCTTCTTTTTCTATCCCTCAAATGTTAAATCTGTTGGATCTGGTGAGCCCTGGATACTTCGATGGAGCCTGGATCAATCCACTCCAATCAATATACCCCATTGTCTAATCAGTGTATCCAGAGGATGCTCGTGGATATCCTACTGGCGAATTCATGGCCCAGAGTTCATAGCTGTCTGCCCTCCTCCTCTTTGTGTCCAACTCCTGTGACCCCCCCCCACCACCCCCGAGGCTGAGGGCCCACCATCCACCCTGATGCCAGAGCTAGAAACGTGCCCGCCAGGCTCAGCACCGTCTTCACGTGACTCCCACGCGTCAGTGATGGAATTCTGCTCTTTCCACCTGGCTGTCTGGAAAAGTCCTCTTTCCTGTCCCCACTGCCTGGCTCTCAGCTTGAGTCACGGCTATGTTTCTCTTGGATTCGAATCATCTCCTAACCAGTTCTCCAACCTCTAGAGAAGGAGACCGGCTTTCTGGTCCGCCTTCCTGGCCCCCAGGACTGTCCTTGAAGACAAGAAGCCCTATTCCAGTAACTCCTGTCCTCAGGTTTTCCCAGCACCTGTCACACTGTGTTGTTGAAAGGACGTGTCAGTCTTTATCCTGTGCTAATGGTGGGGACTGCTAAAACACACCTTTATGTGGTTTTTTGCTCTTACAGTATTAGAAATGATCCACGTTTCATGCACTTTATTCTCCCTTCTTATGTGTATTACACTGCATGGCCTTGGTGAGATGCTTTCCCTTGGCAGAGACCAGTGGGCATTGATTCTATCGGGTCTCATATTCCAGGCCCCCCTCAACAAGAAGTCTTGGTGGAAGGGGTGAGTCAGACAGGAGCGTGGTTGGTGACCATGCCCTGGTTGAAAGTAAAAGTTGCTCAGTCGTGTCCAACTCTTTGCGATCCCATAGACTATACAGTCCATGGAATTCTCCAGGCCAGAATACTGGAGTGGGTAGCCTTTCCCTTCTCCCCAGGGGTCAAACCCAGGTCTCCTGCATTGCAGGGGCATTTTTTACTAGCTGAGCCACGAAGAATACTGGAGTGGGTAGCCGATCCCTTCTCCAGTGGATCGTCTCGACTCAGAAATTGAACTGGGGTCTCCTGCGTTGCAGGCAGGTTCTTTACCAACTGGGCTACTAGCGAAGCCCCTACTCACGGCTCAGAATGGAGCCAGGCTGCCTCTGTCGATAGCCTTGGCTCAGAGGCCTTGCCCAGTCCTCCTGATGCTGCCGTCTCTGAGCCCCTGCCCCCTTCCCCCACTTTTTTTTTTCCACAAGTGAAAACATTTTGGCAGGTCTGGCGGGAACCAGAGCATTAGCTCCTCTATTTGAAGTGAGAGCCTGGACTGTGTGGCACGTGGCCAGCTGTCTTTCGGGCGGCAGGGGAACAGTTGGTGACAGCTGGATACAATCAAGATCCATTACAAACAGATTTCCAAGTGCCATTCACACACAGAAGAAATTGCAAGCTTTAGCAAAATAAAATCTGGGGGTTTTCAAAGCAAGACAATGCCCCAGCCTCGGCCCGTGTGAGCAGTTTAGTTCCTCGTCTCTGTAACCACACTTCCTTCCCCAGCCCCACCTCCCTCTTGAGTGCAGGCTTAGGGGGTTGGGGGAGGCTGGCTAGGCTGGCAGGGGTTCTCCCTAGGCCAGGGTGTCCATTCCCTGCCTTGTATTACGAAGGACACCCCTGTCTAAACCTGGGTGGGAAGGGGTCTGAGGCTGGCTTCTAGCAGGGCCTCTGGCCAGCCTGTCAGGCCTCCCACCCTGGTCTCCGGGAGAAGGAAGGGTCCACAGGGTGGTTGGTGGGTGATAGCTGGCAGGCCCAGCTGAGTGCATTCCTCTGTGAAGCAGGTGTTATCGGAGGTAGCTGTCTGTCAAACCCCGGCCCTGGCCTTGGCAGAGCTCTGAACTGTGGCTCGTTAGGCAGCCGATTATGGTTCTGTGCAGAGCGGAGGGCTTAGGATGTGGTTCTGTTGGGTCTGTGGGTCTGTTGGCCTCAGCTGACTGTGTTCCTTGACCCCGTGGTGGTGGGTGGTGGTGGCGGGTGTCGTTCTTTTGGCACGTGGAAGTGTTGTCCATGTTCATGGAGGAAGGCGACACTGTCCTTCCTTTTCTCATGAGAACCTCCAGCTTGTACCGCCCGCTTTGGCCCCTTGCCGCCTCATCCCTTTTTTTTTTTTTTTAAACTTTTGGCTGCACTGGGTTTTTGTTGCTGTGAGGGCGTTTCTCTAGTTGCAGTGAGTGAGGGCTGCTCTCTAGTTGTGGTACACAGGCTTCTCAGTGCGGAGGCTTGTCTTGCTGAGGAGCACAGGCTTCTCTAGGGCATGCAGGCTTCAGCAGCTGCGGTTCCTCAGCTCTAGAGCTCAATAGTTGAGGCACATGGGCTTAGTTGCCCTTTGGCATGCAGGATCTTCCCGGATCAGGGATTGAACCTGTATCTCCTGCATTGCAAAGTGGATTCTTTACCACTGAGCCATCAAGGCAGCTGTGCCTTATTCACCTTGATGGGAGAAGAGAGAGAGAGAACAAATAGAATCATTTGTTTTAGAAAAAGGAACCAGATAAAAAAAATATGGGCATGAGGAAGAAAAGAAAGGTCATAGTAAAATCCTTTGCCATCATACCTTATATCTAAGTCCACTCTAAAAGTTTTATTTAAAGAAGGTAATAATATCATATGATATCACTTATATGTGGAATTTAAAATATGACAAAAATAAACTCATTTACAAAGCAGAAACAGACTCACAGACATACAGAACAAACTCAGTTAAGAAAGGGAAAAGGGGATGGGTGAGGAATAAATTAAGAGTTTGGAATTAATAGATACTAGCTACTATATATAAAATAGATAAACAGCAAGACCCTACTGTGTAGCACAGGGAACTATATTCAATATCCTGTAATAACCCATGATGGTAAAAAATATGAAAAGGAATATATATATATATATGTATATAAAATGGAATCACTTTGCTGTATACCCAAAACTAATACAACATCGTAAATCAACTCTGCTTCAATAAAAAATATAAAAAATTAAAAAAAACAGGTAATACATGTATATGGTACATCATTTAAAAGCTGTGTATTTCCCAGGACCACCGCAATCAAGTCCCACAGACTTCAGTAGCTGAAACAGAAATTTATTCTCCCACAGTCTGGAGGCTGGAAGTCTGAAATCAGTGTTCAGGACCACACTTTGTCTAACGAACCCTTCTTTGCCTCTCTCAGCTTCTGGTGAGCCAGGCGTTGTTGGCCTCTCCATCTTCATATGGCCTTTTGTGTGTGTGTCCGTGTCCTAATCTCCCCTTAGAGGGACACCAGTCATTGGATCTGGGCCACCCTTATGATCTCATCTTAACCTGGTTACATTTGTAAAGATCTTATTTCCAAATAAGATCACAGTTGACAGGCGCTGGAGGTTAGGGCTTTAACATGCCTTTGTGGGCTCACAATTCAACCCCCAAGAATTGTGTATGTAACGAAGAGTCTCCCACTCCTGTTTCCCTGGCAACTGACTTTCCTCCCAGAGGCAGGGTGGCCCCCAGTACCCCGTGTGCCTCTTAGCCATAGTCTGTGCTTGTCCACTGGTTTGGGAGCCCTCAGAAGACACGGCTTCATAGCTGTTCCCTTTGTTGCTGTGTCCTCAGTATTTTGAACAGTGCCTGTCACAGCATTGTCCCCCCGTCCTGAATATATGTGGAATGGCTGAGTGTACAGTGTAAATGTACATCACATGTAGATGCACTTTTGCTAGGAATAGAAATACATTATACATCCATGTTCTGTCCTAGCTTTTCCCACTTCACACAGCTTGGAAACTGGCTCACTTTGGTAAACGCAGAAATCAGCTTCAGTCTTTTAAAAGACTGTGGGTGCTCCCTTGCATGAAAGTACCAGTATCTAGTAACCTGTCCCTTTTTTAACACTGTTTCTAAAAAAGTTCAAAACATCACAGTTTAAGCATGGGATAAAAAATAGATATCTTTTGGGTTACCTCTGCTCAAAAGCCTTCCTTCATCATTCTGATTTTTTTGGCTGTGCAGCACAGCATATGGGATTTTAGTTCCCTAGCCAGGGATCGAACCCTCACCCCCTGCAGTAGAAGTCGAGTCCTAACCACTGGACTGCCAACAAAGTCCCTCATTATTCTAATTTTTGAGATTATTATGTAAGGCAAGGACTTCAGAAGGGAGGCATCAACTTAAAAAAGAGTTGTCTGGCTGATCAACCCACTAAAGAGAACAGACCACAGTGACAGGCCTGCAGGGAGCCCCAGCCCATTTTCAAAGTTCTTGATGCGGGTGGGGAGGGGGTCAGGGGAAGCAGCAGACCAGTGGATTCCAGACGCTGGGCCTTCTCGGCTCCTCCACTCTGTCCTCCCTTTAAGGCTCTCCCTTGGAGGCCCCCAGGAGCTGAGGTCACAAGTAGTAAGAGAAGCTGACTTGCTGGCTCCCGTTTTATACTGTGACCTCTGTGGGCCCCAGTTCCCAAATCTGCAGTATGGAGATAACAGCTCAACA
>SJYF01000816.1:899286-909360 GCA_006410515.1 Procapra przewalskii | reverse complement strand
CTGGGTGTTCATTGGAAGGATTGATGTTGAAGCTGAAACTCCAATACTTTGGCCACCTCATGCGAAGAGTTGAGTCACTGGAAAGACCCTGATGCTGGGAGGGATTGGGGGCAGGAGGAGAAGGGGACGACAGAGGACAAGATGGCTGGATGGCATCACTGGCTGGATGGCATCACCGACTCGTTGTACATGAGTTTGGGTAAACTCCAGGAGTTGATGATGGACAGGGAGGCCTGATGTGCGGTGATTCATGGGGTTGCAAAGAGTCGGACACGTCTGAGGGACTGAACTGAACTGATGAGGCTCTAGGAAGTTTGTGTGATTTTGGTTCTCTGTGTTCCTCAAGGTCAGTTGATTGCCACACAAAAATATGTTGCACATCATCCCCCGACTCCTGCCTGCGCAGCAGAAGTGAAGAAAAACAGTCCTTGTAGGCTGAATTGCTCTTGGAGAAAAGAAGAACCTCAGGACCCCTTGGATGCGAAAGTCAGGGGATCTCACATGTAGGAGACCACGTGAGGAAGACGTGTGCCTCCGTGTTACTGCAGGAGTCAGACTGGAGCTTAAACGTTGCTTGTTCACCTGCCTGCCTGAAGCTGGGAATCTAAAACGGGGGTTAGAATAGCGCTTCCCATACCTGGCTCATCTGCAGGATCGCATGGGTCATTTTAAAAGGCAATTTATTGGGGGGCTCTGCTCTAGCCATGGCTAGTAAACCAGGATCCTCCAGCGTAGGATCCAGGGATGAGTGAATGAGTACAGACACGTGCACACATGTACACGTGTATTTTCAAAGCACCTGAATTCAGGAGCCCAGATGTAGAAGACCAGTGCTTGGGAAGCTTGTGCTGCTCTCTTTGGGGTCACGTTGCTTGGTCCTGTCTTGGGTTAGAGATGGTTCTCTTCATTTTGTGTGTTTGTTTGAAATGATGGTGTGGGGATTCATGTTCAGGATTATAGGAAGGGTTGACTGAGTGTTAAATGCATTTTTTTCCAGCTGTAACCATCTAATTGATGTGGTTTTGCTTTAGGCCATTCAGAATTCAGCTTAGAGGGTTTTGAGCTTTCAAGCAGAGGTCCGTAAGAAAAGGCTCTGTGGATCAAAGAAGCAAAGAATAACCAAGCATGGGTTTTATTCTTACTCCTTTATAATAGCTGCCAAGTGCATCTGCCTTCCCGCTTCCGCTTCCTCAGGTGTCTGTGTGGTTTTAGTTTTTGCTCCTTTTAGAAAGACACCTTCCCTGTGTGTTGCTCAGTTGCTGGGCAGCTGCTGGGCAGGCACCATCCTGGAGTCCTGATCTGCACAGCAGAGAAAGTGGCCTGAAAAGAGCCTTCCCCTCTCTCTCTCGGGACGTGGATTGCCAGGCATGTGAGGCCTGCGGAAGGGCTGAGGCCCAGTCACCTGCCAGAGCAGCTTCCGAGTGGCTCTCAGCCTCTCCTCAGGCGTTGGTGGATAGGCTGGCTGTAACTGTAATGTCCTTCTTACTGTAGCACTTGGACGAGCTTTGGAAAGTTAACACTGTGGAAAATTTAAAAACACATGCAGAAGTGGATGGAAGAGTATAAAGAACTCCTGTGGACCCATCACCACAAACATTTTGGTGTAGTTTCCTTTCAGTCTTTTTTTTTCCCTAATGTATGTTCCTGCATGTCCAGCGACCTTAAGTCCTTGGAAACTGTAGGATTTAAAAAATAAGCTTAAACCTCAGCTTCTACCTTAAGAGACTAGCAAAAAAGAGAAAATGAAATCAAAGCAAGCAGAAGGAAGATGTAAAAGAGCAGAAATCAGTGAAATAGAAGACAGAGCAGTTGCCCAGAAAAGTTCCCACCTTGAAGGGAAGTGGATTAGCAGAGAGGAGGAGGAGGGCATCCACTGCTGATCACAGTTCAGCAGTCGGGTTATATAGTGCTGAGCAGGTGGCTTGGCAGAAAGAGCACTGGGCATGGAGCCTGGCTTCTGGGTCTGGTATGGTCTCTAAGGGCCTTTTGATCTTGGGCAAGTCACTTGGCATCACCAAGTCCCTTGAAAATGTGGACAGTGGTATCTTTCCTACCTGCCCTGCAGAGTTGTTGCAAGGTCAAATAAGACAGTGCATGTGAAAGTAATTTACATAAAATAGCTGGAAAAAAAGTGAAGTATAAAATTTGATAAGGAGAACTTTGAAATTACTAGATAAACTGAAGCTCGGGGATTATATGTGTGGATTTTATTTACAACAATGATAACAACAAAAAGTTTAAAAATTAGTTCCAGTCGTTCTGTGGAATGTTTTGTAGCTTTTAAAAGAAAGATAAATATTTTTCTGTGCCCTTAAAATGTATATATGGATGAGTTTTTTGGTAGCATCTGCCGGGAAAGGACTCCATCCTCACAGGGACGGCAGGAGAAGCAAGACTCTCCTGCTGGCAGCTGGCTGTCTCCCCTCGGCTCCATAGGGGCTGGAAGCAGGGAGCAGGCCTCACTGGGTCAGACAGTTTGTCACATGGAGCCCAGCAGAAACCGGAGCCCAGGCTGGAAGTGCCGCTTCCCCGACACCAAGGCCCACGGGGCGACAAGGTGAGCCCAGAGGATGGCCACGCTTGAACTGGGCCAGTCTGCAGCTGAGGAACCAGGCGCCGCGGGCTTAGCGCCTTCCGCAGCAGACAAGCCAGCCTTCCCCTGGGAACCACCTGGTCCCTCTGTGGCCTCCTTGGCCAACCAGCTGTGACAGAGCTTGTGCAAGGATGCTCAGGCCCCGTGGTGGCTCGACTCTGCCCAGGGCTGTGTAATATGATTGCATCAAGACTTGGTTACTTGTCCTTTCTTGTTGGTCATTTAGAAGTTTCCTCTCTGTTCTGTAACAAGTTAACCCTGTAGCATCATTGTGGGTAAAGCTTTGCCCACATTTCTAATTGTTTTCTTAGGCTAGACTTCTGTAAGTGAAATCACTAGGTCAGTGACTAAAAACTATTTTTTAGTCTCTTGATATGTACTGCCAAGTGATTTTCCAGAAAGTTCTGTCACATTTACATTTCACACTAGTATATGATGATATTTGTTAATTTATCCTTCTAAACATTGAATTATTTTTTAATGTAATTTAAAAATATTTTCTCTCTCTTCTCAGTGCTAGTAGGATAGCTTTATTCTAAGACCTTGGCCTAGTGTTCATATAAATCAGAATGGGATTTATAGCAGCTTCTTTCCCAGGTCATTTCTTGTTAATTTAGGCAACAGATATTTATTGAGGACAAACTAGAAGCTGGGCACTCTGTGAGTCTTGGGATTTAGACATGAAATCTCAGGGACCTGGCATTCTAGATGGAAGGAGAACTTTGACCTTTAAGCAAGAAAAGGAGCTGGTTTTTCTGGATAGTGTATGTTTCATCCAACTGTATGTGGAGTTCAGATAAAGGTTTCTTAAGAGTTAAGTAAGGGTGAGAACCCATCTGCTTCCCACCCTGTGTTTATTGGACACAGGTCAGCAGTTGAACTTTGTGTTCCTGACTTTTCAGTACTCCTGTGTCTCCTTGCAACTGACAAGGCCTTTTTATAAGACATCTGCATCCACAAATCGTGTTAAAGACTTTTGAAAGTGAGTCTACACAAACCATGATTTGATCCTAAACAGATAGGTTTTAGAATCCGTTTATGTGAGGATAGGGAGAACAGTGCCTGTTTAGGGACTTTCTGGTGGAAAGAAGCTTACACTTGGCTTGATAACTTTGTCTCTTACTGCTCCTTCCAAAGTGCACTCACTGGGATTCTCTGGCAGGCCAGTGGTTAGGGCTCTGTGCCTTCAAGGGTCTGGGTAAGATTCCTGACTGGGGAACTAAGATCCCACAAGCTGTGTGGCATGGCTACAAAAAAAGAAAAAGAGCAAAATGGATTGTCATGGATCTTTAATCTGTCAGCCTTAATTTTTACCCTTTGGCCCAAGGCCACCTTGTGGCTTGGGCAAATTATCTTGTTTTCTCTCAGGGGCACAGACTTGGGGTAAAGACACAGTCTCACCTGCCTTGCAGGTTATCGTGAAAGGTCCAGTGACATGCTCTATGTACGTGAGTCAGGGGGCGACACACAGTGGGAGCCTGGAGAGTGAAGTGGTGGCTGTCATCAGTGGGCACACTGGAGGGCTTGGTAGGGCTGCCACAGATGCCAAGATAACAAAGGCGATGTCGAAACATCTTACTTAGTGATAATAAACACATTCATTTCCATGTATCTTTTCATTAAAAACTGTTCTGGTTCCCCCTTATTGTAGTTTTTTAAAAAATTATTGAGGTATAATATACATACAATAACTGTATCCATTTGAAGTACAGTCTGATGAGATATATTTGGCAGATTTATATACCGTTGAAACTGCCGTCACAGTCAAGATAGAGCATTTCTCTGAAAAGGTTCTTCAAGTTCATTTGCAGCCCATTTCTCCCTCCACCCTAGGCACCCTGGATCTTTTTGTCCCTACAGGTTAGTTTATGTCTCCCAGAATTTTGTATAAATGGAATCATACAATGTATTCTCTACTATGTCTGGCCCTCCCTCAGCATGAAGTGATTGAGGTCATTGTGGGGGTGTCTGTTTCCTCTTTACTGCTGAGTGGTGTTCCCCTGTCTGTATTTATCCAGTCACCTGGCCTGATCACGTGCATTGTTTCTGGTTTGAGGCCACTGTGAACAAAGCTGCCATGAGCTGTCGTGAAAAGTCATTGTGTGGACGTGTTTCACTTCTGTTGGGCTAATACCCATGGATGGAATGGCTGGGTTGTATGGTGGGGTTTTCCCTTTCTCCTAAAAACTGTTTTATTATATGTAAAATGGTATTATGTGTAAGGAATGGTATTTACAAATAGTATGTAACTAGTTTAAAATAGAACAGCTTTTATTTAATGTAAGTATAATATGCAAATCAGTTAAAGTATGTTTTAATATCATTTTGCATCAATCAAAAAATACTGGATTTTCCTAGAAAAAAGTGACAATAAAACTTGAAGCAATCACACAGTAAATGAAAATTTCTTTTCCTCTTCTTGTACACAATTCTGTGCTTCCTTAAAATTGAAGAGAAGGCTTCACACAAAAATTTCTAAGTATAAATTCTTGGGGGTGGGCAAATGCACCTGAGAGTGCAGCAGAGTCCGAGTGGGGGCGGGGCGGCCCTCAGGAAGGGTCTCTGCATCCTGCGCGCGCCTTGCAGAGCTGCTCTGTGCATCTGCTGAGGGAGGCTGCTTCCTGGCAGCTCGTGGCTTTTGGCCATGTTTGTGAGACAGACACAACGTGGACACACCTGATGGTCACTTTATTCCTTCTTCCAGTGCAGCCAGAGGATGGGCGCCCTCTCAAGTCACCAGTAAATCTTTTAAAAAGAGGGGAGTAGGAGTTAATATTTATTTTTAAAGGAATTATTCTGTAAAATCTTTTAAGAACAATTCCGTTGTTTAGGGGTTTTTGGCGTTTGAACTCCCAGGCAGAAAGTTTTCCACTTTGGAATTAAGGTATTAATTAAAGATTATTCTAAAGAATCAATGAGTTATGTCCCCAGATGAGTTAGATGGTGGGAGTTAAAAGTAATTTAACTTAGAGCTGGGAAATTGGTCCTTTCATAATTGCAACATGGTGAGCTGGCGATTTAGTCCACTTAGTACCTTTTTATGTACCGTTTTCTGTCTGGAGTGTTAGTACTACGTAATGAATGGTTGTGATGTGTAGGATTCCCTCGGGTCATTGTGTAAACCCCAAGTGAGGAACAAGGGGTGCCCGCAGCCCTCTGAGCCTTCGTTCGTAGCCTGTCAGCCTGTGGGGTGGGATGGGAGGCTCGGCCCCCATGTCCTCATGCTCCTGGTGACTCATCACTCAGCTCCCTCAGGTTCATGCCTGGAGGCTTCCAGAAGGAGGAATAAACTTTGGGGAGACTGGGTAACCCCTGCGTGTACTCTTTTTCTTGATGTATCCCTTAGATGTCTTATTTCCCGACCAGGATCATATGTGACTTTTTTGGCCGGACTGTCTTTTACTAAACGAGAAATTTTGTACTCTACAGAATATCCTTTAGTTTTGTGTTTAATTAGACATTTTTACATTTTCAATATAGGATTCAATCTGTACCATCACTTTGTGATAAGATGTTTGTGACATTACCTCCATTTACTTGGTCAGTGTTACAAACTCACTGATACGCTTTTGCATCGTTATCAGTCAGTCATTGTCTTAACCACTGACATTATTTGTCCTGATAATCCCAAGCCAGTTAATTGATGATATTCTCCTCCAATTAGATATGTTTTAAAGGTAATTTCTATGGAAGTTGCTATGAAATGCGAATGATGAAGCTCTTTCCTTTCCAGGGAGGGGGAGCAAGCAATGAATAAACAGTCTCTTCTTTCCCTGCCATGTTCTGAACTGCTGGAAATAGAGAAAAGAAGGGGAAACTGGAGATCAAACCAACAGGCTTTGTGAAGAGGAGGCGTCCCCCTGATATCAGCCAGGCATCGGGGAGCAGGTTGCAAATTTGTAAAGTAGGTCAGGTTTCTTTCTCTTTCTAACCCCTCATCGGATCTTTTGAACATGTGGGACTGCAGGCTTCCAGGGCCTTCTGCCTCCATTTCAGTGCTCAGGTGGTAAGCAGGGGCCCTGGGTCAGCTCTGCTTAGTGCCATGTTTTTGGTATCTCTGTTGGTGATCTCTCTGTTTAAAATGGCCCCACACACAGTGCTGAAGTGCTGTCTGGTGTTTCCAAGGGCAAGAAGCTCTGGTGTACCCACCGAGGGCACGTGTGTTCAGTGAGCCTCCTTCAGGTGTGAGTTCATTGTCAG
The DNA here is from genome assembly GCA_006410515.1 of Procapra przewalskii. Classification (NCBI taxonomy): domain Eukaryota; kingdom Metazoa; phylum Chordata; class Mammalia; order Artiodactyla; family Bovidae; genus Procapra; species Procapra przewalskii. The sequence continues at coordinate 902,567 of SJYF01000816.1, read as the reverse complement.
TGAGGCGTCCTGAAACATGCTCACATATTGGGCCATGAAGGAACTGGGGTCAGGGGCTCACAGGACCCTAGCCCTGTATTCCCCTGGGACCTGGGTTCAGTATTTGGCAGTTCAGGGTTAACAGTGACTTTTCTAGGAGCCTTTCTAGGATGCTTGAATTAGGAGGACTGACTGTATTGCTAGCCTTCTTTCTCCCCTCTAAGCTTCAGGCTTAGATGGCTCACTGCCTCATTTGTCTTCCCTCCCCACTGAGATGTCTAAAGGGGGCCTCGTGCTCGGCGTGGCACAGAAGAACCCCCAGATGTCCCCATTCTAGGAAGCAGCATGTCCACCCACGTGGTGTGCAAACCGCATGTTGAGAAATCAACCCCAATTCCACCCTTTCTCTCATTTTGCACATTCAGTTTCTTAATGGTGCTGTCCATTCCACCTCCAAACATGGTCTAAAGCCCTCTGCTTGCTGCCACATGAGTGTAGACCCCAGCGTTGCTCCTGGGATGTGACTCCAGCTCCCTGTGTCGCCCTCACTGTGACCCTGTGTCCCGTGCTCTCCCCCTTACAGGTACTTGATCAGCTGTCCCTTCTCAGGTGAACCCAGAGGGAACAGGCTGAGAAAGATTTTGTGGTTTTGAGCCGCTGATGTCACTCTGGGTGATGGTAGCTTCTGCAAACAGACCTGCCTCCAAGCCTGGTAGGAATATTTTTGAAACTGGAAAGGAGGTTTGCTTTTTTATTTTTATAGGTAAAATAGATATCAGAACAGTGGTTTAAGAGCTTAAAGAAAATTTTGAAGAAATGCCCCTTCAAGAATAGATTATTAGAGTTTTCTTATTTGTTTTGTATTTCATTGAAACCACCTGTCTTCTAAAACAAGGAGATTAGATTCTAGACAAAACCATGGTTTCCGCTTAGTTTGTTTTTAGAATCAGTGACGGGCACTAAGAAGAAGTTCGGACTGGCTGTGTGTGTGGCACTGCCTTCCGCCTTCTCTGCCCTGCCCCGTGACGCAGGGTGAGCGTGGTCTGTCTCCTCCTGTTCCTCTCTCGCTAGTGGCTTCATCATCAGGGCCCTGGCGCCTTTCCACGGGTTCACTTTGCACTCTGTCAGCTGAGTAAAAGGATGGGTGGAGTGCACCAATTTTATAACGTCCGTCTTGTGGTTTTACGAAGAAAAGGGGTGATGTATAATTAGTAAGTCAGAAAGGGAGGGAAGGAAACAGGAAGAGAATTTGCAGCACTTGTGCATCAGAGTTGGTGTCGAGGCAAGAGCGAGCGGGCAGGCGAGCTCTCGCGTTCTCCAGCCCCACCTGGCCTTACTCTTGGAGCTGTCAGAGAGCTTTGCTTTCATATTCACGTGAATTTTACACTGTAGTGACACTTGTTTTCATATTTGTTGAAGGCTGGCCACTTTTTCTAAAAACTACTAATTGAATTTGGTTTAAAAAAGTGCACAGTACACCCAGTGAATTAATTTGATCATTCTCCTCGACCTTGTTCATATTCCCCTAAGTAGTAAAAGTAACAGAAATATCATTTGTGGAAATATCAATTGAATTCATCTTCAATAGCTAGTGCTTTTCATGTATTACAGTTAAAGAATGTACTTGCCTGATAGCTTAGTCACCATTGTCCCCTACAAAACCTTCGGCTTGTTTGATCCATAAATGTTTTCCTTTTGATCCAGGACAGCGTTGAACCCATCCATTCATCATCCAGTGGGTGATGAGTATCTCATTGAGCTGATGGAACCCTAACGTGATTGCTCTGTGATTACCTGAGACTGTAGGATGCTGGTTCAGCAGACGCTTTTCATCTTTGAGAAGGGGAATCTTAGTTCACAGAGTCATAAAATGTTTAGAGGGGAAGTGAAAAGTGAAAGTGAAGTCGCTCAGTCGTGTCCGACTCTCTGACCCCATGGACTGTAGCCTACCATGGGATTCTCCAGGCAAGAGTACTGGAGTGGGCTGCCATTTCCTTCTCCAGGGGATCTTCCCAACCCAGGGATCGAACCCGGGGCTCCTGCATTGCAGACACTTTACCATCTGAGCCGCACCTACCCTAAATCTGAGTCAACAGCTTCAGCTTGCTTCTGTGTACGTGGTGTAGCAGGTGGCAGTGAGAGGGTCGTGGGAGGAGGCTCAGCGCTGGACTTAGAAGAATCGGTCTTGTAAATTTCGAATACAAACATTTGCCATCTTGAAAAAAAGAGAGCTGTTACAGGACTGAAACAATGAAATGGTGAGCAGCAGCTCCCTGCACTACCTCGAGATCCTCCTCCAGGGGGCAGCCACTTTGAATGTTTTAAGCTCTTTAACAATATTCTCTTCTTGCTTCTTGATGGCCAGTTGCAGACCTGCTCTGCAGACTTTCTGTTGGGCACGACATTGCCAAGCCACGTAGTAATCTGCAATCATTCTGTCTTGCTGGTACCACTCTTTGTTTTCCCTGGAGCTATTAATCACCTCAGCTTTTCCCTCTGCCCAGCTGTCTTTGAAATTATCAGTTGTTTTCTAAAGTACGGGCAGCTGCGCCGTAAGCTTGTCTGTGATGTTTTGCCTGCTTAGGTGCCTCAGTCAGTTGTACCCCTTGGCCTGTGCCTGTCGTTTTTCTGCTGGGATCTAGATCAGTTGCTCCTGGGTCTGCTGCCTAGCCTTTGTCTCCACTTCCCCCAGAGTCATTTGGGATTACCTCTCTGTCGAATCACCTTTTCCTTGGTTTGTGTCTTTCCTGTTTTTGATTTATCTTAAGTACATTCTCTAGAAGTTTCCTTCGAAACTGTATGTGGGAGGTCTGTGTTCTGAGTCCACATGTTAGAAAATGTCTTGGTCTGTCCTTAACACTTTTTGGACTTGGTATAAAATTCTTCTAGTAAAATTTTCTTCTGATTTTGAAGACTTTTACTTTACTTTTTTTTTTTTTGCTTATCATTCTGCCTGTAAGATTTATCCATGTTGTTTCACGTAGTTATATTCACTTTTACAAACATATGATGTTTTATCTTTTGGATATAACACTATTAAAAAAATCTGCTCCACTCTCGATGGATATTTAGGTGGTTTCCATTGGGGGTTATTGCTGCAAATGCCGCTGTGACTGTTCATGTTCTTATTTCCTGGCATTCATGTGAATGGTGGATTCCCAGCATCATTTATAGGAAACTCACTGTGATTTTTTTTTTCCAGCTCTGTCATGTGTCAAATGTTTATATCTACAAGAGTTTCTGGGCTCGTATTCTGTTCTGATGGTCTGTCCCATGCCAGAACCACCCATCTTATAACCCCC
>SJYF01000816.1:833624-898839 GCA_006410515.1 Procapra przewalskii | reverse complement strand
AAAAAAAGGCAGAATATTTATTATATTGATTATATGTAGAAATGATAATGTTTTAGATATATTGGATTAAATAAAACTTATTATTAAGGTTACTTTTTACCATTTATCTTTTAGTTGTTTACTGTGTAAGTAAGTAAGTGTAAGTGAAAGTTGCTCAGTTGTGTCTGACTCTTTGCGACCCCATGGACTATAGAGTCCGTGGAATTCTCTAGGCCAGAATACTGGAGTTGTTCCCTTCTCCAGGGGATCTTCTGAACCCAGGTCTCCCACATTGCAGGCAGATTCTTTACCAGCTGAGCTACCAGGGAAGCCCCTGTTTACTGTGGCTGCCAGAAAATTTTAAAATACATATTTGCCTCTTATTATGTGTTTTTTGGACAGCACTGGCTAGACACGCTGATGTTTGCATCCAAATGTAGTTTATAGTAAAGAATCTGCCTGCATTTCAGGAGACCTGGATTTGATTCCTGGGTTGGGAAGATCCCCTGGAGAAGGAAATGGCAACCCACTCCAGTATTCTTGCCTGGAAAATCCCATGGACAGAGGAGCCTGGCGGGCTACAGTCCACGGGGTCTCAAAGAGTCAGACAGGACTGAGCGACTAACACACTAACACAGTGTGTATTAGCGTTTAATAGGTGTCCTCATTATTTTAAGAATTATTACAGTAACCCAATGAAGTGGGAAATTTTTCTCCATGTCTTGGATGAGAAAACTAAAAGTCAAGGAGAGAGTAACAAAGTAGCTAGTGGGCAGCAGAGCCAGGACTGGAACCCAAGCGGCTGACTCCTGTGCCTGCACTGGCGGTCACTCCCTTGTAGGGATCATATGACATTTCAGGTCACTGGGGAAAGGATGTGCTTTTCAGTGAATGGTGATGACAGTTGATTACCCAGAAAATACTTAGATTCCCTTTGTCATTCTACACTTGAAAAATCAAACCAAAAGAACTCCAGATGGATTAGGCCAAAGTGTCACTTATTTCTATATATACACTTTGACCTGTAACCCATCTGGAGTTTTTTGTTTTATTTCTTCAAGTATAAAATGACAAATATAAATGCATAAATATATACATATATGCACATATATGTAATTTTTAAGTGAATATTTTTCTAGTTTTATTGAGAAAGGAACACTACTTCCTAAGCAGGTCACAGAAACTTAGAAGTCATAAAAAAGCAATCAACAGACATGACATCGTATGAACAAACTTAATATGTATAAATGTATTATTTATATTCTTTTTTGTGTGACAGAAGCTTTCATAAAAAGTAAAACAGGCAGCATGGTTGGAGAAAATATTTGCAGCACTTCCAGCAAAGATCGCCATCCAGAGTATATGGAGAGCACCTGCAAACTGGTAAAAAGACAACAGTAGAGAAATAGAACAAAGGATATAAACAATTCAGAGAAGAAACACAGACAGCCAATAATCCTAATAGACAGGGAAATGTAAACTTCAACACCCAGCAGATTACCAGAATGTTAAAGAGCGTTGGTGAGATTGTGGAGAAGCGGACATTCTTGTCGTGTTTGGTGGGGGGCATTTTGTGCCAGATTTCAGAAGGCAGTTTGGTGATGTCTGTCCCATTTTGAAATGTTCACAGAGTCCATCCTATGCCCAGAACTTGGTTTCCAAATACCATTCTCCATTAAAAGGAACCTGTGATTCTTGGGGAGATGGTTGATTCTGGGGCTGGGTAGGGAACAATACAAAGTGAGCCTGCCTGGAAAGTCTTGTAATGGCAGGAGGTGAAGAAGAGACATAGGAGCCAACTTGAAGAAGCACCTGGCTGCTGACCCCAAAATTAGGGCATGATAAAAGATGGCGAGGAACGGATACCCACATCCTCCCAGAGCATCCCCCAATCACAGAGGGAAAAACAGCCACAAAAAGAGAAGCCTGGTGGATTCACCTCTACCAGATGTTCAAGGTTAGCATCACTAGTAAAAGGCTAATCAGCATCATGGACCCTGATGTCCTGCGTCAAGAACGCAGCCTCATTTTCTGTGTTGTCGTTGAGTTGCTCAGTCGTGTCCAACTCTTTTGCGACTCCGTGGACTGTAGCCCACCAGGCTCCTCTGTCTGTGGGATTTCCCAGGCGAGAATACTGGAATCGGTTGCCATTTCCTTCTCCACATTTTCTGTGTAATTCTTGCCGAAAATACACAACCTCACTTGCATCAGAAGAAAACTGCGGGCAAATCCAGATTGGGGAACATTCTACAAAGCAACCGAGCACTGCTCTGTGAAGTGAAAAGGTCGCAGCCCTGAGGCTGGGGGCCGTCACAACCAGACGAGTTGCAGTGGGGCATCCTGGGTTGGATCCTGGATGGAAGAAAAGGAACTTACCGAGAAAATCGAGGCGGTTCCAGTAGGGTTACCAGGTTGCCTGTTAGTATTGTGTTGATGAGATGGTAACCTGAGGGGAAGCTGGATGGAGGACGCATGGCAAGTCCATGTTTATGCAGTTTTTCTGCAGATCTAAAATGTTTCAAAATAAAAAGTTAGCTGCCCATACTTGTCGACTCAAGAATTCAGTTTCTGAATCTCTTCTGCAGGTTCAGAAAAATAGATAAAAAACAATGTTGATTTCACATATCTTGTGATGGCAGAGTATTGGAAACAGAGATTCACCAGTACAAAATCAAAGTATAGCATTAATGCAAATTTTATTGTGGAGTGTACCAATTTAAAAACTTGAGGTAGATTTATATGCCCTGACATAGGAAAATCTCTGTGAAAAAAGACTTGCAGAAAAACATATATTAAATTTAACTTTGTGATACAGGCAATTAAAAAAAAGTACTTTTATTTTTGTATTTTACATGTTCTGCATCTTCCTCCCCACCCCCTTCTATAATTTAAACACTGGGAGACAGTGAGTATGGCATTTTCTGTCTTCAATGAGATCATCCTCTTGTGTGTTAGGAAAACTCAGAAAGGTTATTTAATATTTATGCTTTATTTTATAAGCGGTTCTTTGCTAAGAATACAAAGACCTAAACTCAGCCCTTTGGAAAAGCTTCTTACTGGTTTATATTTGTGTTTCTTAAACTAACCTCAGTGGAGAGGGGCTGTCTTTTAGGCAGTCTCAGAGTTCAGGGAATTCACAGTTGATGACTTCTTCGCTGGGGGTGTCTGTTCCCTGTGCCCCGAGTGTGTGTCCATCAGGCTGAAGGAGCACTCTGCCCTGGGAGGGCCCCAGGGCTCGGTGCTGGCGCCACGGTCGCGTGGCTCCCCAGCTCTCCGTGCCTCCAGCCCCTTCACCGTGGAAGGGGAGTGGATGGTGGTGGGGGTGGGGTGCTGCCTGGTCTCCGGCGGGTGGTTTTGATGCCCAAGAATCTCTGTGTTTCTGTGATCGTATCTCTGTGTCTCTTTGGAAACTGATGCAGCTTTGGAAGGTTACCTGCTTGGTTATGGTGCAGCAGCACGTCTCCCTTCAGTCAGAGTGACAGGCCTCAGGCTGTCCAGCAGCACCATGAACCTGGTTCATGTTTGGAATTCTGCATTGTTTTAGCTTTGAATCTGCATTTCTCAGGCCTCTTTTTCCTGCAGACTTCTTTCCAGGTAGGTTTCCTGGCTGGGAAGAGAATGTGCAGCCCCACCAATACAAATGTCATTCTGTGACTTTGGGTATAAAGTCATTTTCAAGAAGAGTAAGGTAATTGGACTGAGGGTTTGTTCAGTGGAGGGAAGTGTGGGGCCCGTAGTCTTGGAAGGATGAATGATCAGTATGCGAATGACAGAAATGCAGGTAGGTCTCTATGGGTGGAGGGGCTCTGTTACGGTGACACCAGACACGGGGGGAGACAGGCAGGACCACGTCTTGAAGGACCTCTTGTGCTGGGCGGTTCTATATCTAAAATGCCCTTTCTCTTCTAGACAGTGCCCACTCACCCGTAAAGGTCACCTCTACTTTTCTCTTCAAGATTGTGACCCCAAGGCAGTATTTGAATCACCTGATCTCCTCCTAAATGCCAGATACTGCCACTAAGATTGTGGATTTTCTCAAAAGTCACTCTTCTTTTTTGGACTGCTTATGCCCCCATTCTTCCTGCTGCCCCCAGGGACTGATTTTTGGTGTTCTTTCTCCAAGAGCTTGGAGTGCCCGACCCTCACATCCTGGTCCTGAGCATCCCAGGTGGTGGTTGGTCCTGAGCAGCCCAGGTGGTGGTTTCAGGTGACCTCTGCCACCACCCAGGGCCTCCAGAGACCTGTGCTCTCATCACCTCTGGAGCCCAGCACCCAGCTAGCGTGGCACTCAGCACAGTTCAAACTGAACCACACAGTAGAGACCCAAGTCTTTTTTGAGGGAATGCGGAGTACTCAGCCTTGAATGCTCCTTGGAAGGACTGATGGTGAAGCTGAAGCTCCAATACTCTGACCACCTAATGTGAACAAGCTGACTTATTGGCAGAGACCTTGATGCTGGGAAAGATTGAAGGCGAAAGGTGAAGACAGGGGCAGAGGATGAAATGGTTGGATGGCATCACTGACTCAGTGGACGTGAACTTAGGCAAACTGGGAAATATTGAGGGACAGGGAGGAGGCCTGGCACGCTGAGTCCATGGGGTTGCAAGGAGTCAGACACAACTTAGTGACTGAAAACAGCAACTTAGCACTTACGTTTTTCAAATAACAAGCACCAGCTTTGTGAGCACCAGCTAGAACATGGGGGCAGACCCTCAGGTTACCAGGGGATGAGACTTCTAAGGACATAGGAAGTGGGAGGTTCAGCCACCACAGTGGCTCTGGGTCCGCGAGCTCAGGCCTGTTCATGGGGAAACAGCCTTGGGCATCTAGTCATGCCATGCACACAGTGCCTAGTTAATTTCATTAGGCCATGTGGTGGGGAACAGGAAGCAGGAGGTTCACTGCAGAATGCACCTCACACACTGCGGAATTTTGGACCCGAAAAGCCTGTGTCCAGTGTTTTTGTTTTGGCTTGGGGGAGTCACAGAGGCTCAGATTTCACCTCTGTGATGCCTGTTTTGACCACCACATTTAGTACTTATTTTGGGGGGGGGGGGCGCTGTGTTGGGTCTGCATTGCTGCCCGGGCTTTTGTCTAGTTGCGCCGAGTGAGGGGCTACTCCTGGTTGCAGTGCGAAGGTGGCTTCTTGCAGTGGCTTCTCTTGTTGCAGCGCACAGCATCTACGGTGCTTGGGCTTCAGCAGTTGCAGTGCCTGGTCAGCAGGAGCAGTTTCGGGCTCTAGAGCCCAGGCTTCATAACTGTGGCGGACAGGCTTAGTTGCGCTGCAGCACGTGGCATCTTCCCAAATCAGGGATGGAACCCGTGCCTCCTGCGTTGGCCGGTGGATTCTTCACCACTGAGCCGCCAGCCCCGTGTTTAGTACTTTAATAATTACTGCACCCTATGCACGCACTCCTGGATCCTTCTTTCCCCCATAGCACCTGCTACTTTCTAGCGTGCTAGTTAATTTATTATTTATTGTGAATATTGTTTATTGTCTGTGTCTGCCTGTATAACGTAAATTCCCATTGGCCATCATCTATTCCCATAAATTAATCACAGTGGCAAGCCAATTTTCATATAACGAGAACCTTTCAGGAAATGAGAATAGTGGAATATCACCAGAGCACGCCCTACATACTAGGTAGAACATGACTTTCTTCTGTATACATTCAAAAGGTAATAATGTATTTGCAAAAATGGCTAGTTGTAAACCTTTTAACAATCTTATCATAACCAGCAGAGGGCAGCACAGTTTGAATTTATCACATCTAGTAATTTTGACTTTATTTTAAAGGACATTTAAAACTGTAACAACTGCTTTCAGATGTAGTTCAATGTTTGTCTCAACATCAAGTTTATTGTTTTTGCTGCACCGTGAGGCATGTGGGATCTTAGTTCCCCAACCAGAGGTCGAACCCATACCCCGTGCAGTAGAAGCACACGGAGCCCTAACCACTGGACCGCCAGGGAATTCCTCAGCATCAAATACAGTATACTGCTTTCTCATTTGTGAGCCATGCTATTGCTTCTCTGTCTTTGTGGAGGAAGACATTTCTGGTTAACATCACGAATAGGTCAAGAGCATGTTTTCTAACGCACACAGGACCGCATTTCTGAGTGATGGTGACGACAGGTGTGAGTCCTGTGGGGCGTCATTCCGTCACCACTGGGGGGCGCTAATCACTTACCCGAGCTTCTCTCAGGGACGGGGCTGCCCTCACCTGCTCCTGGAGGGCTGCATCCAGGTGCAGATCCCCCAGCACGCGGTCCTCACTGAGCACCTGGTGATATGTCGACCCCCTTCTCAAGGGAAACTGCATAGAAACTCAAAACCACATGGGGTCCCCACCCCTGCGCCAAGTTTATGGCGTTCTATGGCATTGATAGTGATTTTTCTTCACATGCAAATTAAGATCAGACTCTGAAGAATTACACCTTTCTCTTTTTTTTCTTGGAAAAGTTAATGACCTCTTGGAAAAAATTGAAATTCAGATTGTATAAGTAAGACAAAGGGAGAGGACATGGTTTAGGGCTTTTGAAAAATATCTAATTGATTTTTACTGTTGATGATAAAACTGCTAAAAATTTGGCCTTACAGAGTGTGGACAGGAAACACTGGTGAGGTGCAAGTTCAGTGTGCAACCAGGAACTTTTTATTTGCACTCTCTGCGACACATGCCTAGTAAATCCTTTGCTCTCAAGCCCTTTTGTTTTTGTACTTTGCTGATTTGGTGCTGTTCATATGTATGAGAAACAGTACAAATCCATATTTTTCAGGTAACCCAAGAAGCAGAAAGAAAGTGAAGTCGCTCAGTTGTGTCCAACTCTTTGCAACCCCATGGACTGTTTAGCCTGCCAGGCTCCTTCATCCATGGGATTTTCTAGGCAAGAATACTGGAGCGGGTTGTCATTTCCTTCTCCAGGGTATCTTCCCGACCCAGGGATCAAACCAAGGTCTCCTGCACTGCAGGCAGACTCTTTACTGTCTGAGCCACCAGGGAAGCCCAAGAAGTAGAGTAACTTTCAAAAGAGCTTTGCAGTATTTCTAGGCAACTGTGGGTTTCTCTCTGTAGAAGGCTGAGGTCTTTGTCACTTTCTACGTCACCTTACAGATACACATCTGTGGGTTTTTGGACACTTGCATGATTGTGTTCTCCAAGCCCTTCCTGCTGGTAGCTTATCAGGAAAGATCTAAATTGCAAAGAAGGAGGTCATCATGAAACAAAATGACATATCTTCAAATCTCAGAAATTCCTCTGAGATTGGAGATATGGAATGACGCTAGAAACCAGAAGGTGGGTCTGAAGTCATGACAGGCAGTTAAGACACCCAGTTCTTTTCCATCTCCTGTAGCAAGCCGGTTTCTCTTTCCTTTTGGGAAAACATGGAGATCAGGCTGTAAGGGGACTGAGTGGAAGTCTGTGTACTTACTTAGTAGCTCCTTTCCCTTTCTCTCTGCTTACCTGCCCACGTGCTGCTGGCCAGCTTTATTGGAGATCGTGTCTTTAGATCACTGCTCAAGACAAAAGCCTACAGAGCCCTACATGTGGGGTCTGTATGTGTTAATTGCTGTGTTATTTTACAAAGACACCACTCAACAGGCCATAGCTACTACACAGAGTTTTTAATCAGATTGTCAGTGCCTCTCTCTTAAATATGAAGAAATAGCTTCTGTTTACTAGACATGTAAGGAAAATCCCTGAACATGAATAGAACAAAGTAAACAGGAGAAAAGAAATTAGAGGAAACAGGTCATGGAAGATATAGAAGAAAACTTTAGAACTGTATACTTAAGAGTCTCAGAAATTATATTAATGAAATAAGAATTGGATGCTATCAAAAAGATTCATTCAGAGATTAAGAGTGAGATTAAAAATAAAAGAAATAGGCTTCCCAGATGGCTCAGTGGTAGAGAATCTGCTTGCAGTGCAGGAGATGCAGATTCAGTCCCTGGGTCCAGAAGATCCCCTGGAGAAGGAAATGGTAACCCACTCCAGTATTTTTGCCTGGAGAATCCCATGCACAGTGAACCTTGGCAGGCCACTGTCCACAGAGTGGCGAAGAGTCTAGCATGACTCGGCGACCAAGCAACAAATACCAGAAATAGAGAGAGAGAGAGACTGGAAGAGAGAGCAGAGAACTGTCTTAGTTCAGGCTGTTGTAACAAAGTAGCACAGGATGGGGGGCTTGAACAACAGATGTTTGTTTCTCACAATTGTAGAGGCTGAAAGTCTAAGATCTCAGTGCTGGCTGGATTGGGTTCTTGGTGAGGGCCTCCTTCCTGGTTTAGAGAGAGCTACATCCCTGCTGTGTCCTCAGCATTGCAGAAGGGGAGCTAGCCAACTCTCTGGCCTCTTCATATGAGGGCACTAATCCCATCCAGGTGGCTCCACCCTCATGACCTGATCACCTCCCAGAGGCTCCATTTCCAAATACCATCACGTTGTGCATGAGGGGACACAAACATTTGGTCCATTGAAAGATTATTTCCTAGAAAGCAGCTCAAAAAGAAGAGGAAAAGTAGGAGTGAATAGGTAAGAATAATTAAAGGATCCACAAGAGAGGTCCAGTTGCTAATAAAAATGTCGAAAAACAAGAACTGGGGCCGGGGGATAGGACAGAAATTTAATTATTAGAGTATAAGATTTCAGGCATAGGTGCTACCCGATGGCTAACATAACATGAAATTTCCTAACACTCTGCATAGAGAGAAGTTCCTGAAAGCTTCCTGAGAGGGGAAAGAGTCACATAACAAAAGTTTGGGCTTCACAGTGGCACCACTGCCACCAGCAGCACCGGAAGAGGGAGCAGCGAGGGGGGCGCCTCCACCGCGTGAAGGAAATAAAGCTTCACTCAGAGTGCCACACCCAGCAAAGCGTCAGGTGTAAGAGAAGAGGCACGCAAATTCACAGCCCCGGGGATGAAAGCCCGCTCCTTCCCAGCCCCTCTCTGTTAGTTGTGAGAGGATGTGTTCCACCAAAAGGAGGGAGTAATCCCGAGAAAGAAAAAGAAAAAAAGAAAACGTCGAATCAGAGACTCGGGAGCAGTGGTGGGAAGCCGCAGAGGGAGTGCACGGGCGGTCCCCGGAACTTGGGCCTCGGGACCGCAAGATTAGGCTGAGCGGAAGCGCGGAGGTTTCTAGAGGCCGTCTCAGAAGACAGACCGCTGCACAGGTTTGACCATATTGACGGCTTCAAAGCATGGTAGAGAGTTTAGCACTGAGCAGAGAGAAACAAAAAGGACACTTAATGCCGTCATGTGGTTATTTTAATCACAGTACATTAAGTAGCTAGGTTTTGATCAGTATTTATGGGAGTACTAAATACTGGTTTTACCAAAAATGTTTGCATAGTTATACCAAGGGGATGTGTGCATGTGTGCAAGGGGAAATGCATGTGTGTAAGGTGTGTGCGTGTGTGCAAGGGTGTGTGCACGTGTGTGCAAGGGGTATGCGTGTGTGTAAGGGGTGTGCGTGTACACGGGTGTGTGTGTGTGCACGTGGCTGAGGTGTGGCCTCAGAAGCCGAGTCTCCATCTTCCGTGGCAGGCAGTTGATGTCTAAAGTTGAAAACTCGAGAACAAGCGGTGTAACTAGTTACTTCGCAAAAGGGAGGTGATGAGCAAAAGTAGCCGAGAGACCTACATCTGTGGAGCCTGATTTTAGGTGTGGGGGGGGGGTAGGGCAGGAAGCTGGTTTTCTGTTTTAAACTATAGGTACTACTTGCTTCCCTGGTGGCTCAGATGGTAAAACATCTGCCTGCAGTGCGGGAGACCAGGGTTCGATCCCTGGGTTGGGAAGATCCCCTGGAGAAGGAAATGGCAACCCACTCCAGTACTCTTGCCTGGAAAATTCCATGGACTGAGGAGCCTGGTAGGCTATAGTCCATGGGGTCGCAAAGAGTTGGGCACTACTGAGTGACTTCACTTCACTTCACTACTTGCTTTACGTCACGTGTGTATCTTTGGCTCAGAGAGCAAACCAGGTGTGGTGGTGAGAGACGAGCCCGGAGGCACAGGGTCGCAGGAAGAGGCTCTTGACACCGTGGTGGTTACGGAACTGAGGACGTCAGGGCTGGCTCCTGGCCTTGGGGGCTGTGTGGTCCGTTTGGTCCGTGAGGATTTGTGCTCTCCCAGCGCCACTCTATACTCTCCCCAGCCCTTGGGCCCTTTGGATTGTCCAGGAGGCTGGCGGGCTGGGGGACACTCCCCAGCAGCCAGCTGGGGTCAAGGGTCCCCTCCACTCCACCGCCCGGCAGGCCTGGCCTGGTCAGGGCCGCCCCCTTGCACTGGCCCTGGGGCTGTGTCTCTCCCTGTGGTCTCCCCAGACCCTGCCCTCACTTTTTTGACCGCCCTCTCTTCTGTCCACACTACCACTCTGAGTGTGTGTCTGTCTCCTTGGGATTGCGACTGATGTGGGTGTTAGGCTGAGAAAAAGACTTTGCCCAGAATGTTATGTGAATATTCACGGACGCTTTCTTTCAGGTTACATCCTGATAAACACATTATAAGTTGAAAATGTCATAGGTCAGCATGTATGTAATGCACCCAAACTGAACAGGACAGCTTAGCACAGCCGACCTTCGTGTGCTCAGAACAGGCCAGACCACCTGACACACGGCCTGCGTCGACTGTCTGCTGGAACGGCTGAGTGCTGTACTGACACAGTGAGAGGAAACAACAGTTGTCTGCCTCCAGGTTGGCTGTAAGAGTGTCGGTTGTTCCCCTTCGTGACTGTGCTGACCAGGGGCTGTACACGCTGCCACTGCCCAGCAACACAGGAGCGGATTGGACCATGTATTGCTAACCCAGAAAAGAGCAACATTCAGAGTATAGTGTCTACTGACTGTGTATCACTTTCACGCCATAATAAAATCGAAAAGTCGTAAGTCAACCGCTGTGAGACTTCCCCGGCAGTCCAGTGGTCTGGGGTCCATGCTTCCACTACACGGACACAGGTTTGATCCCCGGTTGGGGAACTAAGATCCCTCATGCCCCTCAGAACAGCCACAAAAAAAGTCAGTCATTGAAAGTCAGGGACTATCTGTATACTCATCTCTTGAAGTGAATCTATTTTAAGAGAAGGATAAATATATTTCATACATTATATAGTATATGTGGTTATTATATGTAGTAAATATGGCAGCTGTAATGAGAGCTATAGATGTTGATATATATAAAGAGTTAAATATGTAAGAGAGAATGAGAATATAATATAGAAAACAAAAATTTGGGCAAATATTAAGAATATATACGGAAATGTCATCAGTGGTTATCCCTGAGTGACAGGATTAAGCCCCCCACTATAATCTAATTTTAACAATAAACATGTCATGAATATATTAAGAAAATAGTTTGGTGCAATATATTAGAACATAGGATGGGGATGAAACTGAACTTAAATGGGAATGATGCCTTTAGTTGTTTTGGGTTTTTTTTGCCTCTAAAATCTGCCTCCTATTTTTATCCTGTGACCTCATAACATACTGTAATGATTATGATCTCTTAGTCACGCTCTTGGGAAATGCGCTGTTATCTCACTGTGAGACAACCTGGTGTTTGTAAGTGATTTTGTTCTAAGAAAGTACTTGGGAAGTGAGAGAAACACCAGCTCTGTCTGTTGCTTTGGATGAGTCTAAAACCAGAAGTGCCACTGTTCCTCACTGGACTCCAGCCTCAGACTGCTTCCAGGGAGGAGGTGGTTAACCTCTGGGGAGCTCCTTGAGCTTGACTTCAGGAACTGGGTGGTGGCCCTGACCTGGGAGTGACGCTTCTGTGGATGGAGGCTGATTGGTCCAGGAGCGCTGCCAGGGAGTCCCCGGCAGTCCAGGAAGCAGCTCTGAGCTGTCCAATGTTGGACGGCCCACAGGTATTCCCGCCCCACCCGGCCTCCCAGGAGTTACTCTGAGCTGTCTTTTGAAGTACAAACCCCAGCAGCCTTCAGGGTCCTGCTGTGACAGAAAAAATGGTCCTTAAAACTGAAGAAGAGGATGGTGAGTCCCAGTCCTGGTCTGGGTGTGTGGGGTGAGGTTTAGGTATCTGTTTTCAACATGTGACGACATGTGTTGGGTGACGGCAGTTTTTCAGCCCCTTGAGGAGTAACAACTGAAAGGCTCTTGCTTGTGTGTGTGTGTGTGTGTGTGTGTGTGTGTGTGTGTGTGAGAGAGAGAGAGAGACTGTGCTTTTAAACTGAAAGTGTCCCCCAGCCCCCACCGCACTCTGCCTCTTGTTGGGGATCCACCCTGGGTGCGTCTTGGTGGCGTTTGCCCTCCCACTTGGCGATGGTGTCTGACTTCCTGAGTCTGAGTAACAGTCTTAGGAGCGGCAAAAGCTGCGTGTGCACCAGTGTGGCACTAAGAAAGGAAAGATGTCAGAGACCAGGTTTGAAAGTGCCTGAGGATGACTAACAACCCGTGAGGTTCAGGATGAATAATAGCTTTTTCTTAAATAAAAATGTAACAGACGGAATCCGTAGTTGTTTGATCCCCTTCTTTTGGTATTAGGTGAGGACTGAAGCCTTGCAGGGTCTGGGGAACCTCCTTTGTCTTCTTGACACCCACACTGTATAACAGTGAAGCTAAGAGTGAAAGGGTGAAAAGTTTTGTGGATTCTAAACCCCAGAAGCTTTTGCAGAAGAACTGGCTTTAAAGCACCCTAGGTCAGGGCTCTCAGCTGTCTTGAAGTTCTGTGTGTGGATCTGTGCATGTTTTATTGTGGCATTTTCATCAGATAGCCATGTGCTTTCTGTTCGGTTTGTTTTTGGTTTGTTTTTGACATGTGCACACTGCTGCTGCTGCTGGTAAGCCACTTCAGGCGTGTCCGACTCTGTGTGGCCCCATAGATGGTTTTATCTATCTATTTATTTATTTATTTATGGATGCCCTACGTCTTCGTTGCTGCACGTGGGCTTTCTCTAGTTGCAGCAAGCGGGGGCTGCGCTCTAGTATCGTTGCAGGGGCGTCTCCTCGAGGTGGCTGCTCCTGCTGTGGAGCGCGGGCTCTAAGCGTGTAGGCTTTGGCTGTCGCAGCACGCAGGCTCGGTAGCTGTGACGTGCTGGCTCCAAGGTGCACGTCTTCAGTAGTTGCGATTCAGGGGCTCATTCGCTGGGGCTGGAGGGCCTAGAGTGTGCAGGCTTTGATAATTGTGGTGCATGGGCTGAGATGCTGAGCAGCATGTGGAATCTCCCCAGACCAGGGATTGAACCCAGGCTTCCTGCATTGTCAGGCAGATTCTTATTCACTTGTGCCGCCAGTAAAGTCCCAGATGGCCATGTTTTAGTGCCTTTAAGACAAAAAGCAAAATATATACTGGTTTGTAGCTGGTATTGGATGATATGAATAAGTCAGAAATAAATATTAAGCTGTTTTACAAAATGGATTTTGTGAAAGTGATAATAAACTTTAGGGGTCCTTTTTATCTTTATCTGGTTCACTGTAAAATGTATTTGAAGTTTCATCTTTGTGTCAGACAGTATTGTGGACCTTACCCCTCAGGGTGGCTCGGAAAGCTATGCTGTGTGTGAAAGCCTGTGGGAGAGAGTGAAAGCCTGTGGGAGAGGGGCATTTGGTGTTGTCAGCACCCAGCATGTGAGGAGGGGCTGAGGAAGCAGTTCTCCATCAGGGCCGAACAGTCCCCGCTGGGGGCTTCTGTATCTGAGAGGTGTGTCCACGGTAGCCAAGGTCTCTGGCTCAAAAGGGGACCCTTGTGAGAGGGGAGGAGGACTCTGGTGGACGATGCTGGGGTGGTCGGGGTGCACTGGCCCGGCCTGGGCAGACGGGGGACCGCTGCTCACTGAGCTGGTTCATTCCCAACACGGGAATGAAGGCTTAAAAAATGTCTCTAAAGAAGTCCAGTCTTACCTGCTGCATGAGAGTCTGCAGCCCTTCAGTTACAGACATGGCTTTGCCTCGGTCCTTCCCTGATCTTAGGCTCATCAGTTTCCATTCTAGTTACGCAGGTGCGTATAAGTGAGACTTCCAGTGTCCAGTTATGCACACATGTGTAAGGATAGTGTCCAGGTATGCAGGTGTGTGAGACTTAACCATTACACTGAATTGAGCACTGTTTTCTTAGCCGCCCGAGGCTGTTTTTAGCTGTCACCTTTTGAATGGTTGACCGCCCCCACCTTGGTTTGCCTTTGAACCTTCTCTCAGGTCTGGGATCCCAGCTCCCTGCTGAGGGGACACGGGACCCTCGCCGGCACAGCTCAGGCTTTCTACCGGGTGCCCCGGGCCCCAAGCCAAGCTGTGCTCGCTGTCCGCAGGCACTCAGCCACCCCGGCCTCGCCCCTTTGCGTGATCTGTGCGTCCACATTCTCTCTGCATCTGCGTTGGTTCTCAAGTCCAGGCTCCGAGGCTCGTCTGAGTCCTGAGTCCTGAGCAGACTGGCCGCGGTGGCTGCCTGTGCCGCTGCTGAGGGCTCGCCCACCTCCCTTGCTGGGAGCCCCTGCTGAGCTCTTTAAATCCCAGCCCAGCACTGACCGGGTTTATGCAGATGCGCAGTGAGTGCTGAGCTGACGTGGCAGATTATTCCGGGAAGAGAAAAGAAAGAGCTGACGGCTCAGCCAGAGAGTTTGAGTTGGACTTGGTCTGTTCCTGGATTATTTATACTCCCTGAATCTTACCTCATCTCTAAACTGGAGGTAACACCACATACATAGTTCATTGTCAGGAAGTGTGCAAAGTTCACAGTTGGGCTTTGTCATCAAGTTCAAATAATGGAAATGTAAAAAGATTTTAGGCTGTGGATCTTATATGTGTATAAGTTAGTATTATTTGTAGGAAAATATACTGACTGGCATGGAATTAAGTAGAGTATCTCTCCCTTAGGACATTGGATTTTCAGGTTGCATCTGAGATACTCTGTCTGGTGGTGACTTACCCCATATCCCACCCTCTCGATGTGGTCCTTGCCGTTGCTCCAGCCTCACAGTGGGCAGGTTGCTGAGGCTGAGGGGGGTTTTAATCCGGAAAGCAGAGGTGCTGTAAATGCTCATCCCATAGATACGCCCTTCCTCACGGGTGAGTTTGTATTTTACAGAACCAAAAATGGTTACATCTTTATTTTTAAGCAAGAGCTCTTGGCATTGTACAAAGCACACATCTCAGCAGACCTGCATCACCATCTGCCAGGACCAGTTTTGAGGGGGCCTCTCTCTGGTCTGGATTTCTTTGGCTCTGGTCTCAGTTTCATAGGCGTCTGTGGAGCACACCAGCATGAGTGCCTGCAGCACCGAACAGAGGGTCAGGGCTGCCCTTTGTTCTTGATGAAGGAGGTTGAAGAAAGGAGGCTCAGGTTCTGCTCTGAAAAGAGTGGACCTCTATCTGTCATGTGAGGCTTTCCATAGCCTCCCAAGTTCTCTTTGCTGTGGAACATAAAAGCATAGGGCTGGCTGTCGGTGGTCAGGACCCAGCATCCAGTAGGCAGGTGGGGTGTGGAGGGCAGCAGGTGGCGTTGTCTGAGGAGCCAGCATTGTGGAAAGAACAGGCAGGGAGTGTGGTCTTGGCAGGACGCAGGACTGGGGCTTCAGCACCCTCCAGCCTGTAGAGTGGGCCGCGGAGCTGAGGGCAAGGGAGATGCGGTAGATACGGACAGGACCTTGCCACCCAGCCCTCCCTGTGGCTCTGGAAGATTCACTGAGTGTGTTGGTGGTGGTGATAGGGAGGGGCTGACTGGACCTACCTATAGTTTGCTGTTGGTTGCCTTAAAAGTGGAGGGCTAGACCTTCTGCACATTTTATGTAGTATCCATTTCTCACGTCTCCCTTGCATTTTGACAGCCTTCCAAAGGCACCTTTACTGAATTTACATTGTTCTTGTCTTTGCTTCTCTGTTTGCTGAAGCCAAGCTGAGATTTCCTTTTTAGAAAGATTCTTGTAACAGCTTCTGTCTCCTCCTGTTACCTTGTGAAGAGCTTCCGCTCATGGGGACCCAGATGGGTTCACCTGAAGCTGGGACCGTCACTAGTGCAGAGGGGCCTCAGGCTCGTGGGGCCCTGGCTCCCAGGGCACATGGAGCTCCCCGGGGCAGCCTTGGGCAGCACTGCTGAGACTCGCTGCTCTCGGGACCCACGTGTCCTCCTCCTGAGCCCGTGCTGGTTTTGACACGCCGAGGAGAATGGACACACAAGTCAGGCTTGCTGCCCTCAGCTCTGCTCACGGTCAGGGCTCGCCCACCACTTCCTTCCCTTCTTCCCAAGACAATTTCTTGACTTTTGTATGGTCTTCCTTCCTTACCCTACAGAGAAATCATGAAAGCGTAACTTCTGACCTAGAAAAATACAGCACATGTCTTTTCCAAGTTGGTGACTGTTTCTGCATCTCCTCTCTTTCTGGCATCTTGAGTCTCTTCTCCTTTGTCTCTTCTGCTAAGAGTTCAGGATTCTGGTTCATAGAAATCCAGTGGAATCCTACATAGACAACACAGCACGATGGTATAGTTCCCCCTAGGTATTTCACACACATTATATATAACAGGACTCCAGGTATGTTCCTCCCACAAAAGAAATACTTGGGTGTGAGCAGAGCAAATGTTTTGGGGTAATTGGCTGGTGACATTTCTATATTCCTTTCTGAACAGAGATTTCAGCGTAAAATTTTGCCTTAGTTTTGGATCCAGATAAACAGAAGGGTATAGAGTGCGGCATCGCTGCCTCCATTCGTTCCCTGTCCACACTCCCTGTCTGGAGAGGGTCCCTGTCGACAGTTTCAAGTGCACCCTTCTCAGATCTGCGCATTCCCAGTGTTGGTGTCACATGCGTGGTGTCCTGTTGCTTCTCGTGGCACCGTGTCTGGGAGATCTTTCTGTGCTGTCATCTGTGACCAGCTCACTCTTTTTAACGACCAAATTGTGTGTAAGTAGCTTTCACTTTTGCACTTTGAAGCGCATGTCCGTTGGGTAAGTTCTCAAATGCAGTTGCTGAATGGAGAAGTATGGCGTGAAGCTTTGCGCCCTCTCTGCTCCCCCAGTGGAGCCTGGGCCCTCGCGCCCTTGGTAGACGCTTGTTTCTGCCAGGCTCTTGGGAAGCTTTAACTCCAGAGTTGGCACGCCCTTCCTTCGTGCCTGACCAGGGTACCCCCGTGTCTGCCTTTCCTGTCCTCACGGCTGTGTGTGCCGCTGCCTCACTGCTCTGTGCTCTGCTCTCCTTTGGAAACGCGTGAGCCTCTGCCGCAGATGGGGCACACCCGCTGTCCTGGTTGCTTACTTTTTAGCTCATAGAACTTTATTTTCCATTCTGAAGCCTTTCACTTTATTACAGCAAACTGAACAGATTCTGAGATTATGACCATGTTAATCTATGCTTTATTCTAGAATTTCCGTGGTTTCTTTTTTTATACTAAAATCTTTGATTCAGCTAGAATTTATTCTGATATAAATGAGGTAAGCATTCAGCTTAGCTTTCCCTCAAATGGGTAGCTAATTGCCCTACCACCAGTGACTGAATAATCCTATTTTTCTTTGTATTTTTGTATCTTTTAAAAATACTTTCTTTATGAGACTTCATGACTTGAAGTGTTTCAGTATTTCTTGAGTTTCTCTTCTGCTATTTTCCTTCTCTATTGCTGAAATGTCAAATTATTGACACCTCACTTTAATCTCTTGGAGAAGGAAATGGCAACCCACTCGAGTGTTCTTGCCTGGAGAATCCCAGGGACGGGGGATCCTGGTGGGCTGCTGTCTCTGGGGTCGCACAGAGTTGGACCCGACTGAAGCGGCTTCGCTGCCGCCGCTGCGCATCGGTCTCTGGCGGCAGCTCTCTCACCTTGCCCTTCTTCCTCTTCATGGTTGCCTGTACTGTTCACATAGGCATTTTCCACGTGAACTTTAATATTGTGTTACCCGTCACACTTCCTGTAAAACTCTTGTTGGTAATGTAAATAGTATTTTTAGAAACTGTTGTACAAACTGAAGACCACCTTCCCCCGCTGGGGTCCTTGTGCTCAGATCGCTCTTATTTTCTTGGTGGCTTTCTCCAGCCATGGTAATCATGCTAGGTTGCAGGGAATTTGCTGGTCTTTGGGGGTAGATTAGAGTGAGGATCTGTTTGTATTAGAGGAGGCCCGTGCCCTCTCCCGGGTCAGCTCGCCTCCCAGAGCTGGCAGTGGAGGGGCACGGAGCCACCCTGCGTCTCCACGGGCAGAGCTGCCCACCTCCTTCCTCCTCCCTTCCTTCCTCCTGCCCTGCAGTCTCCTCCTGCCCTGCTGCGCCCTCTGCCAGGGGCAGGAGGGAGAGGACCCCAAGAGTGGCCCCGGCAGGGATGAGTCCCCTTGCTGGGTGGGGCTGGGAGCAGGGCCCCATCTGGAAGGCGGGCTGCCTGCTGCCCCAGCTTTGCTGCCTGTGAACGGACTCAGGGCTGCTGGGACCTGGAGAGCGGGGGCCTAGGTTGGTGCCTGCAGCTGCTCTCAGGCTTCTCTCAAACCTCGAGAGCCTTCTCTGAACCTCGGGCAGCTCTGAGAAGGGTTGATGTCTGGCACCAGGAGCCAGATTTTTCCAGTCTGAGGTTAGAGTTAGGAACTGCTACCCTCTCACCTGCTTCCGGCCCTTCTAAGAGCGGGAGCAGAAGCCAGTCTTGGCTTCTTTGAAGAAGCATTTATGCTCTTGCTGCTGCTACTGCTACCACTAAGTTGCTTCATTCCTGTCTGACTCTGTGCAACCCCATAGATGGCAGCCCACCAGACTCTGCCGTCCTTGGGATTCTCCAGGCAAGAATAGTGGAGTGGGTTGCCATTTCCTTCTCCAGTTTATGCTCCTAGCTTTTACCAAAGAGTAACTCGGCATTTTAAAGCAGAAGGAATGGAATAGAATGGTTGAAAACTCCACGCTTGCGTTTCCTGTGATGCAGAAGCAGGGGAGGCGGGAGTGCTTAGACGCCCAGGGCTCTGCCTGGTGCCGGCTGGCCTGGGGCCTTTGCCCAGAGGATGTGGGGCTTGGGGATGTGTAGGATTAGCAAGTTTGTGATGCTGATGATTTGAAAGACACTGATTCATTGCCTCTCAGGAGTTGTCTGTGGAACTAAGCGCAGGTGGGTGGCCGTGGAAGCTGAGCTGCCAGGGGGCAGAAGACACTTAGTTCTGTGCCCCCACTCCTGAGCTGAAGTTTCGCTGCCTTAGATGACTGCCCTGTGTCCCTGTCACTTCTCTCTGGTCACCCCAGAAATGCTGCCTATCCCGCTCTCCTGGTGCCCCCACCCGCCTTGTGACTGTACCTCACCACCTGTCCAACAACAGTCAGATGTTGTCTTCAGGCCAGACTCAAGGACACCAAGATACCAGTCAGATAGATGTCTTCAGGCCAGACAGAGGACACCATTTCTGACGGGGGCAGCTTTTCCAGGAGTTTCCAGTTTGTTCTGCATCCCCGTTTGTCCTTTGTCCCCAGCCTCGTGTGCCCTCTCCCCGCTGGCCCAGCCTCAGCTCCCGTGAGGCCTCTGGGACCACCGGCTTTGCCGGCGCTGACCCTGCAGCACCTGTCACCAGTGTTCCACTGGCACTTACGCTGCTTGATTCTTTTTCTTTAAAAGGAACAGTAACACGGAAGCTCTTTGGGGGCTAAACCCGTGTCTTACTGTCTCTGTATCTTCTACAGTAACTAATAGAGCACCTAGTTTATGAGTGGCAACCATTTTTTCCCCAAAAGATTGTTGGAGTATGAGTCTGAGAAAGTCATTTTTTGAAGCGTTTATTTTCTCTGTTGGTAGGTTTCCTGAGATTACTACCCTGTGCCCAGTCTTTTTCTCCAGTCATCGCTGTGATTTCATAAACTTGATTATGGGCTCTTTATTTGAGATCTGTCTGTAGATATGAGGCGAGCCACACTGCAGACTTCCTGTCGGTAGCTTTTCCCTGTCACTTCTTGTCTCCTTGCTTCCCCGGATCATACTGTTTGTGCAGAGAATTGACTGTGGTGTAGGCTTTGCTGCCAGCAAGTCTGGCCTGGAGGCACAGTGAGGTCTTTGCCAGTTTACACGTTGGAAGTCCAGCCCCAGCAGTGGATCCTCGGTTGCTCAGTTGTAGCTGGTGGGTTCAGGACAAGCCACAGCGAGCCTGTGCCTTATGACCGAGTTGTGCACAGGAAGTGATGTCAGGATCCACCTACTGGGACCTTTAAATCCCTGGGGGGTTTGTGTGCCTATTTTGATGTTACCTCAAAAAGGGAGATTTAGCCCTTAGGACTGTGTAGAGTGCTGTGAGAATATTTATGATATTTTACTGGAAGGCAAGAGCTTCATTTCATGGACAGAAACCCCCCTGCGAATAGGACAGTGTCCAACCAGGTGTTCGTGATACAAACACGTTCAGAGGAGACTGTATAGATGAAGAAGGCCTTTAGTGACAGTTCTTTTGTGTGAACTGAGGGAGTTCTTTCTGGAAGAGGTGATCTTGATGGCTGGGGAGGATGAGCCTCTGAACAACAAGAAGGAAACGGAGATAGGTTGGAAACCTGTCTCCCTGGGGCCAGGTGGGGTGTGATTGCTTACCAGACCCAGTATCTAGTAGGGACTCTCAGCTGGTTCGTTTGCTGAAAACTTGTCTTCCTTTGTAGCTTTAAACAGAGATTTCATAATTTTAGGGTTTATTTCTCATAGATTTGGTATGATTCTTTTAGATGAGAACTCTTATGACACAAAAGTAAAAATTTTCGTATTGTGACTGTTTCTTTAAAGACAGGCTGGGCCTGCAAGCCCAAGTGTTGGTCAAGGCTGGCTACCCTGTCCTGGTGATGAGGAACTCACATTAGTGTAGTGGAGGGAGGGAGCCGTCCATCAGCAGCTTCCTGAGGACAGAGCACTGGAAGACAGGCCAGAGTGTGGGGTTTTCAGTTCTCTTCCTCTTTTTGTTGTGTGTCTGGAGTCGTGGTTCTTAGGCAGGGAGGTTTGACCCTGCAGGGG
Organism: Procapra przewalskii; assembly: GCA_006410515.1. Classification (NCBI taxonomy): domain Eukaryota; kingdom Metazoa; phylum Chordata; class Mammalia; order Artiodactyla; family Bovidae; genus Procapra; species Procapra przewalskii. Next base: position 877,975 of record SJYF01000816.1, on the reverse strand, counting down.
ATCTGGCATATCTGGAAGCCTATGGGGCTGCCCTCTCAGGGGATAGGGTGGGATGCTGCTGCGGGCCTCCAGTAGGTGGAGGCCAGGGCGCAGTTAAATGTGCTCTAAGGCACAGGACACCCTCCCACACACAAGTGAAGTGAAGTGAAGTCGCTCAGTCGTGTCCGACTCTTTGCGACCCCTTGGACTGTAGCCCACCAGGCTCCTCCGTCCATGGGATTCTCCAGGCAAGAATACTGGAGTAGGTTGCCATTTCCTTCTCCAGGGGATCTTCCCAACCCAGGGATCGAACCCAGGTCTCCTGTATTGCAGGCAGATGTTTTAACCTCTGAGCCACCAGGGAAGCCCAGAAAGGAGCCCCCAAACGTCAGAAGTGCCGAGATGGGAGAGCTTCATCCAGTGCAGTGGGTTATTTTCTCCTTTTCTCCTCGTGTATTTGGCACTTGCTTTAATCCTTAGGTCTCTTCCCTTATTAGTCAAAGGCAGTGCTTCCCAGAGGAGTCGGCAAACGCAGCCTGCAGTCGCCCTGTGTCCTGAGCCTCCAGACTCCAGGTCTGGGGCCTGAGGTCCCCGATGTGTGTGTCTGCCAGTGCCCTTGGCGATCCTCACACCTCGAGGTGGACAGCCACTCCTCAGGCTATAGAGACGTTTCTTGTCACCAGCCGTCTTACAGCATTGTCCTAGATCCACCTGCCACTCTCCCTAACCAGCGTGTACTGGCACACTGGGTTGGAGCCTCTGGTGCTTGTGGCCTGAGTAGGAGGCAGGCCGTTTTAGTAAAAGGCTGGAGCAGGTCACCTGGAGACAGGGGCTTAGGGCTGCAGAGGACCAGAAGGGGTGGGGCGTGGGGCGACGTTCGAGCAGCGGGGTCAGCATCCCTGCCTGCCGAAGCTGTTGCCGGGGGAGTCAGGGGGTAGGGGGAGACGGGAGGTGGCCTTCTGCTGAGGGTGACGGAATAGTCTGCATTCTGGATCCTACCCTCCTGTTTATCCACTCAGGGAGGAGAGGCACCTTAAGTAAGGGTTAACATCCTCCCAGGGAAGCCACCATCAGTCTTTTGCTTACAAGGGGGAGAAAAAAGCCGCTGCAGCCTGTGAGCAAAGGCTCGTGGCGCGTCCCCTCCCCCTCGGAGGCCTCGAGTGGGGGCGCGGTGGGCGGGGCGCTGTAATTGCATTCATGGAAATAAGCCTGGAGGACTGAGCACACGCTCTGAGTGTCCGCCTGGCGATAGCTCCGCGGCCATCTCCAACCACGCCGGCCTTCCGCACCAGGATCGACTTCCTCCGCACCCGGGTTTCTGCTCAGCTTTTGTGTCCCCGCCTGGCTGCCGCCTCTGCCCGGGCAGTGCGTGCGCACATGCCGCGCGGGCCCCGTCCCTACCCGGCGCTGGCGGGGCGGCCAGGGGCCTGGGACTGGGGGGTCGCGGTGCCGGGCCACCATGGCCTCTGAAGCGGACAGCTGCCACCTGCCAGGGCGTTGACGTCGCTGCCCCAGGGCTGCCGGGATCCTGGGGCCACCGGAGAGGGGACTTGGCCCGGGTAAGAGGCTGGGTGGGCGGCGCGGGTGAGCCCACTGTGAATGCCTCTGCTGTTACTGTGCGCCGCTGCCGGCCTCTCCCACCCTGGAGCCGGGCAAGCCTGCTGTGTGCGGCGGCTGCTTCTCTGCATGTCTGTCGTGTGGTTTCGCATTCTACTCTCTCTTCCTGGGTTTTTGTTTTTGTTTTTTTTCCCAGTAGCTGCTTCTAATAGAGGTTTCAGCCTTCAGTGTGTTTTCTTCTAGGCCCCAGATTAAGGAATAAGCTAATAACCAATTTGTATGGTCCTGCTAGGATGAGGTTAAAAAAAGGAGGACAGAAAGCAGAGGGGCAAATTCTGAGAGATCCCCCTCCCAACCCACCCCTGGAGTTTATTTTACTCATTAAAAACTTGGGAACCTTCCCCTGCTATGAGTAGCCCTCTTCCCAAAAATGCGCAGAGAAGAGGAGCTGGAGCCCCTTGTGTATTTTGCTGCCGTAAGTCTGTCCCAGCTGCCGGGCTGAGGGGGAATGCTTCAGTCTGCAGAAACAGGATTTTACAAAGGGCCAGCATGCACGTAGGTTTTAGGAAGGTGAGTAAAGTGAGAGGGCACTGAGTTGCCTGCCTCGGGTCCCCACCGAGCCTCTCTTTTGGGGGAAGGGGTGTGGTGGCATGGCTGTGTGGTGCCTAGATGGCAGCGGGCTTGGGGAGGGGGAGCTTGCTCTGCCTGGGAGGGAGAAGGGCATGATGCCGGTGGGGTTTGTCTGCTGGGACGGGAGCTCCCAGGCTTGCCCTGAGAGTGGAGAAGCCACCTTTCTCGAGAAGCCAGAGGTGGAACGTGGTTCTCCTTGTCAGGCTGGCTCCAACTCTGCTTTCAGTCCATGAGACTCTTTCAGAAACAGCCTTGGAGAGAGAGATTGGACATATGAGCACTGGGAAGAAACGGCTGCAGAAGTCCAGCTGGACCACGTATTACCACTGCCGGGTTTTAGAAAAAGCTTGAGGTTCTTAAATGATTGTTTTCTAGTTTTCAGCTTTTATTGAAAACAGATGTTAACTTTATTTTCTAAACCAAACTTTTAGGATAAAATTTTATGACTTTGTCTCTTTTACTACCTTGAAATTTGATCTCATTTCCCTTTGATTACAAAAACCTGTGTTCAAGTTTTTTATTAGATAAAATGTGTCCATTCCTTCTCTAAGAAAGGTAAGATGATAAAAATGCTTTCATGAGGCAGTTTATGGAGCTATTTAATAGACATCCTCTCACGGGGAAAGGCGAGGATGCTGACATGCCCATTCCTGCTTAAGGAAACCAAGGTAAGGAGAGATGGTGGTTTTTCCCAGGTCACAGAACCACTCACTGGTCAGTGAAGCCCCACTCAACTCCTACGGGTAGGGGTAGGTGCCCCCTACCTCAACTCCTGGGCAGTGTTTCATCTCAGTTAAAGAGGCCTGAATTTTTAGGTTAGTGGTTAGATGAGATGTCTATAAGATTGATACAGGAATAAAGTTTTCCTTAAAGATGCAGACTATAGGAATAAAATCTTTAATATACTTACTTCTGGGTGGGAGACTGAGTGGTTTTTGTGTGGAAAGAATTTAAGCTATAAGAGTAAATATTCACATTGGTAATTTGCTGGAAGGCACCTTTCACCTTTGCTGTTGAAAGTCAGTTATGCTAGCACATGCCAAGTTAATTCCGTTTGGTCCTGTTGGTATGTCTACATTCTTTTAGTCACTTAGGCTATAAATTGCTTGCCTGGTGGCTCAGACAGTAAAGAATCCGACTGCAATGTGGGAGCCCTGGGTTTGATCCCTGGGTTGGGAAGATCCCCTGGAGGAGGGCATGGCAACTCACTCCAATATTCTTACCTGGAGAATCGCCCTGGACAGAGGAGCCTAGCAGGCCATAGTCCATGGGCTGCAAAGAGTCGGACGTGACTGGGCAACTAAGCGCAGCACAGGCTGTGAATTGGTGGTGAGACACTTTTCACAGTGCTTTACACAAAAAGCAGCTCATAGCTTCCGAGAATAGGGACTAAGCTCAGCAGAAATCAGGAATTCAGTATATTGCTATTAAAATTCTTGTTTCATTTATTTTTAATTGTGGTGAAATACATGTAACATAAAATTTCCCATTTTAAGTGTACAGTTCAGAAGCATGAAGTTATTCATTCACATAGTTGTACAAACATCACCATTATCCATCTCTAGAACTTTTATGAAACTGAAACTCTGTCCCTGTTGAATTTTGGCTCCCTGTTCTCCCCTCCCCTAGATACCCACTGTTCCACTTTTTGTCTCTGTGAACTTGGCTTCTCTGGGTACCTCATGTAAGTGGAATTGTCCAGGATTGGTGCTGTTGTGGCTGGCTTATTTCACTGAGCATAACATCTTCTGAGTTCCTTCATCCTGTAGCGTGTGTCAGAATTTCATTCCTTTTCAACGCAGAATAATACAGTATTAAGTTTTACAAAGGGTTGCTCTAGTTTGACTTACGGAGGGAAAAGGAATTGTTTCCTAAGGCTGGGAGACTTTCTGTAAAGTCGTGAGATGGTCAGGTCAGCACCCCGTTGGCCATGTGTGTGTCCCCAGGCTTCCTTCAGCTACGTCCCTTTTCCTCGTCCTCTGGGTCCTCGGGTCTGACAACACCCTGAGGTCTGTCTCAGGTGTGAGGCTGTCAGCAAAGCCCCTTAGTCATTGCATCTTTTTGTTTCACTCATCCCTACGTTGCCTGTTCTTAAGGACCCTGTGACTTTTGGTTGTTTTCTTAATCTCTGACTTTGTATATTTCTAATGTCAGCATAGAATTGAGAGTTTTGTGGAAGTTTGCTGAATGTTTGTGTGTCACCCAAAGCCTGAGTTTTTTCTAGTCGTTAGAATTTTTTCACACTGGCAGGTGCTGGGATCTCCTGGGAGACCACGTGACTTACCCCAGGGCAGGGCAGAGCAGGCGATCTGAGATCTGACTGGAGGATCTATCTGCATAGGCTGAGTCAGGAAGGGCCCAGTGTGTGACCAGCACTTGCCACATGGCAGGCTCTTTGATCTTTGTCTCTGGAGGCAGTAGACACAGCCCCTTCAGGCTATGGGCAGCTTCCCAGATTTGTGCTCTTAAGCCCAAAAGCTGTTCGTAAATAGCTTGTGTTCCCTCTGGAGCTGGTAACAGTTTCTGGAGAGGGTACAGGAAGGTCTAGTGCTTAATTTACCTTTCTTTCTTTTTTAAAAAAGTATACTTGATTTACAATGTTGTGTTAATTTCTGGTGTACAGTAGAGTGATTCATATACATATATATTTGTGTGTATAAATACACACACATTCTCTTTCATATTCTTTCCATTATGGTTCATCACAATATATTGACTATAGTTCCCTGTGCTCTACAGTAGGACCTTGTTGCTTATCCATTCTGGGTACAATAGTTTTTGCATCTGCTAATCGGCATCCTTGCCCCAGCTGCCGTGGCTCCAGGCCGGCGGATGGTTTCTGAGGCCTTGTGTGTTTTCAGCTTCATGAAACTGCAGCCTGGGAAGGGTCCATCCAGCCTTGCTTAGCAGGGCCCCCTGGCGCAGGCTCTGGAGGGCTGGAAGCCCGTCTAGCACAGTGACACCCTCCTGCGCTGCATGGGGGCCAGACCTGTCTGTCTACCCTCTCCACATGTGGGGAAAGGCGTGCCCTCTGACTCTCGACCTGCCTTTTAAAATGTTGCCCTGCTGTGTTGGCTTAAATTTGGACTCCTGTTATCACCAAAGGCAGGGGCTATATATAAGAGGGATGATGCTCGATGATTATGGTGGAAAAGGTAAGGCAAATTTAAATCTAGGCGGTGGGACCCGGTGTAGCTGGAGCCTCTCAGGGAGCTGTGTCTGGGCCCTAAAGTGCACCTTCAACACTCTGATGTACGTCACTCCTGGGGACCAGGGACAGAGAGCAAGCAAGGTCCCTTTTGGCCTGTATTCTTGCTGAGCAGAAACTGCTGTCAGTAGATCTCTCTTTTCAGTTGGACTTCACTGCAGGTCTCTGTGCACCTGCCTGTGGCCTCAGGGGCTGGAGAAGCTGGACCTAGCGATGCCACCCTATGCATTTCTACTTGCCCCCAGCCCAGAAGGAGGGCACTGTCCCTTTAAGACAGCGTCCTTTGAATGCGCTGGATGGAGCACGTTGCCCTCTGGGTTTCTGCTGGTTAAATCTGCAGAGTAACATTTAAATAAAGAAATAAATAGAGGGTCCCCTTGTGTGGCTTTTCTATTCACAGCTGAGTACAATGGTCCCTTGTTGTTGTAGGCTCTTTAATCCCCTTCATTCAGTTGGAGCCTTGCGAGGGAATGGTGAGGGCCTGTTGCTGGAATGGTCCCCGTGCTGAAGCAGGACACCTTGTAAATTAACCTTTGCAGGCATGAATTCCCGAGGCCTCCGGGCCCTCTGCTCTGTGTCCTTTCTGTGCAGGCCGCTGCCTCCCTAGCTGCTATTCTTTTCGGGAGAAGAGGGCTTAGCTGCCTCCCTGGCACAGCAGCGTGGCTGCAGCACGTGGCGGTTGGGGGAGGGAGGAGTTGTTTGTTGCTCTGCCATCTGGCCCAGCAGCAGATATTTTACAGTTTAACCCCAGTGGCTACGCAGGAGAGCCCGGGCCTGGGCAGAGAGATGCCTTTGCCAGGTGCCCCTGCCACTCCCTCAGAATCTTGGGGTTTATGTGGTGGGTTCTGAGTACCAGCTGTTCCTGTCCTGGTGGTAGCTTGCAGGGTCCTGGAGATGCCAGCCAGGATCCTTGGGACCCCTCTCTCCTTCAGCTCTCCAGCTGTGGTTTTGATTCTTCATGCTGTTAAATGAAATTAAGCATTTCGTCTGTGAATTGTTTTTCCTCATGGGCAATATGAGAATGAAGGCTTGAGTTGAAGATTTGGTGTTGCATTGATAAGTTTAATCAAAGGAAAATACATTTGTTAAAATGTTGGGTTTTTTTTCTCATCTCAGAACAAAATTCCACTAGAAAAATGAGATCTAAATCTGCTTTTTTTTTGGTAAGTTCTTAGGTGCTATATTGACCCCTAAAGGAAGCAGGGTTGTAATTTGAGGGGGCTAGATGTAGAATGGAAAAGTGATTTAGAAATCATGGGGTTGATGTCAGGAGACTGCTTCAAAGTAACTGTGAATGAATGTCTTCCTGATTCTAACTGCACATGGACTAGAACACCTTCCATCTGACTACCAGGACATAGGAGGCCTATCTTTTCTCATAACCATAGATTAACATTTTTATTTTTCATTAAAAAAAGAAAATCCAGTTGTACCACCTGTATTTATTTAAAGCAGATATTCAGGAGCTTATGTTCCCCATCTCTCTCCACTCCCAGACACATCCTTCCCAGAGCAATCACTCAGAATTCGCTTTCTCTGACTTTTGGTCTTCTGGCAGGTGCAGCCAGGTCTGTATCAATATTCTTGTCAAAGACTCCTGATTTCCTTCACTCACAGCATTCTTTCTCTTCACTATCTCCCTGTCTGATAGTTTATCACAAGTGCTTGGTCACTTAATTTTCATCTTTGAGGTTTTCACACATATTCCCAACCCTGATTTCTGTCTGTGGTCTTTCATGAGTGCCTCCTGCCCCTTTGTAGGAGGAAACGCAGGGACCCTGCTTGCCCTTCATGTGCTCCCTGCCCTCCAGCCCTCTCGCCTCTGTCCACTTTTTCCCCACTCAACAAGACGACAGCTGATTGCGTACAGCTTTTGTTGTGGAGCCTGGATGAGCCTCTGTGTGCTCCCCCAGCGCCGCCCAACACCAGAGCGCATGCTGATCCTCTCTCCTGGGAGCCGCTCCCAGCACCAAGGTCCTGCCTCTCGGTCCGCGCCTCCCCTTGGCCTGTGGCTCATACCCTGATGCCCTCTATCCTGTTTCTCCTGTTTCCAGCTGCCTTGTTATTCTGCTGAGAGGAGACCCAGCGATGCCTTCTTCCATCGTAAATGCTCCAGCTCTTTCCTGTTTATTCTCTCGTGACCTTCCAGAACAACTGTCCTGTATGAACGCTAACCCAGAATAGCCTAGTGCTTAGATTCTGAAAAGGAAGCCACCACTGAGTGTTTCCAGTTTGGAACAATAAAATTTGACTTCTTAGGGTACTCAGCAGTCTTGAGATACAGATTTTTCTTATCATGGTTCTGCTTTAAATGCACCTTGTTATGGGGACTGTAGTCCTGCCTCTGATGGGGGTGAGACTCATTGGTGATCTTATGAGGCCATCTCTGGTTCACAGTCAAAGCCTGGTTGTTCATTCCCCCGTGGAATAGCTGTTAAAGAGATGAACTATTACCTCAGATTCTCAAAACCATGTTATATTGGAATGAATCTTTGTCTTTTAGAACCTCAAAAAATTAGTTTCTTAAAGGGAACTTCTCATCTTCATGGACTAGAAATTTTTCTGGTTTGTGACGTCCAAAAAAAAGCAGAATAAACTCCCTTTAGGCTTGGTTTTCTCTAGAATGGGGTGTGAATCAGTAGAATTTGTGTTGTTTGAGTGGTTTTTGCTCAAACTAGAGCTAAGCTGTTGTTAGTTAACTTTCTTCCAACGTAGCTGTTGGAATGCTCACCCTGGCTTCCCAGAGACACAGTTGAAGCCTCACATGGAAGGCCTGCGCTGCATTTAGGTGGTCTGTAGGGATCTCTAGGTGGCTGTGTCTTCCAGCCTTTAGTGTACTGAGTGTGTTTCAGACTGCAGTGCATTCATTAGGCTATGAAATCAATTTCATGGGCTAAAGCTACTGTTAGGAAAATTAAAACAGTAGGAAATGTCAGTGGATTTCACATGATGAGAGTATTATTTTGTTAACTGTTGTGTTTGGGGCAGATTGGGTTGTGAAGTCAAATGCATTTCTTAATTGTGGGTCTTGAAGTTTGAAAGACACTTTTCTATGAAAGGGTGGGAGAAAACTGGATTAAAAGGGAGAAGTCAGCTGAGACTCTAATACAGCTAATTAGCCTGTGCTGAGGCTTAGTCGTGGCGGTCTCTTGTTTCTACCCTCTTCTGCTGTCTTACATGATTTGTATGAAACATTCGGGGAGAAGAACTGCTCGCTGAGTGCAGTAGGTTCAGTTTCAGCAGCACGGCTGGTGAGTCGCGCACCCTGACCTCACTCTCAAGCTGAGCTGTTCCTCTGTGCCACCCAGCAGGAATGTCACACGAGCCACAGGGCAGTGTTCTAGCAGCCTCTGTGAGCGCAATTAAAATACTGTATTTTGTGTACCAAGTTATTTCAGCGTGTCATCAATATGAAATAGTATTAAAGAAATATGTTACTTTTTTGTACAGTCTGGTGTGTCTTTACATACACCGCACATCTCAAACTGGGCTAGTCACATTTCTAGTGCTTACTACCCACACGTGGCCCGTGACCACCACATCACATGGAGCAGTTCTCGCTTAGGCGCCTGCGCGAAAGATGGATGCCCGCAGTAATTCTGATGATAAGAGCTCGTTCTAAAACATTATTCAAAAATGTTCGAAAAAGCAGAGAGAAAAGTCCCCATAACCCCATCCCCGACTTAAGCATTGTTTCAATTTGGGGATGTAGCCTAGATTTTTTCCTCTGTACCTACTCCCTGCTCCAGAAGTGGCACAAAACTGTCATTCACGTTGCTTTGCAATTGTCTCCCTCTCCCTGCTAGGGTCCTAGACATCGTCGCATGTCAGGGTGGATTCAGTGAGGGAACAGAGACCCGGAGAGATTGGTTAACCAGGGGCCTGAGCCCCCCAGCCTGTGGGATGGGAATGGCTGACATCGTCGCATGTCAGGGTGGATTCAGTGAGGGAACAGAGACCCGGAGAGATTGGTTAACCGGGGGCCTGAGCCCCCCAGCCTGTGGGATGGGAATGGCTGGGGCCTGATTAATGGTCCTCCTCTTTAATTCCTAGCCAGCTTCATCTCACCACTTTCTCTGTGATCCGTGGTCCTTTCTAACTTTGGTCAGCCTGATGGTGAATGGGAGCCAGAGTCTCCCCATCAGTCGGTCATTTCAGACACAGGCCTCTTGCCTCTTCTGTGCTATCTTTGTCCTTTTGTGGTCCGAATTGTATTTTGGGGGGAAGGTAAAAGCGTTCTTAGTAACCTTTCCCTGCTTTTTGTAGTTCCCAGTGACCTGACTGCAGAGGAGCGCCAGGAGCTGGAGAACATTCGGCGGAGAAAGCAGGAGCTGCTGGCCGACATCCAGGTAGGAGCTGGGCAGCACCTGAACCAGGGGTCTTCTCATGACGCCTTCTGACTTTGCTCTCACCACAGTTCAGACCAGGTGTAGGGATTGACAACCAGCTTTGCTCAACAAGGGAGAATGGAATCTCAGAGTGGTGGGTGCTCTGTGAGCTGCACCCAGCTGGTCAGCTGTCAGGCTGGAGTGGCCACAGCTCTCCTGACGGTGACTTCAGGCTAGGCAGACCCACACCCGCGTCCTGGTGGCCATTTTCTGGCAGGGCAGTTCTAGAGAGAGAGTTTTGGTTCCTTGGACTTTAGTTTCTTCTTCTATAAGATAGGAATGAAAGCACCTCTTGATACGTTGTCATTAGTTGGATTTTTTTTAGGCCTTGAGAAGCCATTTCTTTTAGAATTCTCTGTAAAATATTTGGAAGCCCAAGGGCAGTAAAGGGAGGGGGCACAGCCTGTCACCCCAAGCTGCAGCGTGTCGAGGAAAGACTGGGTCTTCTCCAGTGTTGGTGTGAGCGTACTTTGCTGTTACCTAGTTCTTTGAGTCCTACCTCACTGGTAAATGCTGGAAAAGCATAGCAGTTCTTCACTCAAAGCCCCCTCCTCCCCGCCAGTGAACTCTGTCCACTGTGCAGACCTGCTTCGATGGGGCAGGTGGAAGGCATCGCCAGGAGTGGCATTCCCTTTGCTGGCCACTTGGCGGCAGTGTTGACCCAGTACAGGCACTGCTGGCTGGCCCAGGTGCCTGGGGGACTGGTTTGTCCTGGTTTTGTCCCCCTTCAGTGAGCTGCAGACGGATGCACACTGCGGCAGACTGTCCAGGCAGCTGTCTGCCAGTGGAAAACACATATTTCACATAGAGTACGTGATTATAAACTTCTTTCCTAGACTGTAAACTTCTTGAGGTCAGGATGTTATCTTTCTCTTCTTTGTATTCCCTAGAATGATTACAGTCTGGTAGGAACTCAAGAAACATTTGTTGAACAAACGAATTTTCCAGAAATTTTTAGGTTTGGGGGGCCATTGTCTTTATTTTGTCTGCTCTGTTTTACTTTTTGGTCAGAGCGAGTTACAGGAGACTGGTGATTTTGATCTGATCTGTATCTTCCTCCTGGTGATTCTGGACTGTGTGTTTTGCAGAGACTGAAGGATGAGATAGCAGAAGTAGCTAATGAAATTGAAAACCTGGGGTCCACAGAAGAGAGGTGAGTCTGTCCTTTTCTGGATGGTTTTGTGGTTGTGGCATTGCCAAGTGCCAGCCTGGAATTGTGCCCATGTCACGTGCTTAAGGAGAAAGCGCGTCTTCTGCCTTCTTTTCTGAGCAAGCACGTATGTAGCCATACTTTCTGCCTTCCGCGCAGGGACTCCTGAATGTGAAGGCTTTTGATGTTTTTGGAAAGGCTGAACTAGAGAACTTGGCAGGTCCCCCAAAATCTTAAACTGCCTTTAAATTGTTGTGTGAACTATTTCTTCTCTTCTCTTATCCACTGGGTTCCTATTTTAGAATTTCCATTTTTTGCTTTGGGTAAAGGAAAAGCTTAACGGATGCTGCTGATGCAGCTCCAGAAGGCTGGAGGCCCAGTTGTGTCTAGGCATCACTGCAAGCTTGCTTGTGCCTCCCTAACACTTCAGAAAATGTAGAAGTGAGATGGTAGCACAAAGTGCCAAGGCTGGTGTTGGTGTCTGCTGGTTCTTTTTTTCCTTTAACATTCCTTAAAGCAGTGTTAGTTGCTTTGTGAGTTTAATTCTGAATGGGGTTCCCAGACCATTTTCTAACTGCTTAATGTCGTAAATGGGCTGTTTCTAATTCACTGCATGTCTGTATTTTTCTAAGCCTAAGTCTCCCCGTCTAGCTTCAGGAGACCGTTGGATTTTGTTATTTTAAACTTGTGTGCACAGGGCCATGTGGATTAGTGAAGCTGCATGTCCAGCAGAAACCAGCCAGCTCATCATGTCCAGTCTCTGCTTTGCCAGTTCTGAATTACAGCTTTCTTACTTGCCACTAAAAAAAAAAAAAAATTTGCTGCTTCAAAGAAATGGACAAGTTGGTATTTGTCAGAATTTACCATTTCTGCTCTTACAAAAGGTACTCTTAAAAGAAGTGAATAGGGACCCCCTGGTGGTCCAGGGGCTGAGACTCGGCTCTCCCAATGCAGTGGGCCTGGGTTTGATCCCTGGTCAGGGAACTAGAGACCCGGGTGTGATCCCTCGGTGGGGAAGATCCCCTGGAGAAGGAAATGGCAACCCACTCCAGTACTCTTGCCTGGAAAATTCCAATAAATGGAGGAGCCTGGTAGGCTGCAGTCCATGGGGTCACAAAGGGTCGGACACGACTGAGCGACTTCGCCTCACCTCCCCTCAGGGAACTAGGGCCCACACGCCACAGCTGAAGATCCTGTGTGCCGCAGCTGAGACTCAGCACAGCCAGACAGATGCTTCAGAAAGGAGCCGAATGGGCAGGCTGCACGCAAGGGGAAAAGGCCTGCTTACCTGTATTCGAAAAAGACTTGTATCCGGAGTCTATATAGAAAGAACACATAAGACTCACTAACAAAAAGACAACTTGACGGAAAAGCAGGCAAAAAAAACCCCATGAACGCTTTTACATGTATAATAGACACGTGAAAAAGGCTCGGTATCATGAGTCATGAGGAGATGCCACTTTACACCCACTAGGATGGCCAGAGTTAAATAGACAGGTGGTGCCTCGTGTTGCTGAGAGCTGGTGAGGACAAGCGGTGTAAACATTGGGGAAAACCGACTGGCAGTTCCTCCTAATGTTGACCATACACCCCTGCTGTGCCCAGCAGTTCAGCTCCCAGGTATTGACTCAGGAGAAAGGAGAACACGCCTACATGCATGAGGGCATCTATAGTGTTCTTATTTAACATAGCCCCAAACTGGAATTAGCATTAATGTCCCCCAACAGATGAACAGATGAGTTCATGAGCTATTAACTTACATAGTTAATATGTAACTATGACAGTGCTCTAAAACTGGATTATGGCGATGGTTGCCCAACTCAGCAAACTTATTAAACAGTGTTCAGATGTGCATTCAAAATGGGTATGTGATATGATATGTAAATTATACCTCAGTAAAGTTTCAAAAATGACATGGAAAAAGAAACCCACTGTAGTAGAAGAAACAAAGGAGCCTAGGACCAGGGTCAGGATTTCAGTTGACCTTCCGCAGTTAGACCCAAGTGTGCCTGAGCTTTCCTGGATAAATCTCAGATATCACTGCACTCCACTGTGTGGGAGTTATGTCAGTCTTTCAAAAATTCCCAGTTACCCAGAGTACTGAAGTGGCTGTGATGGTTGTTTTACAGGAAGAACATGCAGAGGAACAAACAGGTAGCCATGGGCAGGAAAAAATTCAACATGGATCCTAAAAAAGTAAGTGACGAAAGCCAGCAGCCAGAGCCTGCAGTCTGTAAAGTGGCGGTTTCCACATCGTCAGCTGCAGCCTGGGGCATTTGAGACAGCCTCCCTTCTTTTCATGGAGTGCAGCTCACACCATGAGCCCTGCCTCCTGCAGAGCATAGGAAGTACTTAACTGGACACTTCGTCTGTGTGCACAGCAGCCGCACCCAATTCTTCCTGGGCCCCCACCTCCTTTCTGGATGCTCCTGGTGTCTGAAGCACTGTTCACTGTCTTTCCAGGGGATCCAGTTCTTAATAGAGAATGATCTGCTGAAGAACACCTGTGAAGACATTGCCCAGTTCTTGTATAAAGGTGAAGGGCTCAACAAAACAGCCATTGGTGACTACCTGGGGGAGAGGTAAGACCTCTGGAGACCCCTGCAGTAGAGAAGGTTGGTCGGCAGTTACCTAGAGAAACAAACTCCAAGATGCCATGAGCTTTGTCCTGGGACAGGTGGAGGTGTCCAGCAGCTGGTATCCTGTGTTCAGCCAGTACACAGAGGCTGCAGATCTTTCATTTAACATTTGGCTGCCTCCTGGGCTGTGGGGGGTCTCAGCGCTCAGCCTGGGAGGCAGCCTGACTGGGGGTCTGCACGACCTTGGATTCTCAGCATCATTGTCTGACTTCTGTCTTCTGTTTCTCTTGCTAGAGATGAGTTTAACATCCAAGTTCTTCATGCATTTGTGGAGCTGCATGAGTTCACCGATCTCAACCTCGTCCAGGCCCTACGGTGAGTATGTTTGCAACCAGCGCGTTGCTGAGGGAGACGGGTCTTTGGTTGTAGATCTGTCCCGCACAGTTCAGTTCAGTTCAGTCCAGTTGCTCGATTGTGTCCAACTCTTTGCGACCCCATGGGTCCTGCACAACCTGGCGTTTTAGTGAAATTGTATCTTGGGTGGTGATTTGAGTATATGTGATTGAAATGATTGGATGGTTCAGTTCAGTTCAGTCTCTCAGTCATGCCTGATGCTTTGTGACCCCATGAACCGCAGCATGCCAGGCCTCCCTGTCCATCACCAACTCCTGGAGTTTACCCAAACTCATGTCCATTGAGTTGGTGATGCCATCTAACCATCTCATCCTCCGTCATCCCCTTTTCCTCCTGTCTTCAATCTTTCCCAGTATCAGGGTCTTTTCAAATGAGTCATCTCTTTGCATCAGGTGGCCAAAGTATTGGAGTTTCAGCTTCAACATCAGTCCTTCCAGTGAACATCCAGGACTGATCTCCTTTAGGATGGACTGGTTGGATCTCCTTGCCATCCAAGGGACTCTCAAGAGTCTTCTCCAACACCACACTTCAAAATAATCAATTCTTCAGCGCTCAGCTTTCTTTATAGTCCAACTCTTACATCCATACATGACCACTGGAAAAAACCATAGCCTTGACTAGACAGACCTTTGTTGACAAAATAATGTCTCTGCTTTTGAATATGCTGACTAGGTTGGTCATAACTTTCCTTCCAAGGAGTAAGCATCTTTTAATTTCATGGCTGCAGTCACCATCTGCAGTGTTTTGGAGCCCCAAGAATAAAGTTTGACACTGTTTCCACTGTTTCCCCATCTATTTGCCATGAAGTGGTGGGACCAGATGCCATGATCTTGGTTTTCTGAATGTTGAGCTTTAAGCCAACTTTTTCACTCTCCTCTTTCACTTTCATCAAGAGGCTTTTTTGTTCCTCTTCACTTTCTGCCATAAGGGTGGTGTCATCTGCATATCTGAGGTTATTGATATTTCTCCTGGCAATCTTGATTCCAGCTTGTGCTTCCTCCAGCCCAGCGTTTCACTCATGATGTACTCTGCATATAAGTTAAATAAGCAGGGTGACAATATACAGCCTTGACGTACTCCTTTTCCTATTTGGAACCAGTCTGTTGTTNNNTCCAGTTCTAACTGTTGCTTCCTGACCTGGTTAAAGGGGATTAAATTGAAAGCAAAATTTGTAAAACTCTTCCTCAGATCTTTCAGTTAACATTTGGAAATTGATGAATATTTCAGCTTTGAATCTTTCCCAATTTCACTCAAGAAAATCCTTTAAATTTCTTGCCCTGGAACAGAAAGTAGGTAGCGTGCCCTTCATTTCAGAAGGAAGAAAGTCAACGTTAAATTTCTTTTGCTAAATCTAGTCCCTTTGTGCTTTTTGAGAAATCGTAATTTGGTATTCTCATTGCTGTTTAAGAGTAAATAATATCATGTTTCGTGGTGTTGTTTAGGTAGGTGAAAAACAATCCAGAATTAAACCTGTTGGCTGCAGGTTTTTGACTTAAAGGGCTTAGACATGACTGCTTTGATAGAAAATCTCTTTTCCTGCTATGTCATTTTTTTTTTCTTTCTGGAAATTGGAGTTCTTTTCATTGGAGTTCTTATGTATCAATCTGAAGCGGTGAACCATTCTTTTGAATAGGAAGATCTTTTTCTTTTTTCTCTTTTCATAAATACATTCCCTCCTGTCGAGAGGACAGAGATGTGGAGTGGTTAGCCTGCAGCTGACAGAAGGCTGACGCCCCCAGCGTCGCCCTGGGCTGCAGGAAGCTCTCACACGCAGGGGTCTCCCCCGGTGCCGTAACGCGCCCTGTCTTCACCTGCAGGCAGTTCCTCTGGAGCTTCCGGCTGCCGGGAGAGGCCCAGAAGATTGACCGGATGATGGAGGCGTTTGCCCAGCGCTACTGTCAGTGCAACCACGGGGTGTTCCAGTCCACAGGTGCGCGCGGCGCGTCCCCTCCCGGGGCTGGCAGCGCCTGCCCGGCGCTCTGCTAGGCACTGGGCCATCCCAAAACCGGAGGGGTTGGGTTCCTGCCCGAGAACATCGCTTTAAATGGTATTTATAATGGTAAAAAGTTGGAAACTATCCAAGTCTGCCAGTAAGGTAGTAGGCATCTAAGTAAGGGCACCTCTGAATTATGAAGTGTACAACTATTAAAAATTACGTTTTTATAAATAGGCTTTATTGACATGGAAAAATGCTAATAAGATTGGCCAAAAAGCAGACCTCAAAACTGTATCTGTTGTAATTCTGACATGTTACAGTATGTATCTCTGAGGTTCATATTTTTAAAAAATTTATTTATTTTTTAATTGAAGGATAATCACTTTACAGAATTTGGCTGTTTTCTGTCAAACCTCTGAGGTACATTTTGTGATAGTCACATTTATGTAAGAAAGCAAAATAAGTTATTCCTAGGTAGTGGGATTGTAGGTAGTTGATATGTTCTTTTTAATATATTGTGCTTTTCTGTACATGTTCTTCTTTTACAATCTGAAAAAAATAAAACCCTTTTAAGTCATGAATGCTTTACATTCTTTCTCATGCCTTGCCCTTTGCAGTTAGAGTGTACCCAGATACGTGGATTTTGCCTACTCTTTCGAGAGCACTGCTTTGCATTCTCAGTCTCACCTGGTGCTTCTTGTTCTTTCTGGTGGGATGTTTCTGACTGGATTTTGTTTTTCCCTTTTAGATACTTGTTACGTCCTCTCATTTGCCATTATCATGTTGAACACCAGCCTGCATAACCCCAATGTCAAAGATAAGCCCACCGTGGAGAGGTTCATAGCCATGAATCGAGGCATCAACGATGGGGGAGACCTGCCCGAGGAGCTGCTCCGGGTGAGCCCAGCTCTCCTTCAGGGCCATGGGCTTCGGTGATGCTGATGGACATGGAATCGGTCCAGCCTCTGCTCGGACCATCCGCTCAGCTACATGAATTGCATTAAGAAACTGGTAGCGAGGCCCAGCGAGGAATCAGTTGGGGAGAGTGATCTATAACTCTTGAGACCTAAGGCTCAAGAGGAATCAGTGCGGGAGAGTGATCTATAACTCTTGAGACCTAAGGCTCAAGTGGCGGTCAGGCTGCTCTCGCTTCTCTTGCTCCCTGGCTAGGCCTCTGTCTCTTTTGTCTCTGGGCACTGAAGGCAGAGCAGTTCTCGTGCCACCAGCACACGGCACGCAGTGATGCTTGTTGCACAAGTGACGGGAAAGGCGGGGGGAGAGGTCTTTGTAGGATCGGAGACATGCAACGTCATCTTTTCTTCCAGAATCTGTATGAGAGCATAAAAAATGAACCCTTTAAAATCCCCGAAGATGACGGGAATGACCTCACCCACACTTTTTTCAACCCAGACCGAGAAGGCTGGCTATTGAAGCTCGGTAAGTGATGCCCTCTGGGTCAGGGCTCCTTACAGAAGCTTAGAAAGGACGTGTGTGTGCACACCCGTGCATGCACTATGGGGAAAAGGGGTTTGGTACAGGAGGCTTTAAGGAGAGACTTTGGTATGAGTTCCTACTGTTCTAACAGAATTGCCTCCCAAAAGACAGTGAATGCACGGCCAGCGCCCCACGGGACACACAGACTCCTGGGGACAGACTTGCCCACATAAATATTGCCATGGGTGTTTGTGCTCCACGTTTCCTCTCTGGGGTGGATTGAGGAGGGTTTGTTTTCAAGGCGGTTCCCCAAGGACCTCGTCCTTTTCCCTCCCCAGCCCCCCTGACCACTGGGAGGGTGGCCAGCTGTGCCCATCTCTCTACTTCCCATCACAAGTTTGTGCCCAGTGCTCCCGCCTCCCCCACCCCCAGTGCATCATCACCTCCTTCTGCATTTGGCTCCCCACAGGCAGCGTGCATGGCAAACCCAGGGCCCTGGCTGCAGCGCAATCCACGGCACTCTTACTCATTCTTGGGCGCTGGTTTTTTTTCCCCCTCCTTTCCAATCCAGATCAGCCACATTAATGATTTTGTTCATTCAGAAAAACCAAACGTTGCTCCCCTTCCCTCTGCCAAAAGTGAGCTGGTATTGTTGAGATGTGTGGTCATGATATGCCATCAGAGGGACAGGAGTGACCAAAAGGATCAGTAGGTTTTTACACACACTCATATGCACCTGTTGACTGTTTCATTGACAGTTTCAGCATGCAGAGAGAGCCCCCAGACATAATGATGCTAATTTTTTGGCCACTGGGAGAGTACATTCCTCTGTTTTCTTTTCCTTGGCCTTTTGATGCATGGGTTCCTGCATTCTCAGAAGGTGTCATATGAATGGTCCTCCGGTCACCATTCCAGCTGTAGGTCCCAGTGAGATTAGAAGTCCTTATTATACTCTAGACTGTTACTGACACATCTGGGAAGTGCTGAAATGGAATCTTCAATTTCTGTCTCATCCAGGAGGATTTGTATCCCCTTTTAAAATCCTAAGTCCTTGTGTTTATACATAATGACTTAATTCATAAATTCTCCTTAAAGCACTACCTCACTGATCAGAGTTTTTAATGTCTCTCAAATTGGTCAGCATACTATATATATTTAAACCAGTAGGATCTTTGAAGGCAAGGCTCTAAAATTACTTACCCCAGAGGCAGCCACTCTGCTCTGTGTCCTGATTGCTAAGTGGACAGAGTTAAAAGGAAACCTGCTGGAAAGAAGTATATCCAAGTTTGGGTTTGCTTTCCCCTCCAGTGAGATTTGTTTAAATGCTAATACTAAGTGTTAGCTTTGACAGCCCAGATACTAAATTTAGAGCAGTATGATAATCTTATCTTGGTTCTTACACCATGATGACATGTAAATTCATGAGACATCCCATATTTTTAAAGAAGAAAAAAATTTAACTAAATGTGAAACTCATTTTTAGGTCATTGCATTACTTTTTCTGAACCTCCACCAAACCCTCCTAAACTCTTCCTGTCATGTTTTCATCGTAGCACACTTAGAATCACCCCTTCATGTGTGTGCCACGGAAGGCGGGCCTTCCGGCCGTCTGTAGTTGTATGTATATGTCTGTGTACGCATATAGCTGTAAGAATGTGTATTCTTGTGTATACACATATGTACATATGTATTCACAGGCTTGTGAGTGTGCATTTTCACACAACACTTTAAAAAGGAGTAGCCATCCCAAGGGAGACATTTAATTTCTCCCAAAGTGATCTTCACTGTGTTTGCTCTGGATTCTGGATATAGTAATAAATGTCAGCTCAGTGAGAACTGATTGGCGGCATCTTTGGGGCCAGGATTTGAGTGGTGCCTCAGATCTTGCCTTTACCAGGTAGGGCGTGGCAGCCGAGGCAGGCCCCTTATTCCCAGCCAGACAGCAGCATTTGCCCCGTGGCTGTTTTTATGTCCCCATCCCCCACCCTGGCAGACATGAATGACTAATACAGTGCACCTTAAGATTAAGGAGTCGGGTTTAATTTCTTTGTTTTAATTTTCTTTTCTCCCTCATTTGTATGTTTCCATGATTTTGGCTCTCCTTTTCCTTGCCCCAAACTCCAGGAGGTATGTAATCCCCTCAACCCTGCTCGCTCGCTCTGCCCAGGCCACTGTAATCGCTGCAGCGTTTTCTTTTTTTCGTTATTTTTGGCTATTTTGTTTTTTGATTGCTGGTGGTAGTGTTAATGCTGCTGCTAACTTACCATACAGTCCCTCGGGAACTGGTCAGGCTTGGGGGTGTGGAGGGATTTTCATCTTTCCCTGGTAGACGTGGTGCACGGTGTGTCCAATAGCTGGGCCCAGATGTGGAATAATTTGACCTTTCCTGAGGGCAGTAGTGTAAGAAAACACAGTAAGAGCGGGTCTGTAAAAGCAAGTAAAGCAGCCACTGGATGCTCTCTTGGACTTTATTGGTCAGGCAGACGCTATATTGTTGATTCAAATTGGCACCCATGAATTTCCAAGATTTCTCAAGTGGAGAAGAGGAGGAGGAGAAGGAAGTGACTCCCATGGCCCTGTGCTTCTGGCACACCTCCCATGATCAGAGAAGCAAACTAGGAGAAGAATTAAATGAGACAACGTAGGACATCTGCCTTTGCATGAAAAAGGGAAATGTTTCTTAAACTCAGAATGAGGCCAAGTAAGGTTTTAAAAAAAAAGAAGACAAAAACCCCAAAACCCCTTCTTGAAGGCCTTCCGTTTAATTTCCTGTTTTGGGGGAGGGCATTACAACCTCGGCTCTGTTTTTTCGTTTTGTTTTTATTCTGCCTCTCTTTCAACGAGTCATCGTTCAGACCCCCAGATTGGCCTCTTAGTTATGTCGCTGGTATCTGCCCTCCCTTGCTGGTTTCAGGGCACGTTTTCCAGATGAGGAGTCCCTGGATGTCTGCTCCAGCGGCACTTGAGCAGAGCCACACAAGAAAGAATGGCCCTAACACTGATGTTTAGAAAACGTTTTGGGGCCTTGTCAGGTGGTTCCCAGCTCCCTGGGAGCCAGAGTCAGGCCTTTATATCTACGGTGGGGAGGCCCGCGGGCTGGGCAGTGGTCCTGTGAGTTCCTCAGGGACTGTCTTAGGTGCGCGCATTGGTCTGTCTGCTTGTTTCATGTCTGTTTTCCTTCCAACATAACATGTACCCCTGGGACCGTGCGCTGCTCCATGGTAGGAGCTTGTTAGCGCAGCAGGGCGTTGGGAAACAGCCAGGCTTTCACTGCCAGCGAGAGGCTTTGTCCGGCTTTGCTTTCTGTCCTAGATTTCCTCCCGTCTACCTCCTTTTGGCATCTGACCCCTCTTCCACAACCTCCCAAGATCCGAGGGCCCCAGGGGTAGTCCTGTGAGGGGAGCACATGGCAGTGGGCGTGGGCTGAGGTGTCCTGTTTGGGGGGGGGCCCACGTGGGGTGCAGGTCCAAGAGGCAGAAGAGCCATTTCCTCAGATGCTGACGGGGGTGGGCTTCCTTTTCACAGCAAATCAGCTCAAGTTCTAAGTATATCCTTGTCTTCCCTCTCCTTATTTATTTTGGTTCTGCCCAGCCTCTCCCATTTCCTCATGCATGTCATATTTCCATCCATGGTTTTCCTGATTCATGCCCTAGGGCCTCAGGGGCCAGAAGCACGTGCTCACAGAAGCTGGCAGTCGCTACTGGGGAGAGAGTCAGTCTTTGCTTGACACCAGCACGGGACAGGGGGTGCGGGGTGGGGGGCGTAGCCCGTGCTGGCTTACAGCCAAGCTCCTTCCCTAACCAAGGTCTGTGCCATTGAGAACCTCGGCAGTTCATGATCAGTCGCTTAACCTCTCAGAGTTTGGGCACCCAAGCAGAGCCATGCCAGGAGCCCAAAAGTCGGGTAGCCCTCAGAGTTGCTGCCAGGACCTATGCTGGACCCTTTATTTCTGGGACAGGAATTGGCATTGCTCCAGCAACCAGATCCTTTGAGGAAACCAGGAATGAGGGCGCAACCACATCCTGGAAGCTAGAGACGCTCCCTCTAAAGCCCTTGCTCATCTGTTGGGGGTGAGGGGCAAGCGAGGAAGCGTGACTGGGGTCATTGGATTCACACCTTGTGGTCTTTGTTTTCTGTGAGGATTGGAGAAGCAGTGCTCTCTGTAGGTCATGCTGGCAGAGAGTGCGCCTCCTGTCCAGGGCAGCGCGAGGTGAGAAATGGCCTGCATAGCTTACCACGTGAAGGCTTCTCATTTGGTTCGTAGTCAGAAAACTCCCTGGACCTGGTCCGCGTTGAGGAGAATGGCTGTGCTCAGAGTCAGGCTGAGAATAGGGTCTGCCTTCCCTCACCAAGGTCATGGTGAAGTTTCCCTTCCTTCACGTCGTCTCAGGACAACATCATGACTCTGATATTTCCTTTGATTGAGCAACGTTTAAAAGGACTGAGGGGGCCTCCACCAGCTCCCCGCCACCCCTGAAAGCTCCCTTGGCTCATGGCTTCCTCCTCCAGTTATTGTTTCAAGCTTCTGGTGAGAAGTCCACAGTTGAATAGGACTCAGCCTGCCAGTGGATTCTTCCCTGTTCCAGGAGTCCTGCTTTGTCCCACCCAGGACTCTGGGGGAATTTAGGACACGGGCCCAGAAACCTAAAAAGCCAGAGTAGAAACATACTACCATCAGACAGTGAGCTAGAGGGTGAAACTGCTGGACTGCGTGTTTCTTATTCCAGGAAAACTAGATTTGATTGTGAGGGGATTAAGATGTCTTACTTCCCAGTTCTTCTCCCGCCCTCTTCTGATAAAACCCTGGGCTGGTGGACCGGCAGTGTAGTGTGGCCAGGGGGCTGACCCTCTCCCCTCGTCTGTGTGCGCCCATTTCCACTGCATCCATAGGCTTCTGCTGATGCTTCTCTGGTTCATCACTGTCCCGGCTCCCTCCCCAGCCCATGCGCTCATCTGCTGTCCTGACGTCATCTGCAGGGGGCCACCCAACTTGCTTGCTCTGCTTGTACCCACGGACTTTCACACTGTGAAAGGTGCTTCTGTTTTTGCTCTGTGTCTCGTTACTGATGTAAATCTGCCATGGTCTCAGTGTCCTCCTGGCGCCCTGCCTTCGCTTCCTCATCCCACACCCTGGCCAGTGGACTCCTATCCAATACGCATCTCTCTTTGCTCCCCAGGTGGCCGGGTAAAGACCTGGAAAAGACGCTGGTTCATCCTGACTGACAACTGCCTGTACTACTTTGAATACACAACGGTGAGCACCTGCTGGTCGGCTGGGACAAGGGGTGGGCCAGGCCTTGTGGTTAAACAGCTCTAATCGGATAAGATTGGAGGAGGTGGGGGCGACAGTCAGATGCTGCATCGTAGGGCGGGGGACGAGTTTAAGTGAAGTAGAAGGGCCAAGAGGAATCTCAAAACTGGGGCATGGGCATGGTGTGCAGTGTCTGGCCACAGGAACCATACTTAGAGCCAATGTCCAGTTCTCAACTGGGACAGCTGGTGCCTGGCTGGGAGACAGTGGCAGAGAACGTCATACATGGCATTAGAAAGGGGACATGGAGCCCACCTAATGAGTTTGGATCCATGGCCAGGAGAGAGTCTGTGGCCCCACTGAAAGGGAGACAGAGGTAACTGTGATTTGGAGAAGGCACATCTGTGGTAGCTGCAATACTGAAGCATTTGATGTAGAAGGAACAGCCAAAGGGCACAATGTGTAACAGAGGAAAAGAAAGTAAATGAAATGAGGGGAGTTGGAGACTACCTGGAGTTTTAAGGAGCTGGCCTTCACCTAAATTGAAAATGATGTTGGTTTTTATTCAGTGGGAATGAGGTTGTAACAATACAAATACTTGTTACATACAAGTCCTGCTTGTAACAAGACCTATGAACGTAAAGATTGTACAGTAAAACATTTTCTGAAGCTCCCTCTAACAGAGCCCCCAGGAGGCCTGGCAGGTTGGTGTGCTCAGAGTGGAGCCCTCTCAGACAGGCTCCCCACGGCTGGGCACCCTGTTTCTGCCCTGTTCCCTGGGCATCGGAAGAGGGAACACGTACTGCTGGCAGCCCTGGAGGGTGTCTTGCCTAAATCAGGGCAACTGAGATCCTCCTGAGAGAAGGAGGGTTTTAGAAGTATCTTGTGTAATAAAGGTGGGGCACCATGGGACAG
Source organism: Procapra przewalskii (assembly GCA_006410515.1). Classification (NCBI taxonomy): domain Eukaryota; kingdom Metazoa; phylum Chordata; class Mammalia; order Artiodactyla; family Bovidae; genus Procapra; species Procapra przewalskii. The sequence continues at coordinate 854,534 of SJYF01000816.1, read as the reverse complement.
GAGTCCTGGCAGTGTTTGTGTGATGCTCAGTGGGAACCAGGAGGCAGGTCCACGCCTGGCCCTGTGCAGCTTGGGGGTAAGCAGGTTCCACTGTGTCCCGCACGGTGATTCTTCAGCTGGTAGACATCGTGTGGATGTGGCTTCTCACCTGGGAGTGAGAGTCATGACAGTGTCAGCCGGTGGCTCAGCCACTCAGCAGTTTCCAAGGAAGATGGACCAGGATTTTGCGTGTAACGGGCTAAACTCCTGCCGTAGAAGTTCTGCAGCTTTGCTTTTCTGTTACGAAAATCCTTTCAAATGTGAAAGTAATGTATTTCAAATACAAAGAACAGTACAAACATTTTTTTTTTACCCCATCAAAGTACCACTATGAACAGTTTGGTAAATTTCCTTCTGTTTTGCCCCTGTTGCCCCCACATGCATTGCCCTTTTTCTTCTAGACGGATGACATCTCTACAGTGTTGTTTAGATCTTTTTCACTGGTCTCTGGGTTAAAATTAACTCAATGCAGGCATCTCAACAGTGCACCCCTAGGTCTCCGGTAGTCTCAGCGGTAGTGCAGTGAGAGTCTAAAATCTTGTGGTTCTTAAAATGACACCGACCATGCTGGTGTTACCTGAATTCAGTCTAGCAGTGCATCAGCATTTTATTAGGCAGTGGGAACCAGAGAAAATGTTCCCAAAGATGCTGACGGGGGAGCCTTGGGCTTAAGATAGTAGGTGGAGAGGTCCTCATGGAATTACCTAATAAAGAGGGAAAATCTAGTAGAAATAAGTGGGAACAAAGCAGCCGGATAAGGAAAGGGCAGAACTCAGTCAGCACACTTCCCATTTGGCAGAAGGGGCCGCGGCGCGTCCTGGAGCTGGCAGAAGGGCCCTTGCTGTGTGGCCAGGCACAACTAACCCCAGACCTCCCCGCCCCGTGCCCAAGTCTGGGAGAAGCAAACTCAGCAGGAGTTCTTCTCTTTACCCCTTTGGATGGAGGAGTAGAGAGGGTAGAAATCAGGGAAAAGTGGAAAAACAGGACTCACTGTATGAGTAAAAGCTCCAAGTATGTGTTCATGTGAGAAGATGTCCATGGAGGGTCTGCAGTACGCGTCAGCTCCAACACATGCTGGATGCCAGCAGCCTCAGGCGAGAGTCAGGGCTCAGGGCGTCTGAGGAGGGCGCTCCCTCCACTCACTCCTCTCCTGAGGGTCTAAAGTGGCCAGAATATAAAATATCCGGCCCTTCAGAAGTTTCAAACTAAAAACAACTGCATATTCAAAATATAGCTGTATATTGTGGAATTATAACTTATTTATTAACAAATAAAACTTTAAGGAATGATTAGCCAGAAATGTTGGAGAAGGCAATGGCAACCCACTCCAGTACTCTTGCCTGGAAAGTCCCATGGACGGAGGAGCCTGGTAGGCTGCAGTCCATGGGGTCACAAAGAGTCGGACACGACTGAGCGACTTCACTTTCATTTTTCACTTTCATGCATTGGAGAAGGAAATGGCAAACCACTCCAGTGTTCTTGCGTGGAGAATCCCAGGGATGGGGGAGCCTGGTGGGCTGCTGTCTATGGGGTCGCACAGAGTCATACACAACTGAAGCGACTTAGCAGCAACAGCAGCTGCAGCCAGGAATGTAATTCTTGTTCTAGAGGAAAGGCTTGAGATAGTCCCAGAGATTGAAAGATAAGCATTAAAGCAATTAGTGGGACATTAGTGGGACTTACTGGTGATCCAGTGGTTTAGACTCCAAGCTCCCAGTGCAGGGGGCCTGGGTTCAATCCTTGGTCAGGATCCCACATGCTGCAACTAAGAGTTCACATGCCACGACTAAAGATCCTGTGTACTGCAACTAAGATCTGGTGCAGCCAAATAAATAAAATATTGGGTGGGGGGGAGCTAACAGGTGAGAAGGCTCCCAGTGCCACAATACTAGGACCTGCAAATGCAAAGACAGGTCATGAGATTATAGCCCTAAAAAGGAGAAAGAAACCTGAGTCTGCAGATCAAAAGGGTGCACATGGTATTTTAGGAGCATTCGCCCTAGGAAGTGTGGCATGGCCCAGTTAAACTGTTGACCTTGGAACACAGTCTTTGACCATTGGTGTCTGGACGTTTGAGAGAGGAGGTGAAGGCTGCTGGCCAGGTGCCAGCAGGTGTGGGAGTGGCCTTGGCTGAGATGGGAAGCCCTGCAGGAGGGCTAGTTGGGGGTGAGGGGACACGGGGCTCTGTTCTGGACAGGAGTGTAGGCGCCTCTTTGGTCCAGGCGGAGTTGTCAGGCAGGCAGTGTCTCTTTGAGGATCCTACAGCCTAGAGCAGGAAGACGGGACCGGAGGCAGTGATGAGGTAGTGACACGTGATGCAGCTGTAGTCCAGATGTTGGGGGCACAGAACAGGGGCACCCAGGGCAAGACTGGGGCTTCCTAGCTTTGCTGGCACTAGAACTGAGGCTTGAAAGATGAGTTAGGCAAAGAAGCAAGAAGTTTTTATGTGAAAGGGACTTACACGTTCCCCACTGGAAGGCCACCCACAGCTCTTGTCACACTCATGCTTTCAGAGTGTCTGCGAAAGTACCTCTTCCAAAGGCCTCTCTGTTGTAGGGGTTCGTCTGTGATGTACTGACAACACCCACACGTTTCTTGACCCTGTTCTCATATTAGAACATAGGGTGTGGGCTCTAGCGCTGATTTGTGGGCTTCAGGTCATGGGGGCACAGAGGCCGGGCTGAGCCACTGTGTGAAGGCAACAGGACAGGGGTCCAGAAGCCGAGCAGTGAGGTCTCTCTCCATCTCTCATGCAGGACAAGGAGCCCCGGGGAATTATTCCACTGGAGAATCTGAGCATTCGGGAGGTGGAAGACTCCAAAAAACCAGTGAGTATTTTTGATGAGCTACTTCGGGGGGACAGAAGAGGTGGGCGTAGGAGCTGTTTAACACAAGATGAAGTCACAGAGATTTACCGATGACCTTGGGCAACACGGTTAGGGCAGCGCGGGCTCTCTTACAAGCAGATTGCTCTCAGCGGCAACTGCCACAGCAGAGTACTGTCTGTGCCGGGCCGAGTCCTTGGAGGCTGAGCCTCTGCTGCGTAGACGGAGGCCTCCTGTCAGACGTGGTCTGTTAATGTGCAAAAGGTTGGTGCTCAGCCCCGTCTTACTCCAGGGCCAAGGACTTCAAAAAACTCCAAAAGTAGTAATTTAATTTAGCCTAACTTTAAAATTATCTTTACAGGTAAGGCGAAGGTGAAAGAAACTAAATAGTAGCCCTTCATTCTGTCCATCGGCTTCAGTGAGGTGTAGGACTGTCCTGCCTTAAAAGGCTTTAGCAAGCTCTCGGGATTGGGCCACTTATTTTATGATCTTCAGATGGCTTATAAATATTTTTCCTTTGTTTTGGATTATTGTATTGCTGACTTGGCTGTAAAAGGCATTCGGTTACCTGCAGTTTTCTCCATATTTTCTGTACCTTAGGAGTAGAGCTATTGTGTATCTGCTTGGTATCTTTGCTAGTAAGACCTATTTATATACAATGTATGTTCTCCAGGATTCCATTTTTAGGCTACTCTTTTCCAAAGGAAGTGTATGTTTCCTATATTTTATGAAAGTCAGAATAAAGAAATTAACCTTTTTTTTAATAAAAATTGGAAAATAAATGAACCTTTTTTTTTCTTGGTCAGCAGCTTTCTTAGATCTTTATCACGCACTCTCTCTTTCTTAATTCTCAGAACTGCTTTGAACTTTACATCCCTGACAATAAAGACCAAGTGATTAAGGCCTGTAAGACGGAGGCTGATGGGCGCGTGGTTGAGGGCAACCACACGGTCTACCGCATCTCGGCCCCCACCCCCGAGGAGAAGGAGGACTGGATCAAGTGCATCAAGTAGGTGGCACACGACAGCGTGGACCTTGCGTCTCAGGTAGCCACGCCCCAGCGGCCTGTGTGCGGCACCCCACCTCAGCACCCCTTGTGCTGAATCTGGAGTGTGTAGGTTGGTGACTTTTCACTGGGTCCCTGGATTCTTGACCCTTGGACATTTTTAAGAGAGTACCTCACATGTCAGTTTCCCAAGAGCAGCTCCTGGCCCCTCGGAGGGGACTGGTGAGCAGGCTTACAGGCACAGACGCCACTGGCCGGACTGGCCTTCTCATGTCTTTGGACAGGTCGCATCTTCATGATGACAGCTCAGTGGAAATTGTAACCATTCCCTTTTATAATTCCTTAATCCTGTGAGACACTGTTGTCCCATTTACAGATGGGCAAACTGAGGCCTATTGAGGATAAATGGTAAACGCTTGTCGAAGTCATGTGGCAATGATCCAGGGTCATAAAGCAGAGCCCCACACTCCCCATTGAGCTGGGAAGAAGAGAAGGTCTGGGAGAAGCCAGGTGTAAGGAGACCCTCAGACCCAGGGCTCTTCCTGGTCCCTGCTCTGCCTGTCACTGACTTTATCGCAGGGGAGGTATCCTGCTGCAGCCCCTCTCCTCCACCTCCCCCGGGGCTTCTGCAAGCCCTTTCCCCCACCGCCGTCATGCCCGCTGCCCGTCACCATGCTTGTCTCCATGGCTCTTCCCCCTGGGAACACGTCCTCACTCGCCACTGGTGCTGCGTTCATCAGGCATAACCGAGCTGACTCCCGGGTGTCCCCAGGACCAGAGTGAGGATGGCCACAGGGGAGCACACCTACAATGTGCAGCTGGGCAGGGCTTCCAGACCTGAGCACGTCACGTGTCCCGTGCGTCCCTGGGGGTGGCCCACCTCGGTGGACTCCTCGCCCTGACGCCCCGAAGACGGAAGCAGCGTTCCCTCCCAACCTCTCCACGTGGTCAGACCTCTCCACATGGCAGAGTCCTCGGGACATGTCCCAGCCCTGTCCAGGTCCTGCCTCCCGTGCACACGTCCTCTGTGAACAGGGCCGGGTCAGCTCGCAGGAGCCATTGTGCGCCTGGTCACGTGCAGAGTCCACAGTCACATGGGCTTGGGACAAGCCCGAAAACTGTCGGCACTTGGAATGCCATTTCTCTGGAAAAGCAAATGAAACTTCAAGTTGTGGATCACAGCTTGCTTGAAAGTGGAGAATGACTGGTATAAAGGGGCAGCAGGGGGCCGTGGCCTGCCATCACCGCCTGTGCAGGGTTCTCTGGGGCCAGTGTGGGGGCTGCCCGGACTCTCTCCCCACCGGGCTGTGGATGCCAGGTAGGCCGCTGGCTGCTGCTCAGGCCCCTGCTGCCCAGTGACGGGTCTTGGCTATTGAGCTGGTGCACTTGGGGACTCAGAAGTTGCTCAGTACAGACTGCAGATGCCAGCCAGATGCACCACGTGCCAGGTGACACACAGGGTATGTGGCAGTCACTGCTCCAGACACATGGTGCTGTCATCACAGAACTGAAGCACCGCGATGGTTTCCCTGAGTCAGGGCACAGCTGTGAGGTGTGGAGGACTCCTGAACTTAACAGGCAACAAACGCCCCACAGTTACCTTGTTACCTGTACCTCATCTCCCTCAAGACTTGTCTTTTGTGCCACGTGTGAGTCCAGTGAAGGCTGATGCCACGACGTGGCCTTTACAGGGACAGTCAGGTGGCTGCGGGGAGTGTGTGGGCACTGCTGCCAGTAGGAAGCCCTGGCCTGGGGTCGTATCTCCTGTTCCTGTTCCTCAGTCCCCGCTGGTTTCTCTCCTTTTCTGTGCTGCAGGGCGGCCATCAGCAGGGACCCTTTCTACGAGATGCTGGCCGCGCGGAAGAAGAAAGTGTCCTCCACGAAAAGACACTGAGTCTGCACAGCCAGCGGGGCCCGCATACCCGGCGAGTGCTTGCCAGCCAGTGAGGCCCAGGGTGGCTGCCGAGCCTCCAACAGAGTGGGAGCGTCTGGCCAAGCATCACCCTGAATTCCTAGAGACTAGCTTCAGCTTTTGCTAATTTTTTTAAGTGGGAGAAGGGTAGGTTGTCACCCCTGAGGAAGGGGGCCTGACACCTTCACACTTGGCTTTTGAGCCTTTCTCTCTAAAAAACAGAGCTCCTGTCGGCCAGGCCACCCCCCGCAGGTCTCTGCTCAGCGGGTCTGAGAGCAGAGCTCAGAGCCGACGTTTACCTCTTGGTTATTCCCTGGGAAGAAGCCTTCAACCCTGCACCATAAATACGTGTATCTGTATCTTATTATATGTTAAGGAAAAAGGGGGAATGGAAGAGAAGCCACATACTATAAAGATATATTTTTGTTTTTTAAAGAAAGAGAGAAAGTAGAGCGGTCCAGATGCGTTCTGTCCCGTGTGCTTCAGGAAGCTTCTCCCTGGAGAAGAAGTTCTCTGGACCACTGCTGCAGGTGTCAGCCCAGGGCAGGGGCTGGGCAGACTGCCTCCCCGTGCTCGTGGGGGCTTGGCTGGGTGGGAGAGGGGGTGGCGAGAGGGTGGAGGGGGCCACGCGTCGAGGACAGCCTCGGGGTCTGCAGGGCAGCGCCAGCCACTCCAGTCAGTGCTCGTCCTTCCTGGTGCCTGGGAAGCACCGTGGGGAGAAGGGAGTCCGCTGCCGCCCGCGCTCTTCTTTCTCTTTCAGGATTCATTCTTGTCGGGCTTTAAAATAGAAAGTCAGCATCTTTCCTTGAGCTACATACCTAATAACCAAAACTGTGAGGAAGGCAGTCCCATCAGAGGTTCTGGGATGACCTGTTTCTTATTTGGTTTTTCTTCCTTCTGCCCCTACGCTCCAGTCCTCGTTTTAGAGGAAGGAGCAGGTCTGACCCGATCACCCGAGGCTTCAGCCTTCTCTGCCTCAGAACTGGCCCTCACCTGGACCACGCCGTGGGTTTAGTGGTGGCCCTCGGAGGGGAGCAGGCCTTCACCTGCGTGGCAGGGCCGGGGCGGGGGGAGCCAGGGGGTGAGGGCTCGGCCCCCGCTCCTGACACATGGCCGGAAGGAGCCACGGCCACTGCTCTCCTGCTGTTCTCTCAGGGACTCTCGTCCAGGCCCGGCTCCCAGTCCAGGCGGAGCAGGGCCGGCCGGGCCATCGTCACCAGACCCCTCCCAGGCTGTGTGACCCCGACTCCTCCGACTCCTTCCAGGCAGGCTTGCATCTCTGGAAATAGCTTTGGTAAAGGAGAGTGGGGGGGCTTTCTGGGCCCCACCTTTGTGTACGTCCTCCCTGGAGTGGCTTCAAGCATTTTGATGCCGGAGCTTGTGAAGGTGACAGGAGAGGGTCCAGGCTGGTAACCTGACCTTTCTGGGTGAGAGAGCCAGGGCAGGGCCACCGGGATCCAGGGAGTCTGGGCCGGTGCTGGAGCCCCTCTGGTGATCTGAGTCCTTGGCCCGGGTTCTCGTGAACGCCACCTAGACAGAGAGGCACCTGGATCAGTATTAGTCTGTTTATCAGAGGTGTAAATAATCCATGTATAGTTTTTCTCCTTTTAGATTATTTTGTATTTGTTTTAAAAAAAGTTTTGTCAAAATATAAAGAAATGACTGAAAGTTGTTGACAGGGTTTTTAAAAAATTATAATTATTATTCCAATTTCTTTTTGTTTGTTTTTTGCATTGTAAACTAGCGCCAAGGAACTGCAGCAATTAAACTCCAAACCTGCCCAAAGCACTTTGTCGCCTGTGGCATTGCTTCGCTGGGCCCTGAGCAGGAAGGTGCTTGTCCAGTGCGCTCGTGAGGGTGGGTGTGTCGCCTGAACCTCACACAGGCCAAGTCTAGTAACGCTAAAGACTGGAAGTGGGGAGGATGGTGCTGTCTTCCGTGAAAGAGAACAGAGCAAGAAAGATGAGTAGCCTAGTGATTTCCCCCCTTTTTTGGAAGAAGAACCCAATGTCAGACATTGACTTTATTTTCTTTTATTAATTTTTATTGATTATGATTGCTTTATAATGTATCGGTTTCTGCTGTGCAACAGAGTGAATCAAAGTGAATCAGCCAAGTGTACCCCTTCTTTTTTAGATTTCCTTCCCACTTAGGGAACCACAGGACATTGAGGAGAGTTCCCTGTGCTCTACAGTCCGTTCTCGTTAGTTATCTGTTTCATACGTAGTAGCGCGTATGTGTCAATCCCAGTCTCTCAGTTCATCCCACTCTTCCTTCCCCTGCTTGGTATCCCTAAGTTTGTCCTCTACACCTGTGTCTCTATTTCTGCTTTGCAAATAGGTTCATCGGTGCCTTTTTTCTAGATTCCACATACAAGCAATATTCTATAGTGCTTGTTTTTCTCTTTCTGAATTACTTCATTCTCTATGACAGTCTCTCCAGATGTCAACTTTTATTAAGATCAAGAAATGTGCCTTCAGCCTTTATAATACCTATTCAGTATTCAGTTTCCAGATGTGCCTCCATAACGCCAGGAAAGAGTCACAGTGAGGTAGAACCCAAAAGCCCAGAAGATACTCAGCATAGCATCACAGGGTAAGGAGACGGACAAGCCCTAGCCTGTCCCCCTGGCTGGTGGCTCACCAGAAAGCACCGCTTAGAGTTAGCGTGTGGTTCAGCAGTTCATTCCCAGACATCTGCCCAGGAGAACTGCAGACATGTCCCACAGAAGCTTGCACTGGAATGTTTATAGCCACGTGATTCACAGTGGCCAGAAGGTAGAAACGACACAGAGGTCCGTCACCTGAAGAATGGATAAGTGGACTTCGGTGGGTTCCTACAGTGGAATATCACGCGGCCACGAAAAGGAATGAAGTTGGGATTCGTGTTATGACATGGCTGAACCCTGCAGGCATGCTGCGTGAAAGAAGCCCGACACAAAAGCTCATGGTTTATACGATTCTATTTATATGCAGTGTCTTTAAAAGGCAAATCTGTGGAGAGAGAAGGTGAGTTGGTGGTTGTCAGAGGCTGGTGATGTCAGGAGGACGGGAGTGACTGCCCATGGGTACAGGGTTTCTTTTGAGGGTGTTGAAAATATTTGTTGATAGTTGCACAATGTTGCAAATGCACTAAAACTCACTTTAAACGGGTACACTTTAAACGGGTGAACTCTGGACTTCCCCGGTAGTCCAGTGGTTAAGAATCTGCCTACCAATACAGGGGACACGGGTTCAATCCCTAGTCCGGGAGGATCCCACATGCTGAGGAGCTGCTCAGCCCCATGGGCCACAACTGCTGAGCCCTAGAGCCCATGCTCTGCAGCAGAGGGGCCACCACAGCAAGAGGCCCTGGCACCAGGCTAGAGAGCAGCCCCACGCTGCAGCTGGAGAAGGCCCGCAGGCGGCGAAAGGCCCAGCACAGTCAGAGCAAGACAGTTTCAAAGGGTGAACTCTTGGTAAGTGAATTAGATCTCAATTTTAGAACAGCAGCAGTGAATAAATGCCATCACTTCCTGTGGTTCTGAAAGTGTGGTTCCTTGGACAGCATTTCCAGCAGCATCTGGGGATGGGTGAGAAGTACACATTCTCAGGCGCGCCTGCCACACCCACTGAATTGGAGCCTGCTGCGCTAGGACCTGGCACGGTTTAACAAGTTCTCCAGGTGCCTCTGGCGCCCAGGACTCTTTGAGAATACTGCCTTAAACAACCACCCGGATTCTTTTTGTCACCAGACTCAGGTTTGGCTGCTCGTTGGTCAAGTATCCAATGTTGAGAGACAAGTGTTGATTGCAAAGAAACATGGCTTTATTGAGGAAGCCGGCAATCCTGCAGAGAATGTGGACTCATGTCCCAAAGAACCCATTTCCCTTTGTCAGTCAGGGGGCAAGAGCTTCTAAGGGGGAGTTTCGGGGTACACATGTGGGGTTGGGGGGCCACATGCAGAACAGCACAGACAGCCCCAACAGTCATCTTGAGACTTCTCATGGGGTGATCTGATCAGGGGTGTCACCTTGATTACTTAAGTTCACTTACTCTTCAGATCCAGGGTCAGTTTGTTCCCATTTCCTTAAGGCCACTTCTTGGACTTGTGCAAGACGGAGCAGCTCATGTCCCGTCTGCAGTCTGATCATCACATTAACAGCTTCCTGCTGGTTGGGGTTTCAGTATCTGTGAAACAGCCAAAGGATGTTACTGAGGATGTTACCTCCACCCCTCGATGAGGAACTAAAGGTATTTTGTTTAATGACTGTTATTTTGTCTTGTTGACTATTTTCCTCCATTTCTGCATTTTCTCCTTTCTCTGATTAAATTTATTCTTCGGCTAAAGTTTTTCCAGACAAGGGGCAGGTGGAGGACACGGGGGTGCAGGGGGAGGTGTCTCTCCAGGGAAGGCCTTGTAGAGTCCTGATCAGTTACATTTCCTTCTCTTCCCTGTTAGGCAGACATGCGTACGTACGTATATACACATCAGGTTTAGTGAAGTATAATTCTGAACCATATAATTCATCAATTTAAAGTGTTCAATTCAGTGGGTTTGGTGTATTCACCAAGTCATTCGGCCATTAACCATCAATTTTGGAATATATTCATCGTCCCCAAACGAAACCTGTTGTCCCCATTAGCATCCTCTCATCCCCCTGCAGCCCTAGGCAGACCCTCATTTCAGCCTCTGGGGACTTACCTCTCCTGGACATCTCTTAGAACTGGAGTCATACACGGTGTAGTCCTCCGTGTCTGACTTCTCTCACCCACCACTGCTTTCAAGGTTCACTGGTGGTGCAGGTTGCCAGTACTTCATTCTCTTTCAGTACTGTTGTTCCATTTTATGGAACATCTTCATTCATTCATCTGTTGATGGGTATTGAGTAAATTCCACTCTTGGGCTGCTACGGACAGTGGAACCATGCGCATTCCTGTGCAGGTTCTGTGAGCGTCGCCGGTGTTTCTGACAGCTTGTCCTGTTGCATCTGCATCTTCGTCCGCAGCCAAGGGCCTGGCTCCACTCCCTCCTCTCAACTGTGATGGACGAATCTAGGCTCACCTACCTCTCCGCCACCTCAGCGTCAGACTCTTTCACTGGCCCCTGTGCCCACCCGTCGCCTGCTGACACCCCACAGGACTAGCCTCTAGTGTTCACAAACACCTGGGTAGGTGACCAGTCACGTGGCTGCACCCGCTAACCAGCGGGGGCCCCAAAATGCGCCTCTTGTCTCTCCCACTTCCCCTCCTGTTGGGCCTGCGCCCCGGGGCGTCCCATGCAAACTCAGTGTGCTGTACCTGAGCTCAAGCTCTGATCGCCCAGGAGGGCGCCGTGTCAACACTACCCCCTCTACTTGGCCTCACTGGTGATTCTTGCCTGAGTGCTCTGTGCACACTCACCTCTACTCTGGTGGCTGCAAAATGATGAGCCCCACCTCCAGCACCCCCTCGAGTGACTGGTTGGCCTTGGCATCCTGACTGTGAGAAGGAGTCTTTCTTTTGCACACCTGTTAATGGTGTGGGTGCACAGATTCCGCTTCCAGAGCTCTGTAACATACTACTGTCCTTAGTGAGTCTAACGTTCAAAATGTCCCCAGTTTGGCCAGTGGGAGCCCCACCCATTGGCTCCGTGTCCTATGACATGACCTGATATACCCTCCATTTTCTTAGCACCGACGCCTTTCCTGGCATCACAAAATACTTCTGGATCACCTCATACCCACCCTTTCTCAGTTCCAGGGTCAGCCATTTCTCCAGGGGCTCCCAGTTCCTTTTAGAGGCCAAGACTTGGCCTCTAGGTATGCCCATTGCTAACTGAGGTGTCTTCATCTCTTTGCCCTTTCAGTGAACAGGGCTGGAAAACATGCACATAGATACGCATGGATACTGCACCCTCTAGGGCAGGTACACGTATATGTAACAGGACGTACCTCGCTGGGCTACGTACCTCCCTGGGCTAAGGAGGAGTGAATCGGGTGATGCATATTAAGAAACAAAAACAGTTCTTAGCCTAGTGCCTGGACTTGGAACTCAGTTTCATCATCATTATTTAAGTTATTTTTGAAAACTATGGAATCCTTTGCTGATCCTTTGCATGCCATGCATGAAATCCCAGTTTGGGGTCCAGAGCAAGGGGCCAGCTGACTCATCCGCTCCCTCCAAGCAGGTGGACAGCTGTGCCAAACAGAGTTCTGCTTAAAACGTGCTGCCTGGGGGTTCTCTGGTGGCTCAGCAGTAAAGAATCTGTCTGCCAATGCAGAAGATATGCGTTCAATCCCCAGTCCAGGAAGATCCCACATGCCCCGAAGCAACTAAGCCTCATGAGCCACAACTGCTGAGCCTAGAGCCCTTGATCCTGTGCTCTGCAACAAGAGAAGCCACTGCAATGAGAAGCCTTTGCAGCGAAACTAGCGAGTAGCCCCTGCTCGATGCAACTAGAGAAAGCCTAAGCCCAGCAACAAAGACCAGAAGAGCCAAAACTAAAAAAAAAAATTATTAAAAAAAAGTGATGCGTGGACACACCAAGCAGCTGCCCATTTGTACTGCAGAACATCAGACCCCTCTCCAAGGGCGCCAAAAGGAACCTTGGTGGAAAGGAAATGCTGTGAGGCGAGGATCACGTGCGAGTGATAAATGCTGCCATGTCTTCTCTTTCATAGGTTGCTTGGGTGTAGGCACAGCAAGCAAGGCACGGGGCCAGCCCACCACTCCAGGCTGCCTGACACCCTGGACTCTGCCCCTCTGTTCCGGGGAGGTCCTTGTCTCACTCACATTACGGAACTGCGATCCCCTCTCCGGAGGGTCTTGACTCAAATGTAGACAGGCCAGCAGCAGCTCTCTCATCAGGTCTTGCTGTGAAGTGTGTCTCTCTCCTTTCCAAACAAGGGTGCTGCCAGATCTTCATGGTTTAGATCAATTCCAGCTTCTACCTGGAGTGAGATGTTTACTAACCTGGTTGACACGAGCGGTCCACTGTGTGTGACCCGATCCACTGCCTGGAAGACAGTAGAAAACGCTGGCCCCGTTAGCCACAGATGGTCACGTGACGCGGGCACCAGAACTCGAGTTCTGTACTGAGAGGGACCAGAGGCCTGCTGCCAGACTAGCCGCATCTTCCTTAATCCAGACTTCCTCTTGGTTTGCCATACTGTGTCACGTGGAATCAACTTTCTGCTCTTGGTTGAGATCTTTGTACAAACTCAGTGGAAGCAAATCTGTATTTCCTGGTGCTTCAGGATTCTGCTTAGCATCTTCCTGGCCAGCATCCTTAGTGTCACATCGGTGATTGTTATACACAGTCTCCTCCGATCTTAATGCTCTTAAGCAAGATGTAATTACAGTTTACTGAGTACCTGTGTCCTGGCCTTTTATTTCTTTACTATCCCTGTGAAAGTCGCTCAGTTGTGTCCGACTCTGTGACCCCAATGGACTGTAGCCCCCCAGCCCCTCTGTTGATGAGATTCTCCAGGCAAGAATACTGGAGTGGGTTGTCATGCCCTTCTCCAGGGGATCTTCCTGATTTAGGGATCAAACCCAGGTTTCCTGCATTGCAGATTCTTCACCATCTGAGCCACCAGGGAGGTCCCTGACTACCACCTAAAAAAGCATCCTGCCAGGTGATAACATGTGCTCCTGGGTGTTGCTTGAACAGATTTATGACCTGCCAGTTTGGGCCATGTGGCCAGCGTCCTTTCCTGCAGCCTCTCCATCTCTGCAGGTGTCCAGAGCACACAGCACCTCCTGGACCTTGCGCTTGGCATTCCCTTGCAGGTGATCTATTCGCTTTCCTCAGGTGACTGGGTGAGCCCAGCCCCGCCTCACTTCAAGGCTGTTGCTGCCCCTCTGGGCAGCTCCACTTTCTTCCTCCAGGATTCTGGACCTGCTTGTCTCCCACTCTCGGCTCTTTCTTGTCCCTTTCCTGGTTCCTTCCTCCCTCCAGCCTCTGGATTCTTAGCCCGGTTCTCAGGGACCGTCTGTCTCCCGGCTTCTCAAGCCGCTCTGCCTTCTGCTTGCAAGCTCCCCCATCTCCCTCATCCTGGGAGGCTTCTGTTCATCCCTAAAGTCCCAACTGGGCCCCTCCCCACCTCATCCTCAGGAGTCCTCCCAGCCTTCATCCCAAATTCCCTACCACTCCCTGGACTCTCCCTGTCGTGATTCACATCATGCTGACTCTTTCTTTTCTGTTTGGAAAGTAATGCTCTTAATTGTGCTGCTTGCCGGGTTTCCCGTGATGACACTGAATTTTAATTTCACAGCGGTTTGTCTCAACCTAGGCAAACTCCACGGGCACTTTCCTCACTTTGTGCTCTCAAAACAGCCTCCAGAGGGTGGGGAGGGGAGTGCTGCCTGGCCTTACAGCAGCTCGGTGATCTCAGACTGGTTGAGTCTCAGGGCAGCACCAGAGGCCTGTCTGGAAGCTCTCCGGGGGCTTCTCCCATCGTTCAGGGCTTGATTTTACCTGGGGTGGGGGGCTGTCTAGCTCTTACACCCTACTCTCAATGGGCTCTGCTTCCCTCGCTGCCACAGTCTCTATAGGGGCCACACTCTCTGCAGGCTGACCTCAGCCTTTGGACACTGGTGGGCTCTGAGGGTGAGTGTCTGTGCCGGCCAGCCTGTCTGCTTCAGCACCGTCTCCCTAGCCATCAGCAGAATGTGGTCCCTCTAAAGAGATCACCCTGTGTCGAGGGGGCGGGGTGGATAGACCCTCCTTTCAGCAGCCCCATGGACCTGACACCGCAACGGGGGATGTCTGCTCAGGTGCAGCCAACGAGGGTTCCAAGAGCGTCACATTTTCAGCCAGTCTCTCCTGCAGGCATCAAGTGCCCCTGTCTGAAGGCTCCCTGAGCATCTTCTAGGAATCAAAGCTGCATCTCCTCCTGTTCTCTGAATCGGGGTAAAGATACCACCCCTGTTGAGAACGCCGAGCTTCATACATCAGCCCCTTCACGTGAGAAACTGTCATTTCTTTGCAGGGAAAGGTGCACATCTGGCAAAAGTTTTTGTATCTGTATCACCCAGAGCCTACAGAGAAGTGGTTCTTATTACCTGTAGGCCTTGGGCCCTTCCCTGAAGCTAATACATGCTACAGATGGTCTGCCCTAGAAAAGTACACAGGAAGCCCCAGATGAGAAGTGGGTGGAGTCTCTGGGGGCTGAGTCCCTCCACGGCCCCAGGTCAAACAGTTTCCGTCTGAACCTTTGTCCTCGGAACTCAGAGGCACCGGTGGATTGGAAAGGGAGGAGGCCTTGCTTAACGTTTGCTTCTTCACTGTGTCTGCTCCCTGTGTGCCCCATACCTATTCAGAGAAGAGATCATCTTTAAATGGGCCTATTTATCTGAGCCTGCTTAGGCTACAGGCTTCCCAGGTGGTGCCAGTGGTGGAGAACCCACCTGCCAATGCAGGAGACATAAAATGATGTGGGTTAGATCCTTGGGTCAGGAAATCCCCTGGAGGAGGGCATGGCAACCCACTCTAGTATTCTTGCCTGGAGAATCCTATGGACAGAGGAGCCTGGTGGGCTACAGTCCATAGAGTCGCAAAGAATCAGACATGACTGAAGCAACTTAACACACACATGCTTGGACTACTGCAACAAAAATATCCCAGACCCGGTGGTCGAACCAACAGAAATTTATTCCTCACCGTTCTGAAGGCTCTAAGTCCAAAGGCAAGGTGGCAGCGACTCAGCTCCTGGTGAGGCTGTCTTGCCTTCTTGCTGTGTCTTCACCCATTGGAGAGAGAAAGCAAGCTCTGGGGTCTGTTGCTTCTGTGCCTCTGGAGAACCCTGGCTCACACAGATGGCACAGAGAAACCTGGGAAGAAATCCCCCACTCTGGGGGAGAATTATGTGCAGGGGAAGAGCCAGACCTCACATCCTTTCATCTGTTTTACAGACTCACATACTCAGCCTGCCCGGATAGCACTGGCTCTTCCCGGACATGGGTGACTCGGTTTGGCACCAGATCCACTCACACCTGTAAAGTGTCTGCCTGGGGATGACGCTAACATCTTACTGGGAGCCCTTTCCCCAGACTTCGGGTGCCATCTTCTGCACTTGCTGAAGGATGATGTTGCAGATCTGCTCAGCAGTGCTGGGGGCTCCCTTGGAGGCTGTAGGGGGAGGGACAGAAGGGCCCCGGTGGGGGTGGCATATGCCGGATGTTAAACCGGGGGTATCTGCCTTCCTCCAGGTGCCCACCACAAGGGGGAGACTCCACTGAAGTTCAGGCGTGCAAAGGATGGACCCCAGGTCTGGGGAGCCTATTGAAACAGAAGTTTGGGTGGTGTGCCCTGGGGACCAGGTGACTTTTTCCTTGACTTGGTCTCTGGATTGAAATATAAGGAAGCGAGGAGATAGTCCAAGTCACCAAATATTTCTTGGAGGTCGTCAGTTCCCAGGGAGCAGAGCCCAAAGCTCAAATACACTCAGCCCTTGGTAGGTAAGTATGGGTTCCGGGCAAAGAGGATGTGGCTACATGCAAACACTGACTTGGTTGGTGCATGTCTTGTGTAATTGGCCTCGGTAAACTTTCCAAGCAATTACTGCTTATAGCCTTGTCTGTAGCTTAACCTTTACCTTTCAAAGGTTGGATCTGGAAATGTCCACAGAGAGAAAATACAGGCGGTGTATTAGGAAGATGCCGCTTCCGCCTCCTGTGAGCCTCTCCTTAGCCTGTCACCCGATGTGTGGGGGTTGTCCCCAGCCAACCAGCCCTCCATGACACCAGCTGGATGCTCTCCAGTGTAACTCAGTTCAGACACTACGAACCCAGAGGCAGCATCAGATCCCACGGGTGAAGGACTCAGTCCCACGAGGCTGCGCCCCCAACTTTAAATGCCAACCAGAAGAGCTGGGTCCCCAGGCCACCCACAGCACTGTCCAGTTTGCCTCTGAATTGACATCATATGTACTTATTTATTGGAGAAGGCAGTGGCACCCCACTCCAGTGCTCTTGCCTGGAAAATCCCATGGACGGAGGAGCCTGGTGGGCTGCAGTCCATGAGGTCACTAAGAGTCAGACACGACTGAGCAACTTCACTTTCACTTTTCACTTTCACGCATTGGAGAAGGAAATGGCAACCCACTCCAGTATTCTTACCTAGAGAATCCTAGGGACGGGGGAGCCTGGTGGGCTGCCATCTATGGGGTCGCACAGAGTCGGACACGACTGAAGCGACTTAGCAGCAGCAGCAGTACTTATTTATAGATGTTTACTGTTTGTTTATAAATAGATATTTATGTGTGCGTGCTAAGTCACTTCAGTCATGTCTGACTCTGTGTGACCTTATGAACTACAGCCCTCCAGGCTCCTCTGTCCATGGACTTCTCCAGGCAAGAATACTGGAATAGGTTGCCATTCCCTTCTCCAAGGGATCTTCCTCACCCAGGAATCGAACCCATGTCTCTTACATCTCCTGCATTGGCAGGCAGATTCTTTAACCTCTAGCACTGCCTGGGAAGCCCCCAATATATTTATAAATATTATACAATTATCATAAATATTTTAACAATATAAATATATTTCTTATAAATGGATATTTAAATATAAATTAATATAAACATTGTTTCTATTTATTGTTGAAATTTTACTCTATTATCATTTTTATTTGTTTTTAAATTTTGCAGCCTCACTGTGTAGCTTGCGGTATCTTAGCTCCCTGATCAGGATGGTAGAGGCCTAACCACCAAAACACCAGGGAAGTCCCTGAAATTCTACAAGTACAAAGAAGCACAAGGAATAATACCAAAAGCCCATATTCCTACTACCCAGCATTTCCAGCTAGTCACATTTTGTCATTCCCCCAACCTTCCAATTTTTTTAAATCAATAAGCTAGATATTCTGGCTTTCATTTAGGACACAGAAAGCTGGAAAGAGTCACACCCTCATCCTAAGAGGAGAAGTCTAGACAGATCTACAAAACCAATCCAAGCCCATGAAGGAGCTGCCTGAAATCTAAGACAGGCCTCCAAGGAAGGCAGGAGAGTGGGTCACGGGGCAGCGCTGGGCAGGAGGTGAGCCGCGACTTCTAGTGAAGCGCGGCAGGCACGGAGCAGGCCAGCTGAGGGTTAGAGTCATGGGTGCTGAGACCCCCGGGGCCCTCCGCAGGGACCGCACCGTGCTCACGGGGCGGGGGCAGGGCAGGCAGCCGAGAAAGCTTCCTCGAAGCCCTCTAAGCTCTCCTTACGGAACAAAAGCCTGCAGTCTCCGAGGGAGCAGCAGAAAACACAGACGGAGACTGAGGCTGGAGGGTGGTGAGGCTGGAGGAACAGAGGCCCTCTGCCTGTGAGGAGGCACACGAGGAGATACCCTACTCCTGGGAGAGGCGGGACCACGAGAAAGCCCTGCCCCGAGGCGCAGGGACATGGACTGCGGTCCAAACCCAGCAGCAGAGAAGCCCTCTGCCCACATCCTGGTGCCCCAGCCTAGCCCAGGCCAGGCTGGAAAGTGTCCAGTCACAGCTGTCCTCTCCTGGGGCAGGCTTATTGAGAAATCCCCATAACAAGAAGGTTGAGAGAAATCCTTTGCCGCCCGGCACTCATGTCTGCATCACCCTCTCTGAGGTCTCCCAGTTGGGTTACCTCCTGGCCCATTGCCCTTTGTGCTGACTCCACTTTGCTGCGTGAATCATTAGAGGCTGGGAGGCATTTCATTCTCAGTCCATCCACCAGTTTTTCTCTGTTCTGAGTAATCTGTCACGAACCTGCATGGACAAGTCTTGGTGTGGACAAGTGCTTCCATTTAAATCTCTTGGTAAGTACCCAGGAGCAGGGTTGCTAGGTTGAGGAGCGAAGGCATCTTTGAGGGGACCACCAAGCGTTCTCAGATAAGCTGTCCCTCACATTCTCAGCAGCAACACCCCGAGTCCCTGCTGCTTTGCGTCCCTGCTGGTATTTGGTACTGTCAGTCTCTGGTTTTACCAGTTTTAGTGGGGATATCTCATAGTGGCTTTAGTTTGCATTTTCCTAGTGACATGATGTTGAGCATTTTTTTCATTGGCTTGTTCGCTGTATTTCTTCTTTGCCAAACTGTCTACTCAAGTCATTTGCCCATTTTTTTCAAAAAAAAAAAAAATTCAGGTTGTCTTCTTGTTAATGGGTTGTAAATATTCTTTACAGAATCTGGATACAAGTCCTTAATTGGATATAATTTTTTTTTGGCTGCACCAAAAAAAAAAAAAATCAGGATCTTAGTAAGTTCCCTGATTAGGGATGGAACCCATGTCCCCTGCAGTGGAAGCAGACAGAATTGTGTGAATAGTTTATCTGAATGTGTTTTCTGTAACCCAAGCAAACGTGATTCAGGTGCATTAATAGTTTGTCAGGATGGTTGTTCTGACTCTTTAAAGTAGTCCAGATTTGTAAGGATGGAGGTGACCTGAAGATATAAGAGGGGAAGCAGCATAGGGAGGAGAAAGAAGAAGCCTGTTTCTAGGGTTTCACCCCTCTCTTCTGACCCTTGGCCTGCTTCTGTCCGCCTAGTGGTGCTACTTGCCCACTAAGCTCCCCTCCTCGCCCTGGGTTAGACAGCAGCTGCTTTTCTCCTTAATTGGTGTGTCCGGGAACTGTTGCATCACCTTCGCGCCCAGTATGAAGAGGATGAGAGTACGGCAGCCTACCCCCTGCTTGCGTCAGCTCTCCTCCATTCCCATCATCGTCATCCCTGAACACTGACTGGTTAAATATCACGTGGATATCACTCTGCTATGCAGTGCCCTTCAGTTGTCTGGCATTTCATGTAAGAAATCATGACGTTTATCTACGGACTTCCTACTATTGTCATAAACATATTATTTCTTTGGTTAAGTCAGCTCAGGACCAGGACCCTCCTTGGAGGTGGACGTTTGCATAGTCAGGGCCTATGGCTAGGTAATCACCGGGGTCCCCCAGGCAGCACACGGTAAAGGTGGGATCCACACGCCTTTCTGGTGATCAGGACTCCCTCACGTTAATCCTGGACTCAGGTAAGCACTGTGGTCTATTGCTGTCCAGGTTGTGTGACGCATTCTCTTATGTGTTTGCAAAGTGGGGTGTTTTGCAATAATACGCAAAAGGGTATCGTTACTTTGATCCTATCTCTTCCTACACAGATTGAGTCAAAACTCTAAGTGGGAGTGTAGGGGAAAACCCACTGAAACAATGGGAGTATGATCTGACCACTGAAGATGTCTCTTTCTCTTGTTTTCTATATTCCCTGCTTGACTAATTCCTGGCTTCCCTCACATGACCATCCAGCCCTCTCCACTGGAGGGTTTCAACAGTCCCTGGTCACTCTGAGCCCACCTGATGTCAATTCCCTGAATGAACAGTAGCCTCCTTCTCTCCTGAGCAGCAAAGATGGCTGCCATGTCCTGCCTGGGATCTGCCGCACCTGGTGGGGTGTCGCTCCAGGACCCCTGTCTAAGATCCTCTGTCCAGTGAACCACTGATGTCTTTGTGCTGCCTCTGGTCTCCGGAGGCCGGGCAGCTACGAAGCTTGCAGCCCACAAAAGGGTGAAGGATGTTATTTGAGTGAATAGGTTGATTATGGCAGATGCAGAAACTGTCATTCAAACCATAGTCTGATATAGAATCCGAAATGCAGAGAAAATTCTAACGGCCTGTTTAAAAGTGGTGAGAGCTAGAACAGAAAATGCAAGGTTCCCCCAACTTTTCCCCAGAAGACCATCTTTAGTTAATTTACTTGAGGAAGCTGCCTCGCTGAGCATTGTGGCCACAAAGAGCTCATTGTTTTAGGCTCCTCCTTCAGCTGCTTGGCTGGGACCTTTGACTAAATGCATTCTGGATGCTGAGTTAGTTCGGGCTCATGAAGAAGGGGAGACACGCATATGTCAGGCTGAGCGACATTGCATAATTGTCCCATCTCAGTATTTCTTAGTGCAAGAAATACTAACCATACGTTTTTAAAAAAGAATAAATCAGACTTCACAAACTACAGCCTGGGGGGAAATATCAATATTTTCAATATAAAGAGCTGGGGAAAATTGAGAAATGACAACTTGTGGGAGTTTTGATTTATATTTCCCTGACTCCTTATGTGATCTTCACATGCCAGTGTACACTCTTTTGCTGTCTCCGTTTGAATTTTCCCCTCTGTGCATTGCCAGTTCATGCCTTGTGACTATCTTCCTTCAGGGTTGTCTTTTT
>SJYF01000816.1:791493-833612 GCA_006410515.1 Procapra przewalskii | reverse complement strand
TTTTTCATATTTTTACGTATTTAGTTATTTGCTGCATTGGGTCTTACTTTTATCCTACGAGGTCTTTTGTTGCAGCTCACAGATTCTCTAGTTGTGATACAGGCTCAGTAGTTGTGGCACTTGGGATTAGTTGCTCCTCGGCATGTGGAACCTTAGTTCCCCAACCAGGGATCAAACCTGTGTCCCCTGCATTACAAGGCAGATTCTTAACCACTGGACCACCAGGGAAGTCCCTAGGGTTGTCTTTAAAAATTAATTAGTAGGTGTTTTTGTGATATTAAGTGATGTTAAACTTATACTTACCTGTATATTATAAGCATAATCTAATATTAATAATCTAATCTAATAAATAAATCTAATATTTGCCTTTTGACTTTGTTATGTTTTCTAAAATTTTAATTTTATAGAGTCAAATATGTCTATTTTTTTCTGTATGGTTTTGAGTTTCTTGTCTTAAAGAGGTTGCCATTGCTCCAAGATAAATAGTTCCCTTAATTTTCTTCTAATATTTAATTTGAATTTTCTTTTTTTGACCTTTGGATTTTTAATCCATCAAAGGTACCATTTTTGTTTATGTTATGAGGAAAGGATATATGTTTATTTTATTCCAGAGAAGTATTTGATAATGCCAACAATCTATTAATTAAATTATCATTTTCCCATTGAGATGCCACTTTTACCATGTGTTAAATTCCCACATATTTTTGGAATGGCTTCTTTTCATGTGCCAGGAGTACTCTTTTCATTACGGTTGTTTCTAAAGAGGCTATTAATAGTTGGTGACTCAAACCTCCCTTATTATTCCCTGGTTTTGAGATGTTCTTGGCTATCTTCAGACATTTATCCTTTCTCAGAAGCATTAAAAATATTTGTTTCTAGTTTGAAAAGCACAGATGGGGTCACAAGGCCAGAGAAATATGAAGACTTGCTGCCCAGAGCATAAATGCGGGCTGTCACTTCTCTGCCCAGCCAGCTGTGTCCAGTTACCCGATCCAAGTAGCCATCTAGGGAAAAATCTTTTAAAAAATCAATCAGAACGACTTGCCAGAGAGTGGGTATAGTTGACTGATCACAACTAATCAGTGGTTCTTGGGGCAGAATTTTGAGTGATGGTGTCATTCCTAGGGGCTTCCCAATGTTAAAGAACCCGCCTGCCTATGCAGGAGGTGCAGGAGACGTGGGCTCAATCCCTGGGTTGGGAAGATCCTCTGGAGAAGGAAATCAACCCACTCCAGTATTCTTGCCTGGAAAATCCCGGGGACAGAGGAGCCTGGCAGGCTATAGTCCATGGGGTCGTAAGAGTCAGAGTCAGAAATGACCTGACGACTGAGCACATACACATGTCATTCCTAGAGTCTTAGAAGAGCTGCTGGAGGCAGGTGGTGTGGGCAGGGAGCCGGCCTCCAGACCAGGGACCTTCTTGGAGGCTCTGACCCCTGACCTCTGGCAGGACCAAGTTCTCGTGTTTCCTGGAGATGCCCCTGTGTGTCCTCCTTCTAACTGACATCAGCCCTCCAGCCCCTGGTGATTCCATTCTCAGCCCTGTCCTCGTTCTACCCAGCTGTCTGGGCATCTCTCCTCATCTCTATGACTCAACTCCACTTCATTGAGGCGGCTGAAAGCTAAGATGCTCTTTAGAGCTAGAAGAGAAAAAAAAAATTACCATCAGTCTGCATTGTGTACAACTTCCTTCTGACATGGTGGGGAAATGCTGATCAGCAGCAGGTGGCCACTTGGGAACAAAGGGAGCTGTTGACAGGCCCTTGGGGACAGGATCAGGTTCTCCTGCTCAAATCCCACTTTCTCCCACCTGTTCATCTGCATCTGGTGGGCATTTCCTTGGGCAGAGCTAGTGAACAGCAGCAGCAGCCTGGCCTTTGTTCAAGCTGGACCTGCCTATTTGGTGGTATTGCCTGGTTTTCTGCCGCACAAGTGGCTCCTGGGCTTTCTGGCTACAGCTTGGTCCACATCAATAATGGAAACTGGGAGGGTTCACTTCCCTCCACTCGAGAACACTGAGGCTTGTTTATCAGCCAAATGACTCAGGATTCCAAGATGTAAGACTTTTAAATAAGAAGGAGGGAGGCGCCAGGGTCATAAGGATGAGAGAATCCCTGATGCAGATTAGTGGAACGGTTCCTGATGGCCTGTTTTCCTTCTTCATTTGATTCCATCACTAACTCGCAGCCGCCCTCTTCTTTCCTCCCCACCCCACTGCCTGACATGGACACCAACTGCCTCTCCACAGTCCTGTCTCCCCAACATTACCTCCCAACCCACACAGGGAAAGCACCGCCTTTTGGATTGTTTTCTTTTTTGAAAGAATTTCAAAAGTGCAGAAAAACTGCCAACAATTTTTACCACAAAGAACACCTGTATGCCCAAACTTAGCTGCTAATATTTCACCCATTTGCTATTTTTGTGTGCTCTCTCTCTACCGTTAGAAAGGTGACTTGCAAATACCCAGCCCTTTAGCTCTAAACCTTTCCGTGCATAATTGCTAAGAATAGGAATGTGCACTTACATAACCATAAAACCACTGTATTATAGTTACCAACAATAGTAAATTTAACACGGATGCAACACTTTTGTCTGATTGACTGTTTGAATTCAGATTTGTCAACTGACCCAAAGTAACGTCTTTTAGAGCATCTTCCCTCCGGTCTAGGACCCAGTCCACAATCAGGCACTGCATTTAGTTGTCCTGTTTCTTTAGCCTCCTTTAATCTGGACTTTCTATGGCTTTTCTTCATCTGCTATGACATGGACATTTTTAACTCTTTTAAAAAATATTTATTTCTTCTGCCTGCACTGGGTCTTCACTGTGGCATGCGGGATCTAGTTGCCTGACCAGGGATCCAACCTGGGTTCCCTACAGTGGAAGCTCGGAATCTGACACACTGGCCCACCAGGGAAGTCCCAACGTGGATTTTCTTTTTTAAGAATAACCCCTCATCCCAGCTTTTTAGAAAATAATAGATCGCTCCTTATTTGGGGTTTAGTCACATTTCCTCAGGAGCAGATGGGGGTTATGCATTTTGGGCAGCAACTTGTATGGGGGTGCCGTACCTGCAAAAGGTACCCCATCAGGAGGCACCTGGGCCACGCCCCTTACTGGTGGTGAGGGTGTTGACCGCCTGGTTCAGGTATGCGCTCCTCCACGGCATAAGCACTGTTTCTTTATTCTCCCTGCCGCTGATAGGAAGTCAGGGAGGAGACACTTGGAGATGATGCAAATATGCTATTTCTCATGAACCCTCCTCCTAGACTGACCGTGAGAGAGTCCCAGCAGAAGACTCTCACCTGCTCCAGGCTTCACCTGTCAACATTTCTACTTCCTGCTCTTCCCCAGGAATCTCACAAGGGCTGTGAACTCAGGAGGATGCCATCATTAAAAAAAAGAAGAAGAAGAAAGAAAACAATGTTTGTCCTTTTGAGGGTTCACTTCCTTAGAAGTTTTCCTGACATTGATACACATCCTGATGTAATACCTGGCAGAGAAGACCGAGTTCTGGCGCAGGCTGATTTGCTTGGATCATCTGAAGGTAACTGCGGTCCTTAATGATTGAGGCTCTTTGTATATTTGCTAAAAGCTATGGTTAAATTTCCCAGAATTTGCACACGTCATGTACTGATGACTTTCATACAATCCCAGTGATGTCCGTTCCCTAAAGCTGGTCCATGGCCCCACTCTGAGGACCCTGCCTGGAGGATTCACCAGCCTGGTGCTCTTGTCATGGTTTGAAGATCTGCAGGTGTGGGTGGAGAACTACAGAATTCTCACCCTGAGTCTCTTCCCCGCATTGTTGCTGCTTCCTTAAAGGACATTCCCCACCAGCCACTCACCTTCTACGTATGCTATACATGATGCCTGTTTTGATTAGGCCATTGAACTGGTTATTTGTGGTCTTTTCATTAAATGTATCAGAAAAGCCAGAATTTGTATTACCCACCATGAGGACCGTCTCAGGAATGCTTTGAGCTGCAGGTAGCAGAAGCCCAACCAACAGTGGCCTGAACAAGCAAAGGTGTCTTTTTCTCCTACAACAAGGAGCTCGCAGGCAGGTGCCTGCCCAGGGTGTTTCAGTCGCCCCGCCAGGTCAGCATGGCAGCTGCCACCCTCGTGGCTGCCCCGTCACGGTGATGTCGCAGCCGGGGCAGCCCCAGCAGCAGGTCTGTGTTCCGGGCAGGAAAAGGGACCCAGAGGAAGCAGTTTCAGCTGCAAGACAGCACCTGTTTCCCACACGCCCCGTCTCAGTGCCACCCCAAGTTAGCCTCCCTGGCATCAGCGGTGATGGATGTCAAGGGGAGGGGCTCTGGGTGCAGCGTTGAGTTTCTCCATCTCTGGCACCTGCCAGCTCACAATCTTCATGAATGACTCCTGCCTCCACACCAGGTGCCCACCCGTGAGATGAACACAGAAGACAGTGGCTCGAGTTGTCCCCACAACTATGGATACTGTTGCTGCTGCTGCCGCCGCTAAGTCACTTCATTCGTGTCCAACTCTGTGTGACCCCATAGACTGCAACCCCCCAGGCTCCCCCATCCCTGGGATTCTCCAGGCAAAAACACTGGAGTGGGTTGCCATTTCCTTCTCCAGTGCATGAAAGTGAAGTCGCTCAGTCGTGTCCGACTCTTCACGACCCCATCGACTGCAGCCCCCATGGGTACTGTCAGTAAAGACCAAGACAGGCTCCTAGACATCTGATACCCTCACCACCCCTTCACCCAGCTCTATTCCTGTTGTCCGATCTGCGGCTGTGGCTGCAACATACTTTTTTAAAGCCTTCTTTAAAAATCCCATCCTGGGGACTTCCCTGGTGGTCCAGTGATTAAGAATCCACCTGCCAACGCGAGGGACCTGGCCTTGATCCCTGGTCTGGGAGGATTCCATACACCTTGGAGCGACTAAACCCACGTATTGCAACTACTGAGCCTGCGTGCCTAGAGCCCGCGCTTTTAACAAGAGAAGCCCACGCACCACAACGAAGAGTCGCCCCCACTCGCGGCAACTAGAGAGGAAGCCCGTGCCCAGCAGCAGAGCCGTGTGCTGCAGCAGGGACCCAGCACAGCCGCCGCCCACCCCCAACACACACAAACCGCAACGAACGAAAAGCCAATCTGTTGTGAAATGGTGGAAAGCCAAAAGCTCTTGTTTAGAAGTGAAGAGCAGCTGTCACAGACTGTACTCCACTACATAGCAAGAGAATGGGCTCCCTGGTGGCTCATCTGGTAAAGAACCCACCTGCAATGTGGGAGACCTGGGTTCCATCCCCAGGTCGGGAAGATCCCCTGGAGGAGGGCGTGGCAACCCACTCCAGTATTCTTGCCTGGAGAATCCCCGTGGACAGAGGAGCCTGGCGGGCTATGGTCATGGGGTCGCAAAGAGTCGGACAGGACTGAGCGACTAAGCACAGCACAGCAAGAGAATAAGTATGGTTTTCGAGTCTAAAAAATGCAATGGGCAAACACGTGGGGTGATGCCCTGGACACCCCACCCACTGTCTGCAGACTGCCCCGTGTGCACTCAGAATTGTAAATGCGCACGGGGAGCCAGGCTGGAGATGGGAGGAAGGAGAGCTGGCCAGCATGCTCATTCCTCCACCTCCCACCCTCAGTCTGGCTACAGCCCCTGACCACAGCCCGTGGCTCCTGAGGGTGGCTCTCCCCATCCTGCTGACCTGCTAACCCTCCCTCCACCTTTAAGCCCAAGGTGCTGGGAGCTTCCTGCTCCTCCAGCCCAGGGCCCAGCACTCCGCCTGGTCCTAAAGCCAGTGTCCTTTGAATCCAGCTCCAACCTCCTTAATCCTTCAGGATGTGTCCTCCCTTCAGCCCACAAAGGTCTCTTGTTCTTCTCCCCAGCTTCTTAGCGCTTGCTTCCTTCATACAGCTTGACCAAATGTCCCGTTTGCCCAGGACAGTCCCCATTTGTGCCTTTTGTCTCATATAGACCATGGGGTCTGTAAATGTGTGTGTGTGTGTTAGTCGCTAAGATGTCTGACTCTTGCAACCCCATGGACTGTAGTCTGCCAGGCTCCACTGTCCATGGGATTCTCCAGGCAAGAACTGTAAAACATATCACCCAATGGCAGGGTAACCAGAGGTTCTCTGTCACAGGCAATCCTCCTGTTCATGAGAAGTCACAGCCCCTGAGGTGTCTGTCACTACAGAAGGCTCAGGGCAGGTGCTTAGGGCCTGGTCATGTAGGTACGGAAGTCCTTCGGTAGTTCAGACTGAGCTTGGGTGCTTGCTCAGCCAGGGACAGCCACAGCAGCAACCTGACTGGGGGACAAGCATTCAGGACAAACTGAATCCCGCCCCCTAATATGGTCATTAACTTCAGGCAAGAATGGGATGCGTGCAGCAGAGCTGGATCCCCCAGCAAAACTGCCCTGTGCTGGATGGCCCTGACCTTCAAGTTCTGGATTCCCCAGTGGTTCCTTGTGTTACAGTCAGGGCCCTGGAAGGACCAGCCACCAACTGAAAATCACATCACGTTTAAAAAGTGACGACAGCTCCTCAACAGCCAAATATCCTGGCCAGACCTGTTCCGGTGACCAACGTGACTGGGTGTGGGGTGAGGAGGGGCTGTCTTTGCGGCCAAGGGTGCGTGTGTGTGTGTGCTCAGTTGCTAAGTCGTGTCTGACTCTTTGTGACCCCGAGAACTGTAGCATGCCAGGCTCCTCTGTCCATGGGATTTTTCCAGGCAAGAATTTTGGAGTGGGTTGCCATTTCCTTCTCCAGGGCATCTCCCCTACCCAGGGGTCACACCCATGTCTCCTGTGTCTCCTGCACTGGCAGGCAGGTTCTTTGCCCTCCGGCTCAGGTGAGCCATCCTCAAATGACCACTCACAGCCTTCCTGGAGTTCCACACACCTCCCCACAGCTGGGCTACTCTTCCTAGATAAGGAGATTGACAGATCGATAGGGTCCACATAGAACTGGGGGGATTTGAAAGGACCTTTAGCATTTAGTGTACCCCAAAGGTCCTCACATCTCAATACAGAAAGGAGATTCAGCCCACAAGTCAATGATTGGCCTGTGGCCATACACACAAGTTAGCAGCAAATCTGAGGCTGGGTCAGGTGTCCCAAGGCCTTATCCACCACTCCTTGCAGATCACCCTGTTCAGAGTCCGCAATGACAAAGCAGATTTCTTTACTCTGTACAGGTATTTTCTTTAGGGAGCCCTGCAGGATTGGGCCTCGAATGTGGCCCATTCTTCTCTTTAGTTACATGGGCAAACACATTTTCTAGAACACATGCAAAATGGCTTGAGATGAGTGCCGTGTAACTGGACACCTAGGAGGTATGTGGACACCTGGACACCTAGGAAGCAGGTGGACACCTAGGAAGTAGGAAGGCAGGACAAAGGACTGAAAAGAAGCAAGACTGAAGCTCTGCTCTAAGGGAAGGCGCGGGGCCCTCCTTCCCAGGAGCCCTGAAAAGTGTTCTTTAGGAGGCATCGTGTAGATATTGGGGCACCCGGGGGAAGGAGGTCAGATCTGGGGAGACAGTGGACCGGGGAAGCTTTGTGAATTGATTTTCACTCCAATTAAGTCTTTGGAGACGAAAGTAGAATTTCAGCTGGGGGAGTTGGAGGAAAGTGGTAAGTGTCATTGAAGGTAGACCCTGGTGGCGGGGAAGAGACCATCTGGGAAAGAGTAGCTTGCTTGGACAGAGCGATCTGAAAACTAGATTTATGGGAAAGAGATGATTTTCTCTCCCCTTCTCACTAAGGCCGCACCTTCTGTTTGGGTTTCTGTGCTTCTCTTGCAGCAGAGTGGAGGGTGGACTGCTTGGCTCCTGGCTACTGTGGGCGACCGAGTTGTTGCCTTTGCTCCAAAATCAAGTGTCTCATTTGGTTAAATCCAGGAGAGAGCCAGGATCAAGGCCGCCAAAACTCTTCCACAGCCTGTGACCCATACTTAAAGTATTTAATCTCAGTAATGAAACTCCAGTACTTTGGCCACCTCATGAGAAGAGTTGACTCATTGGAAAAGACTCTGATGCTGGGAGGGATTGGGGGCAGGAGGAGAAAGGGACGACAGAGGCTGAGATGGCTGGATGGCATCACTGACTCGATGGACGTGAGTCTGAGTGAACTCCGGGAGATGGTGATGAACAGGGAGGCCTGGTATGCTGCGATTCATGGGGTCGCAAAGAGTCAGACACGACTGAGCGACTGAACTAACTAAGAATCTCTTTGTTATATGTTGTGATGGGGATGATGGTGATAAACGTCTAAGGCTACATGTATGTATGTTTTTCCATTTTGAAAACTTCCAAGATGAACTAGCATGATCAGGAGACCATGTTTCTCAAAACATTGTTCTAGAATTTCAAGTTATTGGCCTGAAATGGTACCTACAGCTTTCACATCTAACTTTCCTTCTTATTTGCAATAACTACACCCTCATCAGGGGCTTCCCCAGTAGCTCAGCTGCTAAAGCATCCACCTGCAACGCAGGAGACTGCAGTTCGATTCCTCGGTCAGGAAGATCCCATGGAGAAGGGCGTGGGAACCCACTCCAGTATTCTTCCCTAGAGACTCCCCGTGGACAGAGGAAGCCTGGTGGGCTGCAGTTCATGGGGTCGCAAAGAGTCGGACCTGACTGAGCAACTGAGCACAAGACACAAGACGCTCTCACTCCTGATACGTGTTTGCGGTTTCTCCATTTTCCTGATTACTCTTGCCAGACGCGTGATTGTCTCGCTGATGTTTTCAAACTGCTAGCTGTCAGTCTCATTTTCAGATCTAGGATGAGTTTTCCTTGGGCTCGGGGAGATCTGGTCCTTTGTGTGTGCTTCTTTATTAACTCCTTTCTTTATCCGTGACGGTTGTTGTCCTTTTGTTCAAGTTCTGCGCTCAGCGCGCGGATGTCAATGTCTGTCTTAGAGCAGGTGTGAGATGCCGGCTCTCAGTCCGCGGTGTGCAGACGTGCGATTCTATTCTCGTCTCTGCTCCGACATTCCTCTGACAGGCCCTCATTGCTGCTTGACAACAAGAACACTAAATTTAACTCCCGTTAACCCAGTAAACAGTTCCGTCAGGCATTTTCCTCTAGCAGCATCTGGTTTAAAGCTTCATCCCTTTCAGGTAAATATCTGAGCCCATTCAAGGGTGAGTCCACCACCTCCATCTGCCCCAGGCTCCTCTCCAAGCCCAGGCGCAGCTGCCAGGAGGAGAATGCGGGAGCCCTCTGACCCCTTCGTATCCCAGGAGCCCACGCCTGCAGTCTGCCGAGGGCGCTGGGCCTCGAGGTATCACCTAGAGAGGTGCATGCCTGTGGCTGGCCACGGGCTATGGAGGTGGGGTTCCCATCAGATTCTTGGAGACTTCTCTCGTGTCCCATGGTGTCTTCAGGCACCGTCCTCCCCTCCCCTAGCCAACCAGTGTCGGGATTCCTACAGAGTCTCTGCTCAGCACCGTTATCATTCTTATGAGAAGGGGCATTCCCAGCCCACCAGTGGGTGATACCTGGGGAGGCATGGCTGGCCCTCCAGCCACGTCAGTGGCCTCCCTGGGTCCACAGGAACTCTAGGAATCCTGTCCCGTCCACCTTGACATGATTGGCACAGGTGGGCGCTGCCTGCCCTCCTTCCCCCAGCTCTTATGTACCTGCGGGTCTGCTTCTTGGCTACCTTCAGGGGAAGGGGCTGCTTCTGCTGAACCCTGAGCCCTTCAGACTTCAGGGAAGATGATCTTGTTGCTATGGGGCGGGGAGGGGGGGGCACTTTTCCACCCTACCCCCCAACACTCAGTGTACTGTGCTGTCCTTTGTCCCAGGGGATGATCTGCTGGGGTGAGGACGGAACACAGGAGGGACAGCAGAATGGTCCAGTAGCTTCAGTTTCTGCCGGGGACCGTCTCCTTGCAGAATGTATTAATCTGAAGGTGCTTTCCTTCCCATGATGTCTTTCCTCCAGAAACAGAGGAGAGAGGTGGGTGTGGTCAGGCAGCCTCAGATCTCAAAGCCTTTTCTTTTTCCTTTCTGGTCCACGGTGAGAAACCATCTGTCCATCTCGTTGCCCAGGACTGACCCTGGTGTGCGAGACGGAGTTAAAGGCATGAAGGCGGGGAACTTGCCTGCCTCTCCCCACTTCTGAGGCCTCCAGGAGCTTCGGCGACCCTTGGTCGGTGGCTGCCTCTCTGTGGTCGCTGCCTCTGTGCCACGTGGCCTCTGTGCCTCTGCTTGTCACAAGGACTCTCTCATTGGATGAGGGCCCACCCTCATCCAGGAGGATCTCATCTCGCCAGTTACTTCTCAAATAAAGCCTCCCTCACGACTCCAGGTGGACGTGAATCTTTGGGGGACCCTATCCAACCCAATGTGCTGTGGGACTCGGGGTCTCTGCTGAAGCTGACACCTTCCCAGGATCTCTCAGCTCCTCTTCAGGTGAGCAGGCCAGATCCAGGGGACAGTGGAACATTGGAGGCGCTCGTTCCTTTTCCTGGACTCTCCACCTGCCGCAGAAGCGCAGGTGTTTTGGAAGCTGGAATGTGGTCTTACGGGCCCTGGATAATCTGAGCACACCACGGGGAACACCCGCATCTCCAGGGGACGATGGAACAGAGGAGTGGGAGGTCCAACATCAGCTGACGCTGCTCGTGGCCTGGGCCGCGTTTACGGTGTCTGGTGCCTTTGTGCTTCTGCCCAGCCAGGTTGAGCACTGAAGAGAGTGTCTGCCACCATGTTTAAGAGTGAGCGTCAGACTTGGGGGCCCCAGAAGGTCTAGCTGAGAGTTTTCGGGTTTGGGGCAAACATAGCTGTCACCTGGTCTACTGAAGCTCTAAGTGGCTGCGTGTTGCAATGACTCAGAGTTCTTGAAAGAACTGATGTCTGAGCCCCAATTCTGATGTGAATTAAATATGTGAACTGTTAGAAATTGATTCTAATATGAATCCTGGCAATGGTTTGTAGCCTGGGTTTAGGGGATTGTTAAAGTCTCTTTTTCAAAACAGCTTTATTTAGGTCCAGTTAACACTCATGATTCACCCAGGTTCAAGGGTATAGTACAGTGGTTTTCGGTAGTCACAGGCTTGTGTGTCCATCATCACAATCTTGTTCTAGAAGGTTTCTGTTGCCCCTAAAAGGAACCCCAGACTTGTCAGCAGGCACCTCATTACCACCACCACTGCTCTCTCAGCCCCAGGCAATCCACTTTCTCTCCCTCCGGAGAGCTGTCCATTCTGGCCTTTCATATAAACGGGACATGAAATTGTTGCAACTGGCTCCTCTCCTTAGCATGTTTTCAGGGTCCATCCATGTAGTGACATTCCTTTTTATTGCTGAACACTGTCCTATCGTATATGCATGTGCCACATTTTATGTCTCCATTCATCAGTCATGGACATTTATGTTCTTTCCACGTTTTGGCTGTTATGAGTAATACTGCTACAAACGTTCACATGCAAGTTTTCCTGTGGCTGCTCTCTTGCCTTGAAGTTTGCCGTTTCCTGGAACTTCCCTGGTGACACAGTGGAGAAGAATCTGCCTGTGAATGCAGGGGGCACGGGTTCAACCCCTGGTCCGGGAAGATTTCGCATGTTGAGGGGCAGCTAAGCCCGTGCGCCGCCACTGTTGAGCCTAGGCGCTAGGACCTGTGAAGTGTGACTGCTGAAACCCACGTGCCTAGAGCCTGTGCTCCACAGCAAGAGAACCCCACCCACCCCAACGAAGAGTGGCCCCTGCTCGCGGCAGCTAGAGAAAGCCCACACACAGCAACAGAGATCCAGTGCAATCAAACATAAATAAATAATTAAAATTATAGCCAAAAAAATTGTACCACTTCCTGTCCATCTATGAATGTTTCAAAAGAAGAAATTGGTTATTACCTCTCACTAGTATAAGCCAGCTTCTTCTTGGCAGCGTTTGCTTCTCATATCTAGTCCTGATCTTTCTGTAATTAAACAGAATCCCTTGTAATTAAAATGTAGCTTGATAGTAATTTTTATTTTAGTCTAATCTGATAACCTCTGTCATTTTACTGGCAAATTTAGTCCATTCATAATCATAATCCCTATTCTGGGTCTGTACCTACCATATTATGAACTTTCTTATTTTACATTTTATATATTTTCCTCTTTTCTTGTCTTTTTGATTGAGCTTTCGGTAGTTCATCCCTACCCCAGTAGTTTGGAAATTACATAAATCTGTATTCTTTCTTTAGTTAGCCTTACATTGTGAATATTTAGTCTAAAAGGAATCAATGTTTCCTCATTTATTCTCAAAAAGTAGAACCATAGAATGTTTCAACTTCTATCATCCTTCCCAGTGTATATTATTTTTTAAAGAAAAAAACAGCAAACAGCTTCTTCATTTGAAATATTCATAAATTGACAGGGGAACCTCACTGGGGGTCCAGTGGCTAAGAGTCAGCTCTCCTAATGCAGGGCCCAGGATTGAACCCTAGTCAGAGAACAAGATCCCACATGCCACGTCTTTAAAAGATCCCACATAAATGTTAAAATGTTAAAACATAAAGTAAATTGACAGGAAACTGTGTACAGAGAGGTCCTGGGTACACATCACCCCATTTTCCAGTTGCATCTTACATGATTATAATACAGTATCAAAACCAGGAAACGGACACTCATAAAGCTGGGTACAGTCCTCTCATTTGATCAGATATGCAGAGTTATGTAACCACCACAGTCAAGGCACAGGAGTATTCCCTCATTACCAAGATCTTCCCGACATCCTTTAGAGTCACACCCACCAGCTATAACCTTCCCCACTGCCTATAACCCTTAGCAAGCACTGATCTCGTTTCCATCTCTGTGATGTTGTCATTTTGACGAAATGATATAAAATCATCCTGTATGTGGCCCTTAGAGATGAACCTTTTTTCTCAGCATAATGCCCTTGAGATCTATCCAGGTTGTGGTCAGTAATACTTTTTTTTTTTTTTTGCCAAGTGCTATTCAAGGGTACGGCTGCACCAGCTTTTGTTTAACCATCCTATTTCTACGGTCAGACATTTTACTTGCTTTTACTTTTTGGCTTTTATGAATAAAAATTGCTATAAATAATTATATACAGATTTTTATGTGGACATAAGTTTTCTTCCTCCAGGATAAATGTCTAAGACTATAATCCTGGGCCATATGATAACTGTATGTTTAGATTTTTTGAAGTCTTTATTGAATTTGTCACAGTATAGCTTCTGTTTTCTGTTTTGGTACTTTGGCCTCAAGGCATGTGGGACCTTATCTCCCTGACCAGGGGTTGAACCTTCACCCCTGCATTGGAAGGCAGAGTCTTGACCACTGGACCCGCAGGGAAGTCCTGATCAGGGTTTTCTGCTTAGGTTTTCCTTCATTCTCACTTTGCTCCACAAGGAAGTGGGGAGAGTTTGGGAGACTCCAAGGAACCAGCCCCAAAGCTCAAAACATGAAAAGCTCAGACTGGGCAGAAATGAAATTTCCAGATCCTGACTCAAGTTTTTCCCTGATTGCTCAACTTAAAGCATAACCACATTCCAGGTAGGAGAAAGTCCATTTTTATTCTAAAAGCCCAGCATGCCTTGTGTTTTTGTTATTCTCTCCCCTTCAATCTCATAAACACCCTGAGAATGACTCAGAGACGTAAACATCAATCAGGAACTGTCTCCAGCCTGCAAGACAAAATCCAGCGCCGTCTGCAAAGCAAAGTTCTGCTCCGTCATTTTATCGCTGTTTTGATTTCCAAGGGGTCCCCAGGGCATCTGGTTTCCGTCAGTCCCCGCTTCCTCCAGATGGAATGACCCAGCCAGCTCCCCACGGGTCAGGCTGGGGTTCCTTCCCCACACCTCCTTCCTCACTTTTGGAGAGCTGGAGATTTCCTCTGCATTCCATGGTTTATGTCAGATATCTGCACAGTCAAAGTAATCGGATGGCTCTGTGTATTTCTGCATTCCTCGACACGATGTGGCTTGTCTCCGTCTTGAGCGTTGTGGCTGTTTTTTGTAAATCAGTGAAGAGTGGCAGAAACTGGAGGTAAGGGTCAGGGCAAGGGAAGAGCCTCAGACCCCTCCCACCCTGAGCAGACAGACCGCCAGCCACAGGGGGTCTTGGGTCCGAGGAGAGCCCAGGTTGGCTTCCCCAAAGCCATTTCCCAAGCCCACGTGCACTGATTCCCAAGTGAAAGAAGCCCCACCAGCAATCACCAGCTTTCCCCAAGCCTTCCCACGGGGCAAGCGTTTCCTGATGTTTCACAGGCAAAGACAGAATGTCAGGTGCTGAGGTCATACTCGACCGTTGGCGTGTTTGGGCATTACAGAGACAGACCCAGGATACATGTGTAAACGAGCTAAATCACAGCACTGGGAAAATATCTCCAATGCTGGTTCTGGAAAGACTGGGTCACTCACAGCATCTGTAAATGTGGAAAAACGCTCCAGGGGTATGAAGGCCCTTGCTAATAAGAACTGTGCCCCCAGGTGAGTCTTGAAGCTTCGTTGAGTCAATATGGAATTCAGAGGTCCTCAGAGCCTGCTCAGCATTTCCAGGGTAGGACGCGTCACAGCAGGAATGACGCTCACAAAATGAAAGCTCGCTGCCCTGACCAGACAGCTGTCGTCTGATGCTGAGTCCAGTGTCCTGTGGACTGAACCCCAGGGTGCAGAGGTGGGAGGCCTTCAGGGATCACCCAGCTGGACAATTTTATAAATGAGGGCTCGGATCACTGAACACGCCTCCCCCTCCCTGCCTCCCAGCTCCGTGTCCTCGGGAGGGGCACCCCATCACTGTGTGCCTCACTTTGCTCCTTGGGATATCTTTTCACTAAGATGCTGAGAAACAGCCTCACCTCCTACGCGGGGCCTACTGCCCGCACGCAGGTCCAGACAGTGCTGCCAGGGCCATCTTGGCTGGGCTCTGCTCTTTGGTGCTGGCAGCCGTGCGCTTGCAGATGTGTCCTCCGTACAAAATACAACCATGCTTTGCTGCCGAGGACCGAGCGAATGCAAAATGTAGCTTCTCGTTCCACGACGCAGTTCTATTGACAGTTACATTGGGGTAAATGGAAGTTTGAGGTTTTCATGCTTTTCTGGTATTCTGACCACACCACACCAAAACTTGGCATTGGTTGCTAACACACTCTGGATCAAGGTTTGACCTGAGAAACGGGAGCAGCAGGATGTGTGTGTGTGTGTGTGTGTGTGTGTGTGTGTGTAGGCTTATTACAAGGGACTGGGTTAGGCGATTGTGGCTGTCTGGCTAGGCCAGTCTGAATCGGCAGGCTGGCTATTAGAGAGGGCAGGCTGGAACTCCTGAGCACTAGCTCAAGCTGCTGGCTGCGGATAAGATTCTTTCGGATCTGCTTTTAGGGCCTTTCAACTGATCAGGCGAGGAATTGATGACGGACCTTTATCACATCCCCAAAATTACCTTCCCAGCAGCATCTAGGTTGGTGTTTGAATGGATGGCTGGGGACTGTCGCCTTGCCACACAGACCCAGATCTGACCCTTGCACTCTCTGTCCACGCAGAATGAGCCCTTTTATACCAGCCAGTCCCTGGAATTCGCATTTGCTAGACTCTCTGATGCCACCGAGATAACAGACTTCACCACTGACTTCGCCAACTGACTGCTGACCAGTGGGGATTTAATAGCGGGCCCTGCTCGCCCCAGGCCTCCTTTGTGGCCGCTCTGCACACAGTGTACCAGCTATGGATTCCTCTTGGCTGAAATGTGTACCTAAGAAGTGCACTTTGCCTGTGTCCCAGGCCTTCAGGCCTCTTGTCTGCTAGTCTGGTGCTTTTCAAGCCACCTGTGGCAAAGGACCAGTTGCTTTGCTTTGTTTTTCATTTCCAATCCATTATGCGACTTATACTTTTGTAAAATACGATAAAGATGAGCCACCAGGAAAAATGACCATACATTTAGATGCCCAGGAGCTCTCAGAGTGTCTGGACGTTGGCTCGTGATTTCTGTGTCCACCACAGGCCCAGGACAAGCAGTCTCAGGGCGTCACTGGGCACGGAGCAACTCCCGACTTCCTTCTGTGAATATTTCTCGAGCGCGTGCTATGTGCGGGGCACTGCCTTATCTCAGGGAGCTTTAAATGGAGGGAGACAATGAAGAAACATCACAAATGAGTGCATTAAACTATGTTGGAAGGTGAGAGCTAGAGGAAAGGAGAGGATGAGAGTGCTGGGTTGGTTGGGCTTCCCACCTACCGCCACGCTTGGCGGGGCATATCAGGGTTCTAAATAGTGAAGTGCACATGGCTGTCCTTACCTGTTAATGCGCGTGCTTTCTGTTAAGCTGCTTCATCGTATCCAACTCTTTGCGACCCTGTGGATTGTAGCCCACCAGGCTCCTCTGTCCATGGGATTCTCCAGGCAAGAATACTGGAGTGGGTTCCCATGCCCTCCTCCAGGGGAATCTTCCAGACCCAGGGATCAAACATGTGTGTTTCTTATGTCTCCTGCACTGGCAGGCAGGCTTTTTACTGCTCAGCCACCAGGGAAGCCAACAAGCCGTCTGAGCCACCAGGGAAGCCTAAGAATATTGGAGTGGGCAGCCGTTTCCTTCCGGGGCATCTTCCTGCTCCTTTTAAGTCTCTCGCACTGGCAGGTGGGTTCTTTACCACTAGCGCCACCTGGGAAGCCTTATCTGTTAATACACTTGTGTTTTAACTGTAATCTCATTACACAGGATGAGGCCTGAGAGCCCAGAGTTGACATGTGTGACACAGTTGTCAACCCCGGGAGCCTGGGATCTCTGAATCGGCAGCAGCAGCGCGTGGACGAGCCCCCAGGGCTTTCTGAATGGAGATGGGAGCAGAGAGAGAGGGAGGAAGAAGAAAAGGCAACAAAAGACTGAGGTTGAGAAGCCAGGCTTCCAGCACTTCCCCAGCGGCCCAGTGGTTAAGACTCTGCCCTTCACTGCAGCGGGTGTGGCCCCTGGTCGTGGAACTAAGATTCCACACGTATCATGGCGAGGTCAAAAAGGGCAAAAAGGAAGCCGGGTACACATCTCCCCCGGAGAAGGCAATGGCGCCCACTCCAGCACTCTTGCCTGGAAAATTCCATGGACGGAGGAGCCTGGTAGGCTACAGTCCATGGGGTCACAAGGAGTCAGACACAACTGAGCGACTTCACTTTCTTTCTTTCTATAGTTCTTTTGGAGAATGAAATGGCAACCCACTCCAGTGTTCTTGCCTGGAGAGTCCCATGGATGGAGGGGCCTGGTGGGCTGCCATCTCTGGGGTTGCAAAGAGTCGGACACGACTAAGCAGCTAACACACACACACACACACACACACACACACACACACACACACACACACATCACCCCTCATGCTGAACAGGAGGAGGGAGGAATGTTCGGGGCTCATTTTAATTCGGCAGGTGGCAGCTTCAAGGGAGGGTGCTGGGGTCCCATAGACTTAGCATAGTGCAGACAATCCGAGAAATCATTAGTCCTGCTGCAATTAGAAATTTTTTTAGCAACAATAATATGTTCATTGGCATCACCCCAGTGGACTGGGTGTTCAACTGTGAAGGAAAAGAACAAAATCTAAGAATGTGCATAAAGGGCTAGAAATAGAGTGTCGAGGCTGCCTAAAAACTGCCGTGAAGCCAGGGACCCTGGAGAGCTTTTTAGCTTCCAGGGTGAAAAGAAATTCCAGGAGAACGTGTGAGTTTATTGTTCCACTTGACATGTAAAATGGAGACGGGTGATAATAATAGGTGAGACAAAAGTGCCCATTGTTCATCCACATGCTGCCCTATGAGGGGGGCACTTTCATTGTCCCCCGTTTTCAAATGAGGCCTGAAGGGCTGGCTGGCCAAGGGTGAGGGTGGGCTCATGCTCAGCCAAATACTGGCTACATGTCTGGGCTTCTACCCACATTGCCATCCTGCCTCTCAGGAGTACCCCACATCCCTTTCAGCAAGCTGGGGGAGCTGTTCTGAGTAGAGGAGCAGCCCTGCTTCCCCAGAGCCCCAACAACCCAGGACCCTCAGAGAGCTGGTACTTTGCCAGCTCAGCCAGTCAGAGACCAGTACCCAAGACAGTGCCTGTCCCCCAGGCCAGGCTCCAGTAAGCTAAGATGGCCCCAACAAGAAGAGTCCAGGGTACCTCCTCAGAGCCTGCTGGGGCACGGAGACTCCCCCATGACCTGTGTTTGGGAAGAGATGGGCAGAGGGATGGAAGGATGGATGGAGAGAGGTGGAGGGAGGGAGGGAACGAGACGGGGGACAGGCAGAGCAGTGGAGAGCTGCCAGCAGAACAAAGCAGAGCTTGCATCCTCGGCTGTGGGCAGCAGGGAGCTGGCAGGGGGCTAGTTAGAAGCGGGATGTCCTTTGTGATTGGTTATGGGACACATTTGTTTTCTGCAGGTTGGCCCTGAGTTGAAAGCAGGGACAAAAAACCAGGGAAGCTGGCATCACTGACCAAGTCCCGGCTGTTTTGTCCTGTCCTAGCGCAGGGTGTCATCCGAGCTCTGTGGTCATTCGCGGTCTGGCTCTTGTCTGTGTGTTTGATCGCTCCTGCTGAGAATGTTCTCCCAATGCAGGCTCCCAGGAACTGCGTGTGCTCTGGTGGGCATTGTGCCCCAGGGAGCTGAGGGTCCACAGGAGCTGTGCTCCTGGAAATGGACTCACAGACCCAGGAGCAGGGCGGCTCTACCCCCCTGGCATGGGGACAGAGGACTGCATCGTGGTCACAGATGGGACCTACCCCGGTCCTCTTTGTAGGGACTAAACTGAGCCTCAGGACCCCCTTTCTTGGCCAGATACCCACAGTTCTCTAACCAGTTAGCTCTGAAAATCCTGGGAGCTTGGGAGTGGTGGTGGAGAGGAAGGAAGCCCAGTTAGGTGGCCTCATTTCTACACTCCTCTGCCCCTAGTGTCTTCAAGTCAGTCTCCCCTGTGCTGCCTTGCAATGCAACACTGCTGCTTTGCTGTTGGTCACTGATTAGCTGGTTGCTGCTGTAGCTGTTACTGATTAGTTGCTCAGTCATGTCCCACTTTTTTATAACCCCATGGGCTGGAGCCCGCCAGGCTCCTCTGTCCATGGAATTTCCCAGGCAAGAATACTGGAGTAGGTTGCCATTTCCCTCCTCCAGGGGATCTTCCCAACCCAGGGATCCAACCTGCTTCTCCTGCATGGCAGGCGGATTCTTTACCACTGAGCCACCTGGGAAGCTCAGCACTGGTGCTTATCCTGTCTTTACTTGGAATGTGCATATTTTGTTATCATGCATAATTTTCATTCACTTTGATTTCCTTCAGGTGTTACATTACATGTCATTTATCTTGATCTCCAAGTGTTAAGGATTCCCATAAATTCTGCACCCAAAGCAAATGCCTCTCACTCCTTACCCCTCTACCTCCTTGCCTTCAAGCCTCAGGTGGTTCCCCCTAGGTGTCTAGTGTTCGTGTTCCAGGGCTGACGAGTAAATTATGCACATTTTAATGGATTTGTTAGGGTTTCGGTCGTAGTTTTTGCTTCTTTCTTTTAAAAAAATTAATAATTAATGATTAATTTATTCCACAAATATTCCATAAGATTTTAATGGAAAAACCTGAACAAATTTTTTGGGCAACCCGGTTTTTCTTGCACCAACTCTGTTCCAAGAACCACGCCAGGGGCAGGGGATGCAAGAGTGAGCTAAATGACTGTGGGTGGGCTTGGCCCCATGGAGCTTACGATCCTCAGGGCAGAGTCTCGGACTCTGCAGCCCTCACACTCCCTGCCTTTGGCCTGGTGGAAAGAGGGTCCCTGGAGAGGCCTCTGGTGGGCAGCATGCATGTTGAGGGAGTGAGCTAAGCCACGTGCCTCTAGTTCCTCGGGGACCAGTTTTGGCTCCACCAAGGTGGTGGCGGGCTCCCCCCGCCCAGCTGTCAGAAGCAGCCACAAAATGCCTGCACCAAGGACTCCAGGGATCGGCTCCGAGAGGCCCTGCCCTCTCTCTTTCTCCATCCTGGCCAGCACATTCCTGCTCTTTCATAAACACACTTGGAGTTTTGGAAACCAGTTCCAACCACCCCCAGCCCAGGACCTCACAAGAGGTAGACCACCCGTGGGTGTTAAACTAGGGTGAACGGAGCAGCCCCTCTTGTGAAACCTTTCGTGTCATCTGCTTGGCAAGCTCAGGTGGAAATGGCATTGTATCAGCCTCGCTCCTCACTGGCAAGCCTTCCCATTCACCTTGCAGGGGAGACGGTCCTGTCTGCAGGCCTGAGCTCAGGAACCCTCAGATCTTTAGGATAAGGAACAGATTGGTGTCTCTCAGCCTAAGGTCTGTGATGACACGGGCTCTCCAGCTGACCTGTACTCTTGCGCCTTCCCTGCGGTGACACCCTGTTTCACCGCTGTGCTATGCTCGTGTCCAACTCTTTGGGACCCCATGGACTGTAGCCCACAGGCTCCTCTGTCCATGGGATTTTCCGGGCAAGAATACTAGAGTGGGTTGCCGTCTCCTCCTCCAGGAGATCTTCCCAACCCAGGGATCAAACCAGTCTCTTGAGTTTCCTGCATTGGCCGGCAGATTCTTTATCATGGCATCACTTGGGAAGCCCCTCTGTTTCACTAAAGCGCTGTGTTTTCTTGGGCGGGTTCCACAGCTCTGTGGGTTATTTTCCATGTCAGAAGTGTCTCATTCTGTGGTATAAAAGGCCCAAAGGTCTAAATTGTAACCTCAGTCTCTCAGCCACTAAAAGGCTCCATGGTCCTTCCCCTGCCCCCGACCTTTGCACTC
Source organism: Procapra przewalskii (assembly GCA_006410515.1). NCBI lineage: Eukaryota > Metazoa > Chordata > Mammalia > Artiodactyla > Bovidae > Procapra > Procapra przewalskii. Next base: position 812,916 of record SJYF01000816.1, on the reverse strand, counting down.
TTGGCTGAGGCCTGGCTTGTGGAGTGGGAGGGGGTTACTGTATTTATCCATAGGATGGGTCGACACCCACGATCTTGCTATTTGTTTTCAACTTGTCCCATCTGTTCTCTTGTTCCCTTTTCCTGCTTTCTTTTAGATTATTTTTTATGATCCCATTCTATCTCTGCAATTGTCTTCCTGGCTGTTATGGACTGAACGGGGTCCCCTCAAAATTAGTATGTTGAAGCCCTCACCCCCAGTGTGATGGTGGTGTTAGGAGGTGGAGGCTTTGGGAGGTGAAGAGGGTGAGGTGAGATCAGAAAGGCGGGGCCCTTGTGGTGTGATTGGCGCTTTAATGAGTAAAGATGCCTGAGAGCTTGCTCTTAGCCTCTCTCTAACATGAGAGCACTTAGCAAGAAGTCAGCACCTGGGGCCTTCCCACAACTCACGTTTCCTATGTTGGCAGGTAGGTTCTTCACCTCTAGGGACAGCTGGGAAGCCCCCATCATTTCACTGTCTCTCTCTGTGTGTCCATATCTGAATCATCACATGGTACACATTAAACTAATACAATGCTGAATGCTATTTGTACCTCAATTTCAAAAACCCCTAAATTTTAAAAAATACCTGAAAAAAACTCAGACCTTCAAATCAAGAATTGTTTAGTCAATATTTTGTTTTGTTTTATGAAGATATTTTATTTCTGTATTTCTCAGTACAAGCCAGTAATTGCACACAAAATAGAAATTCAGTAAAATCAGCTTCATTTGAGGTTAACTTAATGTGATGATTATAACTTTCAGCGGTAATCGATTTTTTTTAAGTACCTTTAATTACAAAATTCTTATACACCTAGATTTTTTTTTAATTTAAATGGTTCATTTTGTCTTTGTTATGCTTGTAAACGTTCCCCTAGTTGCCCCTTCTTGAGGGCTCTTGAACTCATGAAGCTGGTTAATATCTCCCCTTCTTTCTCTACCATCAGCCACACTGCTAGAAAGCCAAATCAAGCCCTTCTGTGTGTTTTTGGAAGTAACTTTTTAAAAAATTTTATTTATTTGCTGTAAGCGGGGGTTACTCTCACGTTGCACAGCAAACACGGGCTCAGGCTCCAGCAGTTACAGCACAGGGGCTTGGCAGCCCCGTGGCATGTGGAATCCTCCGGAACCTGTGTCCCCTGCATTGACAGGCAGATTCTCAACCACTGGACCACCAGGGAAGTTCCTAGAAGTAACATTTTATGGGATCATGGCCACACCCTCCCTCCACACGTCACCTGTGGCGGCTTCAGAATTACGATGGCAGAGTTGAGTGGTTGCCACAGAGACCATCCAGATTCCAAAGCCTAAACTATTTTTATTATCTGGTCCTTTACACAAAAAAATGTGCTGCGTTCCAGGCCCACTAACGTGGGCTGGGGACTTGAAGGGAACTTTTGCAGCAGGCCTGCCTCTCTGAATTCCTGGTAAGACTGGGAGCAGTCGAGAGCTCAGGGCTTTTGTATCTCAGAAAACCCAGTCTCCATGGGTGCCAACTGCAGATTTCCCAGCACAGCACAAAACTGTGTTTTCCCCTCTCGGGAACCCAGTTAACTAGGAGGGCTGTGAGTCACAAGTGAGGAGACCAGCTCTGTCCCCGAGGGGCCACACCCATGGAAAATGGGAAAGTCATCTCCTTCCGTCTAAGCCGAAGGAGCGGCCAAGAGACCAGCTGGATGGGGGTGGGGGCGCTGCAGATAGGACTCAGGGACCAGGTATTCTAGGTAAGGGGCCAGGAGAAGGAAGCTATTCCAGCTTGCAGCATCTCAGAGGCTGCACTAAGTGAAACCCAGAGTGTCAGGGGCATTGCTCGGGCCCCCCCCCAGTCCGCAGGGGCTTGGGATGACCTCGGTCTTCACAGTGACAAGGGTGCACCGCCCAGTGCCATGTAGGGGCCGGCCCCCGCCATCTGTATGGTGGGGTCAGAAGCACTGGCCTCAAAAGATTCAGCGAAGAACAGACAGACCATCGGCCCATGAGCAGAAGAGAGGGGCTGACGCTGGACAGGAGCTGGTGAGGGTTCTCAGAGCCGGACCTCAGACAGGGCCGAGCCCCCTGTCTTGGCTATTGTAAGTGGTCCTGCTGTAAAGACTGCAGTACATGTATCTTTTTCAATCAGAACTTTCTCTGGACATAAGCCCAGGAGTGGGATTGCTAGATCATATGGTGACCCTATTTTAAGTTTTGTAAGGAATCTCTATATGTTTTCCATAGTGGCTGCATTTTTCTGTGTCTTTAAATAAGACCAGTGATGGTTCCAGCACTCTCCACAGATTCTCCGCTCCTACCTCCCCATCCCTGGAGCAGGGCTTTGTCCTTGTGGGAAATAAAGCCCACCGGCACACGCCCAAGGAATGGACTTGGAGACAAGAGGTGCGGCGGGAAGCAAGGCTTTAATGACGGTCTTGCAAGGTGGATTCTTTACCATCTGAGCTACCAGTGGAGCCCATGAATACTAGAATGGGTAGCCTATTCCTTCTTCAGGGGACCTTCCCAACCCAGGAATTGAACTGGGGTCTCCAGCCTTGAGGGCAGATTCTTTACCATCCGAGCCACCAGATGAGGTGACGTGGTGACATTGCTTCTGATGGAGTTACAGGGTGGGATTGGATAGTCTTTGTTCCCAGTTTTTTCCCAGGTGGTCCGGTCAGAGGCCCACCCTTCAGGTAGGAGGCTCTCAAGCCTAAAGACCTTAAAATAAAGCTTTGCAATTAAAGTGGTTCCTTGATTGGACAAACCAGCAGCATTTGGCAAATTGAAAAAATCAGATTCCAAGCCTGGCTTCACTGATTGCAAAATGGGTGGGGGTCACGAGAAAGTTCAAAGGCCTCTGAGAGCCATCAGGGAATTCTTAGGGGTTCCTGACAAGTCCACGGGAACTAGACAGCCGTGTCACTTCTACTGGCAACAACCAGGTGACCGCTGATCTGAGTGGGCCCGGGTCTCTCTCAGAAAGTTTCAAGTTCTGGGGAGCCCCTTGGTTTCAGGCACACCAGCATGGCCACATGGGGTTCTTATTGGCGCTTTCCCACCAACAGAGATGCTCGGGGGGCTCCCCTGGTGGTCCAGGGGTTAGGAATCCACCTGCCAATGCAGGGAACACAGGTTTGATCCCTGTTCCAGGAAAATCCCCCATGCTGCAGAGCAACAAAGGCCCTGCTCCTCAGCTGCGGAGCCGGCGCTCTAGAGCCTGCGAGCTGCCAGTACTGAAGCCTGGGTGCCCAGAGCCTGTGCTCCACAAGAGAAGCCACTGCAGTGAGAGGCCCGAGCACTGAACGGAGAGCAGCCCCTGCTCACCCCAAGCAGGGAAAGGCCGAGGACAGCAGTGAAGGCCCCGCACGGCCTCAATAAATAACTAGATGCACTGAACAATGCTAATAATGATAGACGCTTGGGTACTCAACAGGGCATAGGCTCCTCTGTCTCAGAGCAGGCTGACGGGAAGGAAAGAGATTATTAGTATAGAACGCTTGTGAGAGACACAAGGGGGATTGGCAAGGGAGTGCCAGGCTGAGAACTTAGTGGCTACATTTTCTAAAATATTTTAAGGGAGGGGACACGTATACCTTTGACTGATTCGTGTTGATGTATGGCAGAAGCCAACAACATGGTAAAGCACAATGAAAAATAAAGAAATTTTTTAAAAAGAGAGAGCCTAGGCAAAAACCCAAAACAACAACAAAACCCAAGCAATCTACCAACTTTATTTATTTTTGGCTGCCCTGCACAACGTGTGGGGTCTTAGTTGCCCAGCCAGGGATTTAGCCCATGCCCCCTGCATCAGAATTGCAGAGTCTTAACCACTGGACTGCCAGGGATGTCTCTACATTTTCATAATCAAAGGGAAAGTGAGGAGGGGAGAAAGACCACCTTCTTCCTCCTCCTCGAGTAGACATCAAGCTTTCATCATTAGTTCCTCCTCCACGCTGGGCAAGGGAGTGTTCTTGTCCCTACACGGTCAAACTGGGGCTGCCATGATGCAGTGGAGATGAGCAAAAAGCAGTAATATACAGCAAATACGGTAAATAACTCAGGTTTCAGCATAACGTCATCTTTTCCTTCTGTCTTTGTTTTTAGTGCACAGAGGACCATAACCTCACTGGGCAGGATGTGGGTCTCATGCCACTGCTGTTTATTGTTTGGGGGTACGTCTCGTGTTTCTGCGGCGTGGTTTTGTTGCTCGACCATGTGGTTCCTGGTGTGTCGTGGTTCTGACTCATTGGAAAAGACCCTGATGTTGGGAAAGATTGAAGGCAAAGGCGAGAGGGTGGCAGAAGATGAGATGGTTAGCTAGCATCACCGACTCAGTGGACATGAATCTGAGCCAGCTCCAGGAGACAGTGGAGGACAGGGGAGCCTGGAGCGCTGCAGTCCATGGGGTAGCAGAGTCGGACACGACTCAGCAACTGAACAACAGCGACAGACCCGCTTTCTTGAGCAATCATTAACTTATAGGGGTCTCCCATATTTTTCCTTTCACCCCTTAATGGAGTTAACTATTTAATTACCTACTTTGTCCCTTTACTCTGTCCCTATCAAAAGGATTGAAATTCACAGTTCCTTTTTGTTTAAGGAGTCTCTGGAGGGGACACGTCATAGGTGACAAATCCCCCAGTCGCAGCAGAGACCAAAGAGGGAGTCGGGGATGGGTGGCATCCACCACATCGCAGGCTAGTCTCCCCAGCCCTGTTTGTGCAGGCAGCCACCCTGCTTCCCGGATGACCTGTCCCCACCCAAGGAGTCTGGGAGATGCAGAGACAGCCTGGTCTCGGCACAATGAATGTCCTTGGGCTAGATTTACAGACAGACGGCTGAGTCCAACCACAAGCAGGAAATTTCATTTCCAGACCTCCATCAGATTCTTCTTTCCTGACTCATTATATTCAAAGCGCATTTTGTTTTGCAAACAAAGTAGAGAAGGGCTTCCAGCAGAGGCCTAGGCCCCAGGGCCCAGGTCTCTCTCTCCCTCCCCTGAAGTTGGAAGTTGGACTTGAATCTGCAGGCAAACAGGACTTTGGTTGGTGGAAGCACAGGGCCTGTGGGAGGGCTGGCACGTTTTAGTGAGAAAGCCATCGTCTTGTAGCTTTTTGCTGGTGTGTCAAGTCCCATTTACTACTTAGGGTCCTTGACTTTCACCTTGGAGATACTGTTTTCCAGTCTGAGATATCATAAACCAAGTCATTGAAGAGGAAATTACTCTAGAACACAGTTTAATTTTTTTTTTTAATATTTCAAAAGAAGTCTTTGTCCTCTTAAGAAAGAAATACTTGCTATTTCCAGGTCTCTGGTGGAAGTTGAGCTGTAATGTTTTGGAAGCCGTTGGAGGGATGCTGGGCCTCTTAAAGGCAGCCTGTCCTTGAATGCCCCCAGTCAAATACAAAGTGCACCTGACTGGCCAGTGTAATTGATGAGCAGTTAGTGGAGACAAGGACGGTAGGGGAGGGGCGGGGGGGGCCACCAGCCTGGGACTGGCCCTGAGGCCTCACAGGACCTCTCCTGCAAGGACAGTTGGGGACATCTGAGGTCTGTCCCCCGAGGGAGACGGTCACCATGAACAAGTCTGACTGCGAGGTTTTGGGGGTGAAAACTGCTCCCAGTTCTGGGCCCTTCAAGTACAGTTCTGTCATGAGCCCTGCCGCACAGTGAGGGCACACTTTTCGCTTAGTCCACCCAAAGTTCTCGTTTGTCAGCGAGTATTCCGCTGCAGCGGGGCTTCGTGGTGAGGAATCCACCTGCAATGCAGGAGACCTAGGTTTGATCCCTGGCTCAGGAAGATCCCCTGGAAAAGGGAATGGCTACCCACTCCAATATTCTTGCCTGAAGAATCCCATGGACAGAGGAGCCTGGTGGGCCCCAGTCCATGGGGTCACAAAGAGCTGGACACGACTGAGCGGCTGGCACAGACGCACACATTCCGCTGCAGTGGGCCGCAGGCGGCCAGACTCTCCTCTGAGGGCACTCCCCTCCGGGCCAGGTTTCTACACCGGCCGCTACTTGGAACCGAGGAGGAGCTATGAGCATCCAAGCATTTGGCCCTGACGCCACCGGGAGAAGCACTGTTTTCAAGGCACCTGCTCCTCTTGTAACTGGTGGGCTTGTTGAAGAGGACTCAGGCCCTGAGGGTGGGTTCTCCTCAAATGAGTAGGACCAAAATGAAAGGAAATACAGGAGGGCTCCATAACGAAGGAGAACTGGCTGCTTCAAACGGATTTACTCGAAACAGAGACCAAAATTCTACTCCAGACTGGTGTTTCTCAACTTCTAGAATGCATTAGACTCTCCTGGGGGCTTGTTAAAATTCAAATGGCTCCCTCTGCCCCAGATTCCCAGCTTCAGCAGGTCAGGGTGGGCCCAAGCACCTGCATCCTCAACAGGCTCCCAGGGCATGCTGATGCTGCGAGTCCAGGGACCCCCTGTGAGGACTACACTCTAAAGAGTGGAACAAAAATTAAAGGCTTGCTTGAAGTGGTTGTTTTTAATGAAAATGACAGGGTGTCTTTTATCTTGGGTGTCCCTGGTGGCTCAGATGGTAAAGAATCTGCAGACAATGCAGGAGGCCTGAGTTCGATCCCTGAGTCGGGAGGACCCCCTGGAGAGGGGAAGGACAGCCCAGTCCAGTATTGTTGCCTGGAGAATCATGTGGACTGAGGGGCAGTGGCAGGCTACAGTCCATGGGGTCGCAGAGTCGGACACGACTGAGCAACTAACCCTTTCACTATTTTATCTCTCACTTAATAAAAAGATTGCAGGTGCCATCAATTCTTAGGCTAAATTAAGTGTGTGCGTGACGAGGGGAGGAGGAGGCGGGGGGTGGGCAGCCCGGGACGCTCCCGGGACTTGGCTGGGTTTAGACAAGGCCAGCGCGTGTCAGAGGTGCCCCGGCATCCACCGCAGCAGTTTGGAAGGGGAGCTGGCAGGAGGGACCGGGCACGAGTCCCAGGCGAATTGGAAGTGTAAATGCCTGACGTTAGGTTTCTAGCGCCAAGGCATCCGCTTCAAAAGACGTCCATCCTGAATGAACATGTTGCCGGCCGTGTGGCACAGCCTCGTGCAGAACATTCAGGTAAGCTGTTCTGCCTCCCACACCACGGAGGCCCAGGAGGACCCGGGTAACCAGGTGCCAGTGACCCCACCTCTAGCTTCCCGCACCCCATCTCTCCCTCTCATACATCAGTTAGCCTACGAGGGACCCCTCAAAAATGCACACACCCCGCGCTCAGACCCTGAGGTCACCTTGCGCTCTCCCGCACCCGCTCACCGCATGGCCCTGGGCATGCCCTGTATCCATCAGGACCTGTGAGCGATAAGTCTTGCTCCCGCTCCTGCCAGACGGAGTCGTGGGGAGGGAACTCTCTGGAGCCTGAGACACAGCTTGGCCTGCTCCCCAAACTCAGAGCCCATCCTTGGGCTGAACTCGGGCAAAGGCTCTTCTTGACCAAACTTTAGACAGGTTTTCCCAGGCCTGGTTCAGGACCTGCCTAAGCCGGTCTTGGCAGAGAATCCTGCGACGTCACCCCCTACCCTTGGCATCGGAACACGCTCCTTCATCCCCACCTCTGATGTCTACTCCTCGGCCTGCCTTTAATAAGAATTACCCTCCCCCGCAGCCTCCTGATAGCAATTCTCCACCCACAGACCCCTCACGGCTCCCTGTCTGGAAGCCCACAGCTGCCTCTGCTGCTCTCGGAGGTGAGCACAGCTTTTTCCTCTATCACAGCAGGGCTGAATAAAACCTGGCTCAGTCACCTCTTATCAGCATCAAGCTCATTTGACTCTGAGGCTCATCAGTCAAACACGTGTCTCCATGGGCAGCCCCGCCCACCACCCCCTTTCTCCAGCAAGCAGAGGCCTTTGGGCTGCAAAACCCTCTCACTAACCCCTTTGCTTCACAGCTGGGCTGGAATCCTGGCGCGTCCATGCCTCACGTGGGGCATCCCCCTGGAGCTCGCTAGGCAGAGACCCCCCAAGCATCCAGGGTGCCTGGCCTGACAGTGACATTCGGAAACCTTGTGAGTCAGAGACATTTCTCAGGCCACCCTGCCGGCTTTGTAAAGCCTGAGGTCCCCGCTGGGCCAGCTTGTCCATGGGGTTCTGCTCTCCCTTCCTGCCCAAGGCCAGGGGCAAGGATGCGCCTGGACAAAGGGCAAAGCCGCCCGACCTCCTGGCCCTTCTGATGGGAACTCAGCCTGAGAACATGGAGCAGTGCCAAAGCAGGCACAGGGAGGCTGCCTGTGGTGGGGACAGGGACAAGACCCAGATGGCCCAGCCTCCCGCCCACCATGAGCATCCCCAGCGGAGGAAAATCGTCCTGCCAGTTGTATTTAATGATGGGTCACGACAGCGGAAACTTGTCTTCCAAGTTGATTCAGCAGGAGGAAGCGCTCCCTGGGGACTGTAAGTGGTGGGCGAGCTGTTCAGCTCGCCCTCCCCAGCTGTGACTGTCAGCGCAAAGGAAGTGAGGAAGCCGCGTACCTCGGCGGGTGGCCCTGGAGGGGTGGACGCGACCAGTCACCCACTGCTCAGCCCCATATGCACTTCCCAGTCAGGAAGCTTCTCCTGCGGCCTGGCTTTTCCCAAGGGCCTGCTGTTTGCCCCACTGTGTGGACAGAGCAAAAGCTGATCCTTCCATCTAGAACCCCGGAGGCGTGTCCTGGCTTCTCGGCTCAGGTGGGACCTCAGGTGAGACCCGCTGGGAAGCACTTTTCTCCATGTCCCTCCTGAGTCTCTCCTCCATGTCAGACAGGGCGTCCACCCCGAGCCCCAGGCTGTTTCACAGCCAAAGTTGGCGGGGTCGGAGGTCTGTCGGACTCCATTATTTCACCATCTGACATTTGGTCCTTTGTGCCTTGGGATGTGTGCTCCCTGGGGAGCACAGTTTTGGTGGAAGTTGGACTAGTTCGAATTTTTCTTAACACCAAAAGCATTTTGTGTCAGGGCATAGCCCATTAACAGCGGCGGCGGTTTCAGAGGAACCATGAAGGGACTCAGCCACACATATACGTGTATCTATTCTCGCCCAAATCCCTCTCCTATCCAAGCTGGCAACATAACACTGAGCAGAGTTCCATGTGCTATACAGCACAGACCAGTTAGAATCTTGATCTAGGGTTTCAAACTGCTCCTCAGAAGAGTAATGGGACTTAAGGAGAGAAGGGTTTCACACTCAACCATGTTAGGGGAGGGGCTTCCCTGGTGGCTCAGACTGTAAAGCGTTTGTAGCGTGGGAGATCCAGGTTTGATCCCTGGGTTGGGAAGATCCCCTGGAGAAGGAAATGGCAACCCACTCCAGTACTCTTGCTTGGAAAATTCCATAGACTGAGGAGCCTGGTAAGCTACAGTCCATGGGGTTGCAAAGAGCCAGACACGACTGAGCGACTTCACTCACTTCATGTTAGGGGAAACTCTGGGTTAGATGAGGTTAAACAGCCTTTGCAGCATGACTTATCAGAGTCTCCGTTGCTTCAGTGATGTTTATTGAAGGCCTCCCGCAGGCCAGGCATAGGGCCAGATCCTGGGGTGGCTGTGCTCATCAAAAGGGATGGGCTCTAGGAATGGGGGAAGCGGATGACTGATGCTTAATTAGTGCCTGACTGATTGCATTTGCCATGGTGACAGAGAGCAACGTGGGGTGCTCAGCAGAGACTGAGGGAGTGAACGGTCCAGGGGAGACCCTGGCCGGGAAAGACGTCGTAGCTTGGTGTCTGAGGGTGAGGAGGGGCGCACAGGTGCAGGATTCTTTGCGGGGCTGGCAGGCCTTCAGGGGAGCAGGTGTCTTGGAGGAGCTGGAAGAAGGCCAGGGTGGCTGGAGCATGAGGGCAATCGTGTCGAAGAAGAAGGAATTCATAGGGCCTGGACTCCATCTTAGGCCTGTTCATGCTGATCATGCTCGGCCACCTTTCCAATGGGCTCTGAACTCTGTGTTTAGTGCCTATGAAAACAGCAACAGAAGGGTAAGACCCCCTCCAGACAGGGGAGCCTTGAAGATCGTATCCAGGTCACTCATCGCCTAAGAAAACTATACACTAATCACCCCTTCCTCCAGACAGGCCATAAATTTTTCTGTATCTATCAGAGTGTAACCTTGGGTTTATTGATTATTGGCTAATTGTTTGACTGTTTGAGCACATGAGCAGATAACACGTGAATGATGGGGTTACTGGAGTTGTATTTTCCCTGGTTTATGTAAGTCTCAAGGAATTCGGAGTGGTGGGCTCAGACACGTACACATGGGGTATAAAAGAGTTTCACAAATGCTGGTTGGGGTCCTTGGCTAAGAGGAGACCTGCCTTGGCCCGCTGGTGTAATAAACTGCTCTCCACTATCTGCATTGTCCTTCTGAGTGAGTCTGTTTCCTGGAACGCGTGGCTACAACATTGAGACCGGGAACTGGTGCAAGCGAGCTGTTGATGGCTTTTAAGCGGGCGTTGGCGTGACAGTTGTCTTTTGAAAGGTGCTCTGGAGGATGACTTACTGGGGTGAGAAGGGGTGTGAGAAGGAAAGAGGGTGTCCGTAGACCAGGGGGTGGGTGAGGGGGAACAGCAGCTTAGACCAGAGAGCCGTGGCCATGAAAGAAGGTGGGCCAGTCCAGAGATGCCAAGGAGGCAGAGTCGACTGGTGTCAGCAGCGGGAGCCAGGGCCCTGCTGGCGGGTCAGGAGGGCCTTGCCCTTCTCTGAAAATTTACTCCTAAGTATTTCAATCTTTTTGATGCTACTGTAAATGGGTAATTGTTTTCATTATCAGGTTTCAATGAGTATTATTCTAATGTGAGTCAGGATTCCTGTTATAATGTCTATGCGCCTCTAGGAAATGCAAGATGTATAATAGCCAAGATAAAGTGGAGGGAATGAAACAATAAAAATTAAACTAAAAGAGGCAAAAAAAAAAAGGAAAAGGAATCTGGAAAAGGTAAGACAAATAAGCACGTAGTAAGACAATAGATTTAAATCCTGATACATTTGTGATTTCATGAAATGAAAATGAATGTTCTAGTTCAAAGGCAGTTTGTTCAGTCCTAGGGCCTTCCCCACTGTGGAGGGTGGTGGACAGTTTTTCCTTTGCCACCCCACAGTGGTCACTCAGGTCCTAAGAAAGTTCTAGAATCCCAGTTCCCAGGAGACTTGCAGAAGTTCCATGGCAGTTGGCACCCCTCGAGGGACGGGAGCCATTTTCTTTACTGGTCTGGAAAGAGCTGCCAATCGCTTGGCTCTGCTAGCTACCTGAGGAGCTGTTTGCTGTCAGCTGGTGAGTGTGCAAGCATTTTGCTCAGGGGCAGAGCTGAGGGGGCTCGAGAGGACAGAGGTGGAGCCCAGGTGCTGGTGGCCAGTAGCCCTGTTACCCTCCCCGCACCCCCCACCCCCCGGAAGGTGCCCTGTTCCCTGCTCGTGGCCATTCAGGGTTTGGAGCATCCCTTTAAATTTCATGCTCGCAAGGAATGCCTCATTTGTCTTGGTTCTTTGGGGCTTCAAGGGGGTCCCCCCCAGCTCTCCAGTTAACCCTGTCCCTACAAGAGAGTTACAAGGGATTCTCCCAGAGGGAATGTGAGTGGTGGTCCATGGGGAAATCCCTTTATGGGCACGTGATGGGGGTTAGGGGGCAGAAGAGACACTGAAGGGCAGAGCAAACGCTGGGGTACACCATGGCTGCTGTTAGGATGGGAAGAACACGCACTTCACCCGCTCATCGGGCCCACCCCCTCTGTCTGGCATCCTGGGGATGTGATGTCCTCTTCCAGGGATCTTGCACCCAGGCTCTTCTGTCACTTCATTCCGTGACATTTCCTATCCCCACCCCCTCCCCTTCAGACTCTGTTGCGATGATCCTTGCCTTTCCTCAGGGGCCATCTCTGCCTTTCCCAGCCCATTAACTTGAAGGTCACAGTGAACTCAAGCAGACACACTGCCCGGTGGCCCTGCTCCACAGAGACACCTACAGCCAGGCAGAGGGCGGCTGTCCAGCCAGAGAAGGACACAGGCTCCCAGTACCCGCACCCCACCCCCCAGCTAGAGGCAGTGTCTGCACAACGATCCTTCTTTCTCTCCTGATCGGCCGGAATGGGCATTTCAGGCGGTTCCAGTGATGGGCAGAAAGTAAAGGTTCCCTAGGAGATGGCCGCTGCCTCAGTGTCTCTGTTCCCGTAACAGGCGTAAGCTGACAAGATGACGATTCCCTCAGATGTCAGACTGGAGTATATGGAGAGTGTCACTTCCCTCGTCCTGAAGTTCAAGCCGGACAAGTGGAGTAAAATGATTGGGATGGAAGAGAACATGGCTTTGTTCACCGACTTCTTTGAGAAGCCAGATGTTCTGGTTCTGGTGTTGACGCTCAACCCTGCCGGCATGATCATACCCTGCCTGGGCTTCCCAGCCTCCCTCAAGTCCAAAGGGGTGTACTTCATCAAGAAGAGACCCGAGAACATCGGCAAGGACAACTACAAGGAACGTCTGGTCTATGGGGACATGAGCCCCACGCCTGTGGACCAGCTGATCGCCACTGTGGAGGAGGTAGATGCACCCAGGCCTCATGGTGGGGTGGGGGGAGTGGGGAGGGCTCAGGAGGAACAACGCCTGCTTCCCATACTTTGTGTGCGTGGCCTTGAACCCTGCTAACCAGGGGTGGGTCCACAGATCAACACCCACATTGCCTACAAGCAGGTCAGGTATTAGAAAGCTCAGGTCCGGCTGCCCTGGCCACTGAGACCGACTTGCTTTCTAACAAGACCTCCAGGTGATGCTGTGCGCATGAAGGCTGAGTGGCCCTGGCCTGTGTCTCTTGAAGTCACCAGACCCTCCATACTGCACGGGGGACATCCCTGCCCACAGCCTCGAAAGGTGTGGCCCATTCAAGATGCAGTAGAAAGGTTTCCCAATTCTGAGACTTGGAGCAGAGAAAGAGAAAAGAGAGTGCTGTCTGACATGTCTCCCCACTGCCCTGCCTCCTCACTTTCACAGGTGGGGGAGGTGCAGCCCCTCTGGACAGTCGGACCAGCCAGAGTTCCAGTGACTCAGCTCTCCTAGGCATTGCTCAACTCGTCTGTGAGATGGGGGTGGTGGGCGTCCCCACCTTGTACAAATTCAGGCCACAGGGGTAGCTCAGTCAGGACCCAGACCGACCTCCCCTCATGTCCCCTGAGATGGCTGGCATGGCCCAAAACTGGTCGCCCAGTTGTGTCTGACCCTTTGCAACCCTACAGACTAGCCTGCCAGGCCTCTGTACTTGGGGTTTTTCAGGCAAGAATCCTGGAGTGGGTTGCCGTTTGTTTCTCTATGGCAACTTCCTGACCCAGGGTGAATGCACAACTCCTATGCCTCCTGCATTGAGGGCAGATTCTTCACCCACTGAGCCATCAGGGAGGCAACCTCTGACAAAGCACGAGTTAAGAGGCTGCAAGTCCCAGGTCGACGTGTGAACAGGGCTGGTTCTGAGTCCTTTGTCCTTGGCTGTGGATGGCCGACTTCACATGTGTCCTTATGTCTTCTAGGGACGACAGTCATGCTGGGTTAGGGCTCCCCTTAACTGCCTCTTGAAAAGCTCTCTCTCTAAATCCAGTCACATCCAGAGGTGCTGGGGGTCACGGCTCCCACATATGAATCAGGGGGACACAATTCAGCATATAACAGCACTCCCGGGCAGCAAGGAACGTCTGCCTTCAGCCAGGAGTGTGTGCTCTTGTGGCAAGAGTGTGGAGATGGCTTTGCCCCTACAAAGACACAGGCTCAGGAGGGCCTGCCTGCTGATCCAGTGGTTAAGAATCTGCTTTACAATGCAGGGGATTCTGGTCCAATCCATGGTTGTGGAGCTAAGATCCTACATGCCACAGGGCAACTAAGCCCATGCGTTGCCACATGCCACTGAGACTCAATGCAGCCAAATCAATCAGTCAGTATTTTTTTAAAAAGAACTTGAAAGACACAGGGGCTGAGAGACTTCCCCAGTGAGTGAGAATCTGCCTTGCAACCCTGGGGATTCAGGTTTGATCCCTGGTTGGGGAGCTAAGATCTCCCATGCCTCCACAAAGATCCCATATGCAACTGAGACCCAAATCAATCAGTCAGTATTTTTTTTAAAAAGAACTTGGGAAAAAAAAAAGACATAGTGGGGTGTCTTTCATCACTGGTCTCAGCACCTTGACCGGCCCCACCACCACCTTCAAAGGGAGAAGGGCTCGGTTCCCCTGGGTCCCGGGTTGCCAAGGACCCCACTCCTCCTGGGTGTCCCCCCACACAGGTGAGAAGGCTCGAGCAGAGCCACAGAATCCTGTCCTTTCAGGTCCTCTACTCCCTGTTAAACCAAAGTGAAAACATGAGCGGCTGGCCCAGCGTGGTCTCGGAGGACATTGTGAAGCAAGTCCACAAGCTGAAGAACGAGATGTTTGTGATGAGTGGCAAGATCAAGGGGAAGACCCTGCTGCCCATCCCAGAGCACCTGGGCAGTCTGGATGGCACGCTGGAGTCCATGGAGAGGTCGGGGAGCTGGAGGGAGGGGTGGTCCCTGAACCCCCAGGGCAAGCTCCTCACAAACTGGTGTTGGTGCTGAAGCCCAGGAGGGCAGGACGGTGCCTTTAGGTGCTGAGTCTGAGACAGGGCATTGGAGCCCCCAGACTCCACTAGGCAACGGCTGGGCCCCCGCACTCCAGCCCCCCTCCGTGCTCCAGCTACCCCCCTGCCATGCTCCAGCTACCCCTCCATCGCACACGTGCTCTAGACCGTGTATCACCTGGCATGCCAAGAGCGTCACGTCATCTAGGGCCATGCAGGAAGGGGGATCCCCAGCTTTAGGGCGTGGGTGCTGAGGGGCAGTGAGGGGCATGGAAGGGGTTTGCAGCAGGTGGAGGCTGCACTTCTGAATGGAGGCTGGGGCTGCCCAGAGACCCCCCCAGAAGCCCGAGGACCCCCAGGTGTCACCTTGCACCTGCCCGAGCGCTGTTTGCAACGGCATGGTGTGCACAGCTCTTGAAGCTGTGACAGTGCCCGTGTGCTCCTTTACTCACTTCAGAGGGCAAGCACTCCTGCAGGGCTCATCACACAGGCGGGCCCTCTAGGCCCCCAATACTCGCCCTGTGGTGACCCAATCATAACTGCCCGGGAGCCGTGGCGCAACGTGGATTTTATTCCAGAGCTGGCTCCCCTCATCCTCTTTCTCGGGGGGCGCCGGTACGCCGGGCAAGACCCAGTGTTGTTTCAGGCTCTGTCCTGGACGAGGGCTATTGGGGGTGGAGCTGGAAGAAGCCTGCGGGTGTAACTGACAGTGTCCCCCACCCGCCCCCAACCCTCGGCTCAGCAGGATCCCCTCCTCCCTGGACAACTCGCTGCTGCACGCCATCGAGACCATCATCATCGACTGGTCCCACCAGATCCGGGACGTGCTGAGCAAAGACTCGGCCCAGGCCCTGCTGGACGGGCTGCATCCCCTGCCCCGAGTCGAGTTTGAGTTCTGGGATGCCCGGCTGATGAACCTCAAGTACATCCACGAGCAGGTGATGGCTCTTCTGCCCCCGGCAGCCGGGCACCCACTGGAGTCCTGAGCACCCAGCCTCCCCAAGCGGACCTGGGTAACCCGGATGGATCCCTCAGTGCCGGCCTGGGGGTCAGGCAGGCTTCATCTGGGGTCTGTTAAAAAATTGATCTCCTTTTCTCCTTTGCAGCTCAATAGGCCCAAAGTGAATAAAATCGTTGAGATCTTGGAAAAAGCCAAAAGTTGCTACTGGCCAGCCCTGCAAAACGTGTACACGAATGTTACTGAAGGTGAGCGGGGGGCCCTGTGAGAATGTCCCCCCTCCACCAGAGGAAGGTGTCAGTACCTCCTGGGTGGGCCCCTTGCTGACCCTGGGGATGGGGCAGGGTCTGCCTCCCCCCATCAGCAGTTTCCTGGAGTCCTGCCTTCTGAGGGAGCAGATGTCTGTAAACACACTGAGCTGCCCATCACCATTTCTCGCCATCAGGGATGGGGGCCAGTTTCCGCTCCTGTGGGGATGAGCCCCTGTTCTTGTTCCCCGCAGGCCTGAAGGAAGCCAGTGATATCGTTCTGTACCTGAAGCCCCTGCGTATCCTACTGGAAGAGATGGAACAGGCTGACTTCACGGCGGTACATCAGCTAGAGAGGGTCCCTTGGCTGGCTTGGCAGGCTCTGGGCTTGTGTCTTGGGGCAGCAAGGGGCTGCGGGCTTCCTGGCTATGATCAGGCACAAGTACTGGCTTGAAGCATCTCTTCTTTCTCTTGGAGTTTCCCCCTCCTGGAGCTGTGTGGAGTGGGGAGCTGAGGTGCTGTGACCAAGCGCCCGCCCGCCTGTCTCTCCCCAGCTCCCAACCTTCATCACCAAGGTGCTATACACCATCTGCTTCATCTGGGCCACCTCCGAGCACTACAACACACCCTCGAGGATCATTGTCATACTGCAGGAGTTCTGCAACCAGCTCATTGACATGGTAGCTGCCAGGCCCCAGCGCCTTCCCTCCCCGATCCCGCCCTGCATCCCGGTCCATGTTCCCCAGCAGTTTAAAAACAGGCAAAGATGTGGGTGCAAGAATTTTCAGGCTAAGGCTAGGGCCCCCTGGGTGGCCACCGAGGGTTCTCCCAAGACCTGGGCAGAACCAGCCCAACCTGCCTCATGCTGGGAGGGAGGGGGAATGAAAGAGGGGCTGCTCACCGAGTCCCAGCACCCCAAGACTCAGCCGGGGGCTTTGAGGGGTTTATCTCCTCTGACAACACCCATTCCCTCTCCTCCTTCCATTTCACAAGCGCACGTTATACAGCCTCCAAGGTCTGGGTTGCAGCTCTGGGCCCTGGGCTACCAGAGTGAGTGAGAATCAGGCTTGTGGTCCTGTCTCCGGCCTAGAGGGACGCAGTGGCCCAGGGCCCTGCAGCCAGAGCAGGGCTGCATTTCTGGGCCCCTCATCATCTGCCTCCAGAGTGCTGGTGCTGTGACCTTGGCCTGGGGCAGGGGAAGAGGATCTTTTTAACCGACCACGTAGCTATGGGTCTGGGTGTCACCTGGGTGTCACCCCTCCGGCTCAGCTTGGGAACATCTTCCCTTCCGCCCAGACGCGGACCTTCCTGAGCCCCGAGGAGGTGCTGAAAGGCCTGCAGGGGGAAATTGAGGAGGTTCTGAGCGGCATCTCTCTGTCCGTGAATGTCCTCAAGGAGCTGTACCGGGCCTACGACTTCTGCTGTGCAAACACGAAGCTTTTCTTCAAGGTACAGCCTGGGTTGCAGACAGCGGATGAGGGGAAAGAAGTTGGGGTGATGTGGACCCCATGGGACCCCATGGGCCTGCCTTTTTTCTCTCTCTTTCTCCTAGAAGAACAAGGAGCCGGTGCCTTGGGAATTCCCTTCTTCTCTTGCCTTTTCCAGAATAAATTCCTTCTTCCGCCGTGTCCAGACCATCGAGGTAAAGGTGGAATTTGGCTCCCCTACCTCTTAGGAGAACTACGTCTTCTGTCCTTGTTGGGCTTGCACATGGGCTCCCAGGAGGGAAATAAAAGTCACACCCAAACATCTGTGTGACAGCTTCCCCAGGGGGAAAGCCAAGTCACTGGGCTGCCCCCACCAGGCCCAGAGCTGTTAACTCAGGACAAAGCGGTCCATTTCAGTTGCTTTTCCCTTTTCTGCTGCCTTCTGTCCACAAGCAGGTTAATGACAAGTTCACTGACCTGGGTCAGGTAGCCTGCAGGCCAAGGGAGAGGGTGAGTAGGACTAAGTTAGCACAACTGAGGTTTGCAGAAGGACCTTATTTGGATACATGGAATAACATGGGATACATGGAATGACGCGGGACAAATAACACTTTTAAAGAGGTTCAGAACAGTTCCCTCTGGGGAGAAAAGGTAACAGGTGAAGGCATGTGTAGGGCAAGAAGGCGTTCCTTCTTGTTTTGTATTCTGTAGGGGGTCTCTTTTTTAGAGATACTTTGTACACATGTTACACTATTTAACAAAATAAAGCAGGGTTGGGGGTGGATCCTTGAGCCACTGGGCAGTGATCTTTTGAGGGATGTTGTCAGCCGGGGCTCTGGGAAGGGCTCTGTGGATCCCATCCACACCCTCTGGGAGGCAGAGCAGGAAACCCCTTGAGATGCCATATCTTGGTCACAGAGCGTTTCTTCACGCCCCAAGGCTCCCAGCTCGAGAACTTGAGGTCCCCAGCCGAGTTTCTGGCCAAATAGCTGCTGGTTCCTACACTGTAGATTTTGAATCGGGATGGAGCTTCTGGGGAAAGAGGGGCTGCTGGGAAAAGGGGGGGCGGCCATGCTGCTCACCTTTGCCCGACGGGCCATGCCAGCTGCACCACCTGCCTCTGGTGTGAGGGGCCCAGAATGCAGGGCGTGACAACGCTGCTACTTTCCAGTAGGTTCGCTTGGGTCATATCTTGATACACCTTGGATCTTTGGTGGGAAACGGCGCCAACCTCATCACCGGTTTAGGGGAGGGACTGGAGTGCCCTGCGAGCACAGGATCAGGCACATAGGGGCTGCTTGTGGTCCTCAATGAGGCTTCGGGGGCCTCAAAGGGGAAATGAGAGCTACAGACAGAAGCAATAGATAGCTCAATAGGACTGAATGGGGTTAAATGCCATACCAGTGATCCTGGAAAGGAAGGTACCATCTCTGCTAAAGGAGCTGGAGAAGGCAAGTCTCGGAGGGAATGAGCAAGTGGGATTTACCTGTAAACATCCATCAGGCACCTAGTACATGAGGCTGTGAGGGACCACCATCTGCCTTTCTGACCGCTTCCTCCCACAGCCCAGGAAGTGGGGCCCCTGTAAAGTGTGATTTTACTTAGAGACGCATGTCACCCAGTGTTGGGTCAGGACAAGATCCTGACCGTCATCTCCTCCTCCTCCACGATCACAAATGGGAGATTAGTCACGGGACTCTTACTTCCGTCCCTCTGTCTGCATCCCTGAAACAGCTTTAGAGAACATTAACACTGATAAGCAGAGGGCCCCTCCAGACTGCTGTGTGGCCCGGGGGCTCCTCCCCTCGGGGGTCAGTCAGGAAACTGAACTGACGAATGTGCGGGGGTTTCCTCCACCAGGATCTTTATAAAACAGCCATCGAGTTTCTGAAGCTGGAGAAGATTGAGCTCGGGGGCGTGAGGGGAAACATTCTCGGAAGCCAGGTGGCCCAGATATATGACGAGGTCTTCGAGCTGGTGAAGGTTTTCGCCGACTGCAAATATGACCCCCTAGACCCCGGAGATTCAGTAAGTTGGGGGGCCTGGGCGGGGTCAACAACAAATGCTCCGAGGGTGGGAAGGCATGCAGGGGGGAGCACGTGTGGCAGAGAAAAGACAGCACAAGAACTCTGCCCTCATGACAGTAAACTTGCTGAGAAGTAACCTGAGTCCCGGTGGGTGGGCTTAGAGTGCGCCCACTCTGGCTTTGCATGCTGGGCAAGGTTCTAAGCTTGGGGATTTAATTTGCTTCCAGAGTTTTGATGACGACTATGCTGATTTCGAGACCAAAATTCAAGATCTGGATAGGAGGCTGGCCACCATCTTCTGCCAAGGGTTTGATGACTGCAATTCTATTGAGTCCAGTTCAAAGGTAGGTGCAGGTAGGGAGTGTGCCCTGACTGAGGATTCGTCACACCAGCCCCGTGATGCTGAGAATGGTTGTTCAGTCGCTCAGTCGTGTCTGATTCTTTGTGACCCCCATGGACTGCAGGACTTCAGGCCTCCCTGTCCATCACCACCTCCCAGAGCTTACTCAGACTCATGTCCATTGAGTAGGTGATACCATCCGACCATCTTATCCTCTGTCATTCCCTTCTCCTGCCTTCAATCTTTCCAGCGTCAGGCTGTTTTCCACTGAGTCAGTTATTCATATCAGGTGGCCAGAGTATTGGAGTTTCAGCTTCAGCATCAGTCCTTCAGTGAACGGTTGCAGAATCGGTCTAATCATGCAGTCCGGAGATGGTAGGTGAAGAGCCAGGCCCAGAAAGGACAGCGGCCTTTCTTAGCGCCTTAGAGAGTCAGCAGTCGGAACCTTGGGTAGCTTGTGAGGGGGTCTTACTGCTACCTCTCATCTCAAGAGAGGAAAGTGAGCGTGGGGTTATACTGAGTCCTGCTCTCCATTCGTCCTTCTTTGATTCAGTTCCCTCATTACTTATATAAGGAGCACAAGTTAGATGCAGAGTTGCTCTAAAAAATAAAACACATCCACATTTTGAGCTGCTGAACCACACTGACTCTTTCTTAACATTTGAGATCCGAGAATACACAGTATTCTGTGCATATACACATAATACGCAGTGTTATGACAGGGCGTCATTTCTGGGTGGTGGGGTGATGGCTAATAGTTTCCTGTCTTCTCTGTACCTTTCTGCTATCTCCAGGTTGTGTGGGTTAGGTGTATAGCACTGGTACAGTTAGAAAAAGGAAATGCTTATGAAAACATTAAAAAAGAAAACCTGATTGCAGAAAAGCACTAAAGCCCCTTGAGACCATCAGTCTGAAAGAGAAACCCAAGCGGCCGATACTCACACAGGTTGTTGGTCTGGCCTCGCAAATGATCGGGAAAGTGTAAGTTAAAACCACAGGGTGCCTTTGTCACTGGTCAAACTGGCTGGAGCTGTGAGGAGCTGGACACTCGTCCCCTCTGCTGGTTGGGGCACCCCTCCCACAGGACCCCTCAGCAGCGAGCATATGGGGGGGCGGCACATGGAGACGGGCTCCTGGACCTTCCCGGTCCAAGTTCCCGAGGCAGCCAGCATTTGGCGCTGACCTGCCAGGACGTTCCTTTGCCGTTTGAGTATTTCTAAAGCAAAAATGCGCGAGGACTTGAACTTCTGCCGGTGTAACGACCAATTAAGTCTTGGATGGAGTTGGTGCTCCAGGGAAAATACCAATGGATGCAAATTAATACAGAGCCTCCGTGCTGTTCCCTTCTCTGAACACCCTTCCCCTTGGAGCCGCCGCGGGCACCTCCTTGGAGAGGCCCCCCAACTCAGCTCCTCCTCCCAGCGGGAGCTCTCCTCTCACCGCCACTGCCAGCGCCAACCTGCTTGGTTTTCCTTCTTCGTGCTTGGCTCTCCCTGGCATCTGTCATGTACTGATCTCTTCGTGTCTGTCGTCCTCCCAACTAGGATATAAACTCCGTGAGGGCAGGTGCTTTGTTCGAGTTGACGCAGAACCAAGCCCAGTGCAAAGCCAGGCTTTCCTGGTAGAGGGAACTGGCCCCCGCTGAGGCAGTAGAGTAGGGCTGTTCCCTGCTGACTCCCTGGCAGAACTTAGGCGGGAACCAGAGGCTGTTAGCCCCAGGGCTGCGGCTGCGGCTGCTGCTAAGTCGCTTCAGTTGTGTCGGACTCTGTGTGACCCCATAGACGGCAGCCCACCAGGCTCCCCCGTCCCTGGGATTCTCCAGGCAAGAACACTGGAGTGGGTTGCCATTTCCTTCTCCAATGCATGAAAGT
>SJYF01000816.1:761784-791487 GCA_006410515.1 Procapra przewalskii | reverse complement strand
TGAAAAGTGAAAGTGAAGTCACTGAGTCGTGTCCAACTCTCAGCGACCCCATGGACTGCAGCCTACCAGGCTCCTCCGTCCATGGGATTTTCCAGGCAAGAGTACTGGAGTAGGGAGGGCTACCCAAGTGCAAAGGGTCCCGAGTAAGGCTGCCAGCCAGCGCTTCCACATGGAAATGCCGGTCCTGTCTCCAGAATGAAGACGATGCTGGAGCTGATGAACTGCGGCACCAGTTAGCCCTTCTTGCCTTGTGGTGGGGATGAAACCGGGAGAAGCTCACCCCCAGGCCTCTCGGAGGCTGGGTACCACCTTGTGCTGTCTTTCGGTGATGGGGAAGGAGGTGGGTTGAGGTGTCCATGCCAAGTTGCCAGAGACAATAGGTACCCCCTCGGAGGGGAGGAGCTGGCCAAGGAGGAACTCTGGGCGGCACGTGCGGGACTGAAGCCCACTGGGCGTTCTCACAGGCACTTCCCCACTCCGCCGTGGCCTAAATCAGCTTCTGCACTCTGCAAGAGAAAGTCCTTTTCAGACACGTGACTTTGTGTTAGATTAGAAAGAAAATAAGTCAGGAAGACTCTCGTAAACTATTCCTGTCTCCATCTGCTCATCTTCCTTCCCATACTGAAGAGCATTTTCTTCCCATTTGACAACCCTCTGCTCTAATTAGGACAGGCCCTTGGGGTGCCCTCCCACCCGTCCGCTTGACCCCCTGTGTGTTCCCCAGCTGCCGGGATGCTATTTCTTGCTGTCAGTAATTCACACGCAGCCGGGAAGGTTCTAGAGCAATTTTCCACACAACCTCCTCCTGGCAGAAAATGAAATTAACCTCCTTCCCAGAAGCCAGGGGCCAGAAAACATGTGAGTGTGAAATAAAGGGAAGAGGGAGGAAAAAAGTCAAGAGGGTTGTCAGGCAATGCAACGTGCTTTTCCCAACTTCTCTGTGTCAGTTTTCAGACAGGACACCGGTGACCTTGTGTGTGGGGAGCCCCCCACCTCCGCCACTGCAGGGAGTCATAGTTAGCAACTCGGGGTCACAGCGTCTTCCCGGGAGTCAGTGGCTGCTCTCGTTGACTTTCAGGGACTTAAAAATCTCTCCTGCTTTCTCAGCAGCCACTATTCCACCCTTTCCCCAAAAGGCCACTTTTAGACACAGTGGTAGTCTTACTTTTCATACTGAAAACTAGGCAAGTCTGAGACTTGGGCCCAGGCCTTCAGGGTCCAAGGGCTCAGGCAGGCGCGGAGACTTCTCCCCTGGTGACCCCTGGCTGGCTGGGAGCTTCCTGAACGTCCAGCACGTGTCACACTGTCCAGCCCACATAGCTACTCTCTGCAGGCTGCAGGAAGGGCCCCTTCCCCAGTGCTCAGGCACAGCCCGGGCCCTCGCTGCCTCCAGACCTCCCATCACTGCGAGAGGATTTTTTAAGAAACTCGCCTCTATGTCCCAACTTGAGCCACCCTCTGATGCCAGCCAAGACCACAACCAAAACATCCAGATGATCCTCCCTTGTTCTCTTCTAGGAGCTTTTCGCTTGCTTAGCGAATGCGAGTGCGTAGCATTCTCAGACCCTCAGACCCTGACGAGTTCACAACGTGCAGGGTGCTCTGGCGTGGTTACTGCCCTCAGAGCGAGGTGACGACCCCTGCTGCAGTAGTCAGGTCGCGGCGCTGGGCTGATAGGCCGTGGCACCTGAGCTGTCCCAGCTCCTTGAGGACTCTGGAAGCCCATGCTTGAACCTCTGCTGTCACAGCCTGTGAATGTGCCGAGCTTTCCCTGTAATCTCCGCAAAGCCCCAGGGCTGAGCACTCCCTGGAAGTCGGCACTTCCTGACCTGGGCACCCGCGCAGGATCTGAACCCCATCCCCATCCCCACTGCCACCTCCACCGGTCAGCCCCGGGCTGAGCATGGGGCCCTTGGTTGGTGGATTGAACTGAGTCCGCTAGAGAGAAGTGTTGAAGTGCAGACCCCTAGGACCTGTGAATTATTGAAAATAGGGTCTCTGCAGATGTAATTGAGATGTTCATTGAGGGCCTCCTGCTGGTCTCCTGTGCCTTAATCCAGTGATCCTGGGGTCTGTGTCAGAAGAGGAGGAGAGCCGCAGGGCCAGACATACACAGGGAAGATGGCTCCATGACAAAGGAGGCAGAGGGTCGAGTGACGGGTCTACAAGCCGAGGACTGCTGGCCGCCCAGGGACTCTCCCCTGAAGCCTTCAGAGGGAGCACAGCTCTTTCCACCCTGATTAAAACTTGCCTCCAGGCTGTGAGGAAATTAGGTCTGCTGTTAAAGCTTCCCAGTTCACAGTGCTCTGTGACGGCAGCCCCAGGAGCTCCTCTGGGCTCCTCCCCACACCTGCGTTTGGCGAGTTTAGTGGTTCAGGGACCCCACGTGGTATAAGACAAGCCTCCCCCTCAGAGCACTTTTCAGAGCACTTTTCAGAGCAAAACAAGCTTCCTGAGAGGTTTCTCTTGCCTGGGTGGGTCCTTGAGGATCAGTGGTCGTCCCAGTAATTCTCATGACAAAGATATTTCTCAATCCCGTCGTGGTGCAAGCCCTGGTTATATAGATAGCTGCTTTTCTCCCCCAGTTTTTTAAAATGGTATTTCCTAACTGTTTAAATCTTCTTTGCCCAAACCCTGATTTCTCCTGGTCCTGAAACAAATCTTTTTCTAGACCTTGACCCTAGTTTGTACCATTGGTTTATAAGCTGAGTATGTGGGGACCCAGCACACGTCAAGATGGGAATCAGAGAAGCAGCTGGTTAGCCAGAGGAAACGTCCTGGTGCTGAAAGCATGTGTCTTCCTACTTCTGAAGGCTGACCCCACAGAGTGTCCAAGCTGTGGGTGATGCCGGGCATGGGGGAGGGGATGGGCCCCCCCCACCGGGCCCCTTAAGCAAAGGAGGTTCACTCCTTTCTCTCCAGCTTCTGTACATGTGTGGGGGCCTCTTGGAACGGCCTCTGATTCTCGCTGAGGTGGTGCCCAGGTACTCGGTCTTGCTGGAGCTGTTTGACAGTGAGCTGGACAACAGCAAGATCCTGTATGACGCCCAGATTGCGGCCTCAGCAGACGGCAGCATTCCCCCCATTCACAAAAACATGCCCCCCGTGGCTGGGCAGCTCAAGTGGAGCCTGGAGATGCAGGAGAGGCTGGAGGCACCCATGAGGGACCTCAAGCACATCGACCACCCGTGAGTGATGGCCCTGGGCAGGCAGCGCTCCTCTGTGGCCACTCTGAGGCAGGCCCTCCCATCCGCCAGGCCTTTCCTTCCCAGGGCATGGTCCCAGGAGAGACCCCAATAGCGCATGCCCCCTACTCTGAAGAGCTGGCCAGAGCAGGGAGTTGGCACTGTCGCTCGTGTTTGGCAGAGCCTGGAAGGCAGGTGGAGGAGCGGGAGAGCTCACAGCAGAACCAGGGAGGCTGTCGGCTTGGGGGCAGGAGGAGGGTGTCCTGTGTGTTTGGTTGGAAGGCATATCTGGCTCTCTGGGTGGTCCTAAGTTGGAAGAGGAGAGAGGAATTCAGGAAGCTGGGGTTATGAATAAAGTCATGGCCTTTCGGGGCCAATATTACAAGGGTTAGCCTTTGACCTTCTGGATTAGATGCTACCTACGTAGGGCATTGTCCATCTGTATGTTCAGGGTCTCAACCTGGAAGAAATGAGAGAGCTGGCTGGCTGCTACAACACCCTGAGGTCTGAAAGCCTCGGCTGGGGTGCCAGTGAGGCCCCATGGGAGACAGTATCTGACCCTCCCCCTGACTCTGATTCCAGGGTCATGTCCAGTGTGGAGGCCAAGCTAATCTACCAGAAATATGATGAGATGATGGAGCTGCTGAGAAGCTACCGCGAGAGGATCTACCAACAGTGGGTGGCAGGGGTGGACAAGGACTGCCACTTCAACCTGGGGCAGCCCCTGATCCAGCGGGACCCTGTCACCAGTCTCATCCGCGTCAACTTCAGCAAAGCGGTGGGTGCCGTCTGCTTCCTCAGGGGCAGGCTCATGCAGCTCTGAGGCTCACCCCCTCCTCCCGACAGCACAAATCTGTGGGGTTGACGTTTACGTCACATTTACCCTAAAACTTGATTATTGAAATGTTGCTTGAAGTGTGCCTAGGATATGTTTAAGATATGAGACAATCATAGCATTCTTGAATATAGCTTGAATGAGTGTACTGTTTTAAAGCTGGGCCACGTTTCATAGGGTCCCAAAAAAGAACCATCAGGTTGAGAATTTAAAAAAAAAAAAAAAGGTCTTTGTAGGATCTGAGTAAATAAGCCCCCGGGTCAAGCTGGGGATGCTGGAGGGAATCCACACCATCTGGGGCTGAAACCGGATGGTTAGCCATGTGCCAGGGCAGAAGTGGGAGCAGCCTGGACCTCCACAAGCACGGCCCCACACAAGTGCGTCAGCCTTGCTCTTGAAGTCAGCAGTGATTTCAGCAAGGCAGGGACCCCAACGTGTGACCTTCCTTCTGGAACCATCTCTTCCACTAACATCCGTTCTTTCATTCAACAAACATTTACTAAGCACTTACTTTGTGTATGTGCTTGGGATAGATTAGCAAACCAACAAAGATCTCTGTCCTTGGGAGCTTGCCTCCTACAGAGCGAGAAGGGCAGGTGTTGAGGGGGCAGGCGGTGGTGGAAGGGCCAGGAGAAGCGGGGAGGGAGAAATGAACTAGCGTAACAGGTCTCACACGAGGAGGACGTGCCGATCAGTACCTCACAGAAAGGCGGGGGCAGCTGAGGGCGTCCTGGACTGAGCTGGAGGAAGGGGACATCCTGATCCTGCCAGCAGAGCCTGTCCCCCAGGGGGGCCTCCCCCAGCTCCCTCAGCTCCCCCTGGGGGCTGCAGAAGCCTCCCAGGGACAGACCCGCACGTGTGCTGCCAAGTGCTGTGCCGTGAGACCTGATCGCTTCTGCCCTCTTCACTCGCCTCAGCTGGTGGCCGTGCTGAGAGAGGTCAAGTACCTGAACTTCCAGCAGCAGCGGGACATCCCCAGGAGCGCCGAGAACCTGTTCTCCCAGTACGAAACCTTCCGGAAGTTCGTGGGCAACTTGGAGCTCATTGTCGGCTGGTACAACGAGGTGAGCTGGTGCCGTGCTGCGTTTTTGGTCGCCGTATCTGGGGGGCGACTTAGTTTAGGACAAAGGTGTACAAGCCCCGCGTGGAGCAGAAGGGAGTCCGCTTCCGGGGATGAGTGGCTGGAGCCTCCCTCGGGGTGAATCCCTGTCCCTGCCTTTTCCACCTCCTTCAGTCGCCTGTATTCGTGGGCTGGAGGCCACGTCACGCCACCCGCGGATCACAGCACCTCCACTCCTGATCACAGCACGTCACACTCCCTTCTCCTCATTTGTTTTTATCGGCTCCCTCTTATGAGGACCTTGCCATCCAGTTGGGCCCACCTGACGTCAAGATCCTTAACTGAATCACACTGCAAACCCTCTCTTTTTGTCAAAGGCAACGTGACATAGTATCACAGGTCTTGGGAATTAGGACGTGGCCATCGTTGGGGGCCATTATTCAGCCTACCATAGACGCCTCATCCGAAAGGGGCCGAGCTTCTCTCTCCTTGAAACCTGGGAATTTGGGTTTTGAGGTTGATTTGCTCCTGGCCATGCGGGGTCTCCGTTGTTGTGCACATGCTTTCTCTAGCTGTGTTCAGGCTTCTCGGTGCGATGGTTTCTGCTATTGCAGAGCGCGGGTGCTGGGTCCGTGGGCTCCGCAGCTCTGGCTCACAGGCTCAGTTGCCCCTGACCGGGATCAAACCTGTGTCCGCTGCATCGGCAGGATCAGCCGGGAAGCCCGAACCCTGGGAATTTGGAATTGGGTCCCAGCCTCATTTACCATGGAGTCTTGGGGCAGCAGAGAAACCAGAGCGAGCAGAAACTCGAGCTGCAGAAGGAAGGGAGCAGATGGCCAGAGAGGCCCTGAGAGTGGCCTGTGAGCCATGAAATCCCAGGGCCTGTCTTAAGTGCATGTCCTTGACTTAGCTTCCTCCAGAATCAACTTTCTTCAGGCTCAAAGGTCAAGTTCATCCATTCCCTAGAATGCACCCCCAGCCGTGGCATTTAGGGAAAACGGAAGCCTTAGAGACACAGTCAAATGGAAACATTTCCATGGGCTACTTTCAGTGCAAGAGTCTTTCGGGGTTTTTTTTAAGAATGATGCAATCAGAAACAAATCCAACAAATATTAATTAGAATAAAACAGAAAACTATCTTCTACTTCTGTATTTCCAAACAAACCCCAACCAAGTACATGCTGGGGAAGCATGTTAGCTTCAGCAGTGAATGACAGTGTTCAAATAAAAATGTTAGACAGGAATGGACAAATGTTAGGCAGTGTTAGACAGGACATGGAGCTAAGTGTCTACAATGACCGTTAGTATTGATACTGGCTCCCCTCTCTGGTGATGTTCCTGGAGTCCCTTAGATCAGGTGTCCCTAACCTCCAGGATCTAATGCCTGATGATCTGAGGTGGAGTTGATGTAATAATAGTATAAATAAAGTGCACAGTAAATGTAAAGCACTTGAATCATCCCCAAACCATTTCCCCTTATCCCCGTTGGTGGGAAAATTGTCTTCCACAAAACCAGTCTCTGGTGCCAAAAAGGCTGGGGGTACTGCCTTTAAATGCGCTTCTTATTCTTAACATAGTTTCTGTTGTCAAGAGAGACCCCAGACCCCCAGACTGCTCATATCCATTAATGCCTGAGCTAGGCGAGAGTGGAGGTGGGGGTGAAGCTTTAAAGAATCTGCTGGGGATGGGGTGAGGGAGATGTCTGGGAAAAATGCCCTAAAGGTCTGGATTTATAACATAGCTGTGGGAAAGTACTAAACAGGGCTTACTGGGTGGATCCCATCACCGTGAGCTTTGTTTTCTCTGGTCAATCACAGAAGGGTAATACTATTTATATCTGGGCTATCGGTGTAATTGTTTAATATCCAAAGGTTGATAAATGGAATCAAAATTTCACAGTGACTCACTTTATAATCCTGTCAGTGCTCTCTTACTTCTGTCTGCTTTCCACTGGTAATAGCCATTAAGCTCTATTTCTCTGCCCATACTATACCTTTTCTAGGAATTAATTGTTTGCAAAGGAGGACGTGGGTGGGCAGGGGGCTCCATTTAAAGTACTAAGTATATGTCAAGGGTTATTGTGAAAGGTAAATAGCATCTAACGTGCAATTTAACTTCTATGTACATCCCTCACTTTATAAAGACCTATCTTTGAGAACCTTACCAGATAGGACAATATTCTGAAGCACAAATGGTGCTTATTGTTTAAAAGAATAATTTATATTTAAAAAACTGTGTACACTCTCTATCTGTTTTTCTGTTCTGTGAACTGACGCTTTCAAACGTTGCATGAATTTCTTAGCTCGGGGCAGACCCAGTTCGAGCCTGTGTGGAACCTCCCTTACAGTTCATTCTGATGCTTTAACTAATGGAACAGCTTCTCCACAGATCCTGGACCTCCTCTATATAATCACATTTTAAGCCTTAAATCACGGCCCAGGTGATGTTCTGAGAAATGCCCCAGAAACGTCCCAGTTACCAGTGTGTATTCCTCTGGTTTCCTTTTTTATGATTCTAAGCTTCCCTGGTGATTGAGTGGCAGAGAATCCGCCTACAATGCAGGAGACTTGGGTTCTATCCCTGGGTTGGGAAGATCCCCTGGAGGAGAGCGTGGCAACTCACTCCAGTATTCTTGCCTGGAGAATCCCGTGGAGAGAGGAGCGTGGCGAGCTACAGTCCACAGAGTCATAAAGAGTTGGACATGACTGAAGCAACTGAGCACAAGCCAAATTTTTTAAGTTTTGGATTATATACATGTTTTTGCTTCAGTGAATTTCCTCCTCTTTCTATCCCATAACATAAGTGATTCAGAGTTAAGCATATACATAAATCCTTGATGATAAATAATAATTTTAAAAATTGGAATCTGAACTTTGTGCACGTAATTCCCAGTTAGATCAGACTAGCGGCAGCTGGTTTGGTTGGCATTGAGTAATAAACACCCTTACCGGGAGATGACTTTAAATCTGCATGCATTTGGAACAAATGCCCTGAAACTGTGGCCCTTGTTTTGCAGATAAAGACTACCGTGAAGGATGTAGAATTTCCACTGATAAAGTCAGAAGTGGAAGCAATCGATGTCAAATTATTGAACGCTGAGACAACACTGTTCTGGAATGGCGAAGGTGTGAAGGCAATATTTGCTTCCCTTTGAGCTAAACTTGGGTGAGAGGGACGGAGGGGGAGTCCAACCCATCAGACATCTGGAGTTCTTATGGAATCAGTGATCTTCCCACTTGGGGAAGTCCTGATTCTGAAGGGACAAGCAATGTGTGTTATCCCTCCGTGCTGCCTTTCTGGCAGTTCTCCACCGTTTTCTCTGCTTCGGGCTCCAGAGAGGCTGAAGGACTTGCCCCAGAGTTGTATCGCAGTATGACTGTCAAGTCAGCCTTTGCTAAATTGTTCCTTTTGTAAGATCCCTTCATGCTTCTCTCTCAGGTGTGTTTGAATATATTCAAGAGATGCGAGAAATTCTACACAACTTGCAGAACAGAATACAAAAAGCAAAGCAAAACGTAGAGGGGATTTCCCAGGCCATGAAGGTGAGTAACCCGCAAAGCACAGCGCGCGTGTGCATGCTAAGTCGCTTCAGTTGTGTCCGACTCTGCAACCCTGTGGACCACAGCCCACCAGGCTCCTCTGTGCATGGGATTCTGTGGGCAGGAATACTGGAGGACATGATTGTGCCCTCCTCCAAGGATCCTCCCCACCCAGGGATCAGCCCGAGTCTCTTACGTCTCCTGCACTGGCAGCCGGGTTCTTTACCACTAGTGCCACCTGGGAAGCCCCAGACTGGGGCCTAAATAGGGACCTGGGAGAGAGTCCTGGGGAAACGGGCCCCTCGGGGATGCTCACGTAAAGTGCCCAGGGCAGCGAGGACCTGCTGGGTGAGGCTCAGGGCCACAGAACGGTGACATCAGGGTGGCTCCAGGGCAGAAAAGCCCCAGGTCGCTCTGCAGAGTTCCATTCCATTTGGTTCTGTTGAGCTCAGAAAACACGGGAGCCGCACCCTCTACCAGGCAGATACCAGGAATGAGGGTGCAGTCAGGGAAGAGGCGCTAAGACTCAGCCCTGCTGGGAACATGTTCATCATTCAGTGAAGAGCAGTGGGGGTCATTTCTCTCAAGCCCGATCCAGAAAACTGGGGGATAGCCTTCCCTGGCACCCCTTCCCCAGCATGGTCTGTCACCGAGGCCCGAATCCACAGACACCTGCCACGGGCCATCATAATCTATTCATTAGAAAGCATCTCATCTGTGTTGAGACACCTTTGGCTGATCTCAGTATGAAACTCTTTCCTACATTAGAGTTCACATTCATTTCATCACCATCCACTTAGATGTAACTCAATAAATTGTAGGCAAACGCCACTGCTCACCTCACATTTTTCTGATTCAATTTTCATTTGATCAGACTATTTCCTCAAGTCATTGCCTCAGAAAGGATGTGTTGATGACCTGCTTTCTGAGTCCTGGCTTGTCTAAAGCTCTTTCTTTGGATCTCACCTAGCTTGTCCCAATAAAAGATTTTTTGATATGGTCCTTTTCTTTCAGTAGTCTAGAAAGATCTCTCTATTCATCTGCTCTGGCCACCATAGCAAAGGACCAGGGACTGGGCGGCTTACACAGCAGAAATTTATTGTCTCACAGTCCTGAAGATGAGAAGTTCAAGATCAAGGTGCTAGCAGGTTCAGTTCCTCCTGCGGCCTGTCTCCTGGGCATGAAGATGGCTGTCTTCTCCCTGTGTCCACTTCAGTTCAGTTACTCAGTTGTGTCTGATTCTTTGTAACCCCTTGGACTGCAGCACACCAGGCTTCCCTGTCCATCACCATCTCCTGAAGTTCACTCAGACTCATGTCCATCGAGTCCATGATGCCATCCAGCCATCTCATCCTCTGTCGTCCCCTTCTCCTCCTGCCTTCAGTCTTTCCCAGCATCAGGGTCTTTTCAAATGAGTCAGCTCTTTGCGTCAGGTGGCCAAAGGATTGCAGCTTCAGCATCAGTCCTTCCAGTGAATATTCAGGACTGATTTCCTTGAGGATTGACTGGTTGGCTCTCCTTGCAGTCTAAGGGACTCTCAAGAGTCTTGAACACCACAGCTTCTGTGTGTTCCAATTTCCTCTTATAGGGACACCAGTGGTATTGGATTAAAACCCGTCTTAATGACCTCACCTGAATCACCTCTTTAAAGGCCCTCTCTCAAACGCAGTAACATCCTGAGTGTTAGAGATTAGGACTTCAACATACAAATCTGGCAGGAGACACAGTTCAGGCTGCAGCCACCCCTTCTCGTAGCCACGACGTTGAAAAACCTGACGGTGGTATGACTTCCCTTTGCTGTCCCTGTTCTCTCCGACCAGAGGCGGATAGTCCTTGGTGGTAATCAGGGCCCAGACACATCACCTGCGTGTGTCCAGACGTGTGTCTCCTTTTGTTAATGTGCCCGGATTCAGAAGGAGTTTTCAGTCTAAAAACGGCAGCATTTCCCCAGTCCCCAGGTACTTCCTCCAGTCACTATGCTCTCCCTTGTGTCCCTTCGGTCCTGGACACTGAGCATCTTCACACACATCTCTGGATCCAGCCTCCATGTCCCCTCGCCTCCAGCTCCTGTGGTTCCTGATGAGAGGGTCAGATACTGCTTTCCCCAGGCAGGCTCCTTCCAGGCTGGATGGGGCGAAATGCCCAGGGGTCTCTCTGTGTTAGTTTTGAGTCACATCACTGAAGACTGTCTAACAGTGCTTGGCGATCCCTCAGCCTCTATGGGGCCCACCTGGGGCGGGGACACTTACTCCTCAAGGTGTATTGGGAAGGAGTGAGACTGGAAGCTTTTTCTCCAGGCGCTTTTCTCCTGCTCATGTTTTCCCTCTAGGACTGGTCAGCCAACCCGATGTTTGAAAGGAAGGACAATAAGAAAGAGGCCCTGTTAGACTTGGATGGCAGGGTGGCCAACCTCAACAAGCGCTACACCGCAGTCAAGGATGCTGGCCTGAAGATCCAGGCCATGGTCGCGGTGAGGAGATGCCTGGGAGGGCCGTAGAGAGCCCACGTGCTTTCAGTAGCCAGGGAGGAAGGAGCAGGGTGGGCAGGGGGCTGGAGGTTTCATACAACATCGGATGTCTGCAACCTTTAATCCAGGAGTCTGATTTTATAACAGCAGACTCTGCTGATTGCCCACCTGGAAGCCCGATCCTCTGGCCACGTGTCTATCCTCCTCTAAGGATGTCAGAGCCTCCTCCCCTTACATAAATCGGTGTGGACAAGTGACAGATTTCTACAGAGTTCCTGGGAGTAGCTGAATCTGGGGCCAGCAGGCCACCTTGAAGGAGGAGGGTCTGCTGAACTGTTACGATGCTCAAGTCATTGCTCAGAAGGTCCTCACTCCCATGGAGTGACTTGGCTGGGCTAAGAAATACTTTGTTTCCAGGTCCTTTTCCTTTGCCCTGGTGCCAGAAGGTCCCAGTAAATTAACTTGTTAAACGGCAAAAAGGTTACTTGAAAGAGTTAACTGATTAACCTGTTAACACTCCCAGATGTATTGGAAGCCATACGGGAGAGAGAAATCTGGCTCAGGGTCAGAAAGAGGCTTTGTCATCACATATGTTTGCTAGAGGCCTCAACTCCAATATTAGTCTTGTGAAGCATTGTTTTCTCCCTTACAGTGAAGCTATTTAAGCCTGTGTCTTCTCTTCCCTATTAGAATGTAACTAACTGCCTGAGGGTACAGGCTGGGTCATGTTCATCTTTGTGTTTCCTTGTAGCTCTCAGTGTCTTATAGATTCATCTACCCACCATTCAACCATCCATCCACCCATCCATATACCATTCACCCATCCATTGCTCATTCAACAATCAACCAGTCCATTCATCTATCCAACCATTCACCCACTTATCCACCCACCCACTCACTCATCCATCCATCCACCAGCTCCTGCTCTGCTCCAGACATTCAGCTTAGTGCTTGAGGTATAATGGTGTGAAGGACAGTCAGTTCCTGTCCTTGCAATGCTTGGCATCAAGGGGGAGGTACAGACCAAAGACAAACAGAATAATTCAGCATTGTCATCTGTGCCATTACAGACACAGATAATGGGTCACTAGAGAGAACACAGGTGGGGGACAGGGACAGGAGCCAAACCTGAGATGAAAGGGGGTGGTGATCAAGGAGGGTCAAGGAGAAGAAGGCCATGCGTGAAGAAGGCCTGGCATGAATGGGAAGGAACAGCCTAGACAAAGACACTGGCCCAGGAAGAGCCTGGCACATTCAGGAAGCCAAAACCAGACCTCTGTGTGTGGAGCGAGTGAGGACAAGGGTAGTCCAGAAAGTTGCTGGATAAAATGGCTAAAGAAGGGAATGGGTAGACCCAGTGAAACAGCAATCAGCCATGGGGTTCTGTTTGCAGGAAAATGCCGAACTCTTCAGAGCAGATACGACCAGCCAGTCCTGGAAGGATTACGTCAACTACATTGACAGCATGGTCTTGGATGAGTTTGACCAATTCATTCGCAAGTCTCTAAATTACCTGATGGACAACATGGTTGCAGATGTAAGGGACAGATGTGAGATTCACGTACATGCACACACAGATATATGTATCCAGAGAAGGCAGTGGCACCCACTCCAGTGCTCCTGCCTGGAGAATCCCATGGACGGAGGAGCCTGGTGTGCTGCAGTCCATGGGGTCGCTGAGAGTTGGACATGACTCAGTGACTTCACTTTCACTTTTTACTTTCATGCATTGGAGAAGGAAATGGCAGCCCTCTCCAGTGTTCTTGCCTGGAGAATCCCAGGGACGGGGGAGCCTGGTGGGCTGCTGTCTATGGGGTCGCACAGAGTCGGACATGACTGACACGACTTAGCAGCAGCAGCAGCATATATGTATTGTAAATAAGAGATAAGGTTTACATTGGAATCTATAATCTGTGGTTTCCTGATGAAAGAACAGACTTATTAAAACCTGCCTAGGGTGACCAGCTTGTCCGGATTTCAAGCCTGAAAGTCCGGCACCCCGGGACATCTGGTCATCCTGAGCGTGCTGCAGCATAAATGAGCTAAGCACACTGCCGCAGAGCTGAGCTGACCTATGTTGCTGCTGGGAGGAAAAGCAGGCACTCCTGGCCCCTCCTCATGCTGACTGGGGTTGGGACATGCCCTCCTGTTGGCAGCAGCATCCACCAGCCCTCTCCACCCTCTGCCAAATTGAGCAGAAGCTTAGACCAGATCAGCAGAGTGGGTTTCCTGGTTAACTGCATCCTGGCCTGTTCCCCTGAGCTGTGCCCTGCCTGTGTCTTTTTCACTATAGGGGCTCCCAAGTGACTTTGGGTACTGCCCAGGAGGGCAAGATCAGACACCAAGCCCACTCAGCTCACTCTCAGGAGAGGGTGGTGGGCACCACAGTGAGGCACCCTGACACAGCTGCAGAGGGCGGTTGTCACCAGAGCATCAACAGACCCCAGAGTCTTTTGGTGAAAGCAGATGGCATTACCAGCTGTAGGGCTCCCCAAGGGCTCCCCTGGCGGCTCAGTGGTGAAGAACCTGTCTGCCAATGCAGGAGGTGTGGGTTCAATCCCTGAGTGGGGAAGATCCCTTGGAGAAGGAAATGGCAATCCACTCCAATATCCTTGCCTGGGAAATCCCAAGGACAGAGAGGAGCCTGGCAGGCTACAGTCCATGGGGTCACAAATGAGTGCGCTCTTGAGATTTATTGGTGCACTGGGTGGGCTCCATCCTGTCCTCTGACACCCAAGACCACACCTAGCATCTGCAATCTCACAAGGAGGGTCCAGGAACAGACAGGGTTGCAGTATGCCCACTTTGTAAACAGGACCTCTGTGGAATGTGAGGCTTATCCTTTCTGGAGCTCAGCAGAGGCCATCCTGCCTGGCTGGGATCCATACCCCGCCCCCCCCACCAAACTATCCATGTATGTTAACTAATCCCCACGGTAACCCAAAGAGATGGGAACAACAATTGCCTCTGTTCTATGAAACAAGTCTGCTCATTTTATATATCTAGGGAAATGACGTCGAGGTTCTCGCCTGAGACCACGCAGCTGGTCAGTCTCAGACATGGGCTTGAAAGCATGTAGTAGGTCTCCTCGGCACTCAGTCATTGCTGCTCTGTCTGGCTTGGACGCCCAGCCTGCCTTTGGCCTGGTGGTGCTGCATTGGGCCGCACAGCTCTTGCTCATGGGCCCTTGGTGGGGAGTGTGCTCTCTATAGCAGTCCAGCCAGCAGGAGCCAGCCCTAGA
Source organism: Procapra przewalskii (assembly GCA_006410515.1). Lineage (NCBI taxonomy): Eukaryota > Metazoa > Chordata > Mammalia > Artiodactyla > Bovidae > Procapra > Procapra przewalskii. The sequence continues at coordinate 777,160 of SJYF01000816.1, read as the reverse complement.
CCTTGTTTGGTGCCTGGGTGAACACCAGGCTTCGAGAACGGTTAGCCAAGGGCAAGGCCCTGACCCTGTAACACCCTGTTTTAGGAGAGCATCGCTCCGCTGTTTGAGGTCCGCATGGAGCTGGAGGAGGATGGGCTGGTCTTCAGTCCATCCCTGGAGGTGGGCGGGGACCGAGGCTTCCTGGCGCTGATCGGGAGCCTGGTCACCGACATCTACAACGCAGCCAAGCTCATCCCCAGACTGGCCAAGGGCAGGATGCACTATAAGGTCAGTCTGGGCTTGGCTAAGACCCCACCACTTTCCCCGCCATCAACTGCTCCCCGGGGTCAGAATCGCCTTACTGACGCGGCAGCGCTTGGCCATGTGTGTGTGTGTTTCATGGTAGCGGTCCCGTGCGTGATGAGGAGCCCAGGGGCTTCCGTTCTATCAGGTTCCCAGGGGACAGTGGCCTGGATTTCCCTCCTCCCGAGTGGACCTATCCTTGGTCGACCTGGTGTTCATTCCCTCGACACCTCCTCACCCATAGCGAGATGCCAAGTGTGCCTTCCCACCACACTTCCTGCTATTTCCCTCCCTCCTGTAATTTACAGTCTGTGATCCTCTGAGCATGCAGGCTTTTCGACAAATGTGCCTTCCACTGGCTCCCACACCCATTTGCTCTGAATGCATTAAATACCCACCCACGACATAAAACACAGATCAGATCCTGGGGATGCAAAGGCGGGGGTCTGAGAAGGTGTGCTTGTTGGAGCACGGTTTGTGGGGCAGTTAAACAAACATTGGAAAAGACCTAAATGGCCATCAAATACAGAAGTCCTTCATAGCTTCAGGCCCATCTGGACAAAAGCATCTAAATGAGTCACAAAAGGGAGCCTGGGATGGAAGGAGGCTCGGGACGTGTTATCAAGTGTTGATCAAGCTGCAGAGCTATGTTTAGAATGTGATTTCATTCATTTAAGCAAACAAAAGCCTGTCTTCCTAAGGACGCACTCCAAACTGTCAAGAGTGCTCACTTCTGGGAAACAGGATGGGGGCAAGGGAGGCGGGAGGACAGGGGATGCAAAGGGGGCTTTTTGTTTCATATACTCTGCCTTGTTTGAACTTCTTTTTGACGAGTGTGTATTATTTGTAATAACAAGCATTTCCAGCAAGATGCTCTGTGCTGTCAGGGACAGGCATATGTGTACGTGCGTGTAGTGGTGTGAGGACAGGAGGAAATACCTGGCCGGGTTAAGGACAGCTCCCCAGAGCAGCTGATCTGCATTCTGAGTCGTGAAGGACGGAAGGAGATTCCCGGGCAGAGAGAACGGTTTGAGGAGTCCTGAGCCCCACAGAGCGAGTGCTCCAGGCCCAAGTACACACAGTGAGCTGCTCTGGAGCTTAGCACAGAGTGACCCACGCCGCCAGCGATCCACTCAGGCACAGACGTGTGGGACCCAGCACAGGCTGGTGAGAGCCGGAGCCCAACGTGGCTCTCGAGTCTGAAGGGCCGCACCTCTGGGGCTCCTCCACCAGCCTTGGGGTCCTCACGTGATGCAGCAGAACAGAGCAAGGCAGAGTAAGGGTCCTGGTGACCCAGCCACACCCCAGGCTGTGCACACCCCACCCTGGTCTCATTTGCAAGATTTTAACTTATCGAGGCAACTGAGTGACTACAGAGAGAGGTCAGTGCCGCTGATAGAAAACTTAATGCTGCTCACAGCTCCTCAGGAAAGGAGTGGCGCGGGCGGCCATGCAGGGGTGAAGTGGGGAGCCACAGGCTTGGCCAGGAGGCAGGCGGAGGACGGAGGGAAGCCCAGGCCAGAGGCTGGTAGGGCTGGGGAAACTGCTCCAGACGGGCCCCGGGGTCATCTCTGCTTATCTGGTATCTGGCACTGGGGTAATGGAACAGGGGGAACATGGGCTTGGGATATGAGGGTTGGTTAGATGAAGGAGGTGATTGGGCGTTTGGCTGGTTTGCACAAAAAAGTCGTGCCCCCATTCCAGCCCTTTGCTCTCTTAGAAGGGGCTGGCCCTGTGGGGGTGGGTGGGGATTGGGCAGTCTCTCCCCAGCCAGCAAGATTTTTTTTTTCTTCTTTTGTACTGCACAAGGCAGCTTGTGGGATTTTTAGTTCCCTGACCAGGGATTGAACCCAGGCCTGCAACAGTGAGAGTGCTGAGCCCTTAACCACTGGACTGCCAGGAAATTCCCAGAGAGATTTTTTAAGATGCCAAGACTTCTTATTGCAGCTGCATAGTCATTTCAGTCGTGTCTGACTCTGTGTGGCCCTATGGACTGCTGCCCCCCAGGTGCCTCTGTCCATAGGATTCTCTAGGCAAGAATACTTGTTAAGGTATAAGTGAAAGTGAATCTCTCTGTCCAACTCTTTGCGACCCTGTGGACGTAGCCTACCAGGCTTCTACGTCCATGGGATTCTCCAGGCAAGAACACTGGAGTGGGTTACCATTTCCTTCTCCAGCGGATCTTCCCGACCCAGGGATCAAACCTGGGTCTCCCGCATTGGAGGCAGATGCTTTAACCTCTGAGCCACCAGGGAGAAACTTCAAAAAATATGTTTCATACATACCCTCCGCCTTGAGATTTTCCAGTTATGGGAGCCAATCGCTACCTTTTCGCTAAGACCAATTTGGATTGCGTTTTCTGTCTCTCGAAATGCAAAAGGCCTGTTCAGCCAGGGCCTCCCATGCTCCTGCTGCAGCCGTCCATGTGGTCTTCACTCAGGTCCTCAGATATGTGCCTCCTCTCAGCGCAGGCCCTTTGCTGTTTCTCTAGCTCTTCACCTCCTGTCCATCAGCTCTCAGACCAACAATCACTTCTCAGGGGTGTCCCCCAACCTCCTCCCCGCTACATCTGAATACAAGGATGAGAGTCATGACGACTCAGTTTTTGATTTGCTGATAAACGTGTGACCCCAGTCCTGGACTGTCCACATCCCCACTCCCAGTGCCCCCTCCCACCACGTGTACACAGCAGGTGAGTAACTACTAAATGAATGAAGCTAGGGGTGAGTCATCCTGGGGTCTGCCTAGCAAAAAGTCACGTCCGGAGAACCTTCACGTGGGAGAACGTCACCAGTGGGCAACTGCCCCCTCGTCTCATCTCGGGAGGCTGGCGACACTTGAACCAACAGGGAGCCGCTCCCCAGGTCAGGGAGACCACGGGGCGAAGCCCTCACCCGCCTGCTCCCCTCCTGCCCGCCTGCAGACCGACCTGGAAGACATGACGGACCTCATAGAGATGCGGGAGGAGATTTCCAACCTGGTCATCAGCGCCATGAAGGAGGCCGAGGAGTACCAGGACTCTTTTGAGCGCTACTCCTACCTGTGGACGGACGACCCCCAGGAGTTCATGAAGAACTTCCTCACTTACGGGCGCGCCATCAGCCGGGAGGACCTGGACGGCCGCCCTGAGGAGGCCCTCCCCAAGACGCCACCCACCCTCGCCCAGTTCCAGCAGCAGGTGCGTTGGGCCTTGCCCACTGGTTTTCTCGCTTCTGGAATCAGCCACTCCCTCCCTGCCCCCACTGCTGTGGAGAGGCATTGGGTTTGATTGAAAACTCGGGTGAACGTTTTTTTTTTTTAATGTAGGTTTTATTATTATTCACGTATGGAGAGACCAACAGACCAGCAGACAGCCACCATGAAAAGAGGGCTTGTGACCCACAGCTCCCGAGAGGAGGGGGCACTCCAGGCCTCGGGCGTCGCCCGCGGGGCACCAGTGTCAGGAGACAGAATGAGGGGAAAGCGTGACCGAGAACTCACGCTGGGGTCCTCATGGGAAGGAACAAGCAAGGCAGGGCAAGCCGGCCTCGGATGGGCTAGTTTGAGTCATTTCAGTGACTCGGGTGTACGGGCTATCTCAGGTTGTCAGGCCCCGGGCCCCTGGGTGATACTGAGCAGGTGGACAGTGGCCTAAAGTGTGAGAGAGGGTGCTAAAAATTGGGGTACGGACTCTGGTTCATTGTTTGCACATGAAACAATGTGGTCCTGGGGTGGGGGGGATTGTCTGCTATCTTTAGGAATGAGCCAGCCTGTGACTAGGAGCGGGCTTGTCCCTCCAGGGTCAGCAAGGCCACCGATGCCAAAACAGGAATGTAGAGCATGATGGGAATTTCCTGGTGATCTGGCAGTTAGGGCTCAACTCTTCCTGGGTTTGCTCCCAGGTCAGGGAACTAAGATCCTTCAAAACACATGGAGTGGCCAAAATATATATGTATATTATAACACAAGAAAATGTAATGAGTTTACAGACCTTCGTGTCTTTTCCTGAAGCTGTGGCCCAGCCACAGGGGAGATGCTCGGGGTGGGGGACACAGTCTCTCCCACAGTGGGAGGGGGACAGCTGGCTGCCGATCTTAAAAGCCTCGAGGACAGGCAGCAACAGAAAGCTGGCGGAGTGAAGGGGGCCCCGTGGCACCCGGGACCCTCGCACCCCTCGGAGCTTTAGTCGTGCCCGCCCTCAGAAGCCCTGCGGGCCTCGCCCAGTGACGGCCCTTTCTGACAGCCTGTATCCCATGTTCGGCGATAGGCTTCTGGGCTGCAGGGGCTGTCGGCTGGGGCTGGGAGAAGGAACAGAGCGCCTTGTGAGGGCCTCCCCTGCTGCCACGCGCTGTGCTGGCCCCACCACAGCAGCCCAACAGCTAAGCAGGTCCTTGCCTCCCAGATCGACTCCTACGAGAAGCTGTACGAGGAGGTGTCCAAGTGCGACAACACCAAGGTGTTCAACGGCTGGCTGCAGTGCGACTGCCGCCCCTTCAAGCAGGCCCTCCTCAACACCATCAAGCGCTGGAGCCTCATGTTCAAGCGGCACCTGAGCAACAACGTCATCAACAGGTGGACACCAGGACCGCTGCCCCAGGCCCACCCCCACCCCCACCGGCCTGACACTGACCACACCCCGGAGAGCCCTGTGCCAGAGCCCCCAGCCAGCTGGGTGTGGAGCTGAAGTTTAGGTTTAGAGATCCGCGGTCCCATGGAGGATGGGTCCCAGCAGGAAAGTGTCACCTGGCGGGGAGTGGGGGCTTGGTTCCTCAATCATTGCTTCTTTACTGGGCACTTACCGTGTCTGACCAACAGGTGCCAAGGAATCCTTTAGGAGCCCTGAGTTGGGCAGAGAAGCCAGGCATAAAACTCAAGGATGGTACATGTGCAGTTACAGGCAGTGGTGGGCTGGGAGTCACCAGGAGCCTCGAGAACGTGTAATCCCATTCTTCCATCCAGGAGGCCCTGCCAAGGCCACCCTGAGATGTGACTCTACCCAGGACTCACCGACCAGTTGAGCTAGTGAAATATGGGGTGCCAGGCAGACAGGGACACGGCCCTCCCCTAGAGGGGGGCACCCATCACATGCGCCCTCACACCCACCAGCCTCGCGGACCTGGAAGCCTTCATGAAAGTTGCCAGGATGGGCTTAACAAAGCCCGTTAAGGAGGGGGATTATGATGGCCTCGTGGAAGTGATGGGACATCTGATGAGGGTCAAGGAGAGGCAGACGGCCACGGACAGCATGTTTGAGCCTCTGAAGCAGACCATCGAGCTGCTCAAGTCCTACGGGGAGGAGATGCCCGAGGAGACACACGTGAAGCTGCAGGTAGACGGGCCTGGGATACCCATCGGGGGAGCTGGAGCCCGCGGGGCAAGGCCAGAGGAGGGCGGGCCCCTGTGACCTAGAACCTGTGGGCCAAACCTCCTCTTCTAAGCGCGAGATTCCCAGGGGACAGTGGGATGGGAGGACAAGGCTCTCCAGAGAGGAGGGGACAGGGAGATTGCCTCCCAAGTGTGGGAGGGGAATAGTCCCTGCGTTTAGCTGGCGTTTCAATGGATTAGAAATGCCTTCATGTCCCACACCTCCTCTGAGCCCAGCGGGAGCCTGGGCGTGAGGGACGGTAGACTGAGAACGGGGTCCGCAGAGGCCCTGCCAAGATTAGGGGCCAGCAGTGAGGCTGAGAGAGAGCCCAGCTGAGAGAGCAGCAGGCTCCCAGGGAGCAGAGGGGCCACGGCAGGGGGTGCAGGGACTCAGAGAAGCCCAGCACTTTATGCTAATTTGCAGGATGTCAGCGTCGGTGCCAGTGCACCTGTGTGAGCAGCTGCGGGGCGGGGGAGGGGGGGGTGCGGGACGGAGGAGATGGGTCCTGCAGGCAGGGTCAAGCCGCCCTCTGGGCTTTGTCTCCTCCCAGACCTGGCTGTCTCTACCCGCTCCCTCTCTCTGCCCTGACTGTGTCTGGCCACACAGGCCTGACTCGCTGTGCCGGGAGACGCTGATGCCAGTGCCCGAGACCCCCAGCAGAGGGAGTGACAGGATGGTGTGGGTGGCCGTGGTGACCTCTCGCGCTGCCCAGGCCCTGGTTTAGAGCACGTCATGTTTGGCCCCTCTCCCCCCTGCCCAGGGCTCAGTAAGGACCAAGATTGGACGTGTGTGTGGCCAGGCCCAGGAGCTCCGGGGCCGTGGACAGGGCAAGTGGGGTGGTAAAAATTCTGATAAATGTTTGAGGCCTGCCACTGTCAACAAAGACTGTTAGTTAATTGTAGAAGAAAGTGAAACAATACCTCTTTGTGGGCAAAGATATTAGGGGCTGGGATTTTTGTCTTTAAAATATTTTACGGCAAGGACAATATTTGCCCAAGTGTGGAGAACTTGGAAAATACAAATCTTCATCTGATTGCTAAAGTCATTCTTCATATATATATATGTATTAATTTTAATTGGAGGCCAATTACTTTACAAGATTGTAGTGGTTTTGCCTACACTGACATGAATCCGCCACAGATGTACATGTGTTCCCCATCCTGAACCCCTCTCCCACCTCCCTCCCCATAAAATCATTCTTGAAATGACAAAACTATGGGAATGGAAGACAGGTTAGTGGCTGCCCAGGTTGGGGACGCAGGGTAGGTGCTGATACAAAAAGCTGACAGAAGACAGTTCCCTCGCAGTGACAAACAGCGAGGTATGTAGATTGTGGTGGGGGTTATGGGAACCCATACATGAGACAAAAATGCCTAGGACTACACCTGCCTACAACACACGCACTCACATGCACACGCAGACTGAGCTTAAAACAGGGTTAAACCTGACAAGTTTCATCATCTGTTAACAGAAACACCCCAGGGTCTGATGCTGGCTTGGCTATCGAGCCTTAGTTATATGAGATGCCAGCACTGGAAGCCTGCAGGGAGGCAAGCTCTTTGTACAATTTTTTTCTCAATACTTATTTATTGATTTCTTTGCCTGCACTGGGTCTTAGTTGCAGCACGCAGCGTCTTTGGTTGTGGCACGTGGGATCTCGTTCCCTGACCAGGGATCGAACCCAGGCCCCCTGCCTTGGGATCGCAGAGTCTTAGCCACTGGACCACCAGGGAAGCCCCTCCCTGTGATATTTTTGCAACTCCCCATGAGTCCATAGTGATCTCTAGAAAATTTTTACAAAGAGCAGAAAAGGGAGTGGCCCTTGGCCTTTCCCTGCACAGGAACTGCCGGAGCAGTGGACAAACGCCAAGAAGCTGGCCATCCAGGTGAAGCAGAACGTGTCGCCCCTGCAGGCCAACGAGGTCAGCATCCTGAGGCGGAAGTGCCAGCAGTTTGAGGTACAGTGGCCTGGGGGGCGGGGCCGGGGTGCAACTGCCCCCACGGCCAGGTCCTGGGGCGCGGAGCCTGAGTGTCTCATGAGGTCCTCCCGCAGCTCAAGCAGCACGAGTTCAGAGAGAGGTTCAGGCAAGAAGCCCCGTTCAGCTTCAGCGACCCCGACCCCTACAAGTCCCTCAGTAAGGTATTTTTGCTCAAGGAGGAGATGGGGTGGTAACTCTGGGGGCCAATCTTTTCTCAAGCTGTCATTCTCGTGAGCCCAGAAACACGGCCTCGATGGGACCAGCTTTGGGGCCGAGCACACGTGTGTGTGTGTGTGTTTGTGTGCGGGCACATGCATGTGTGTGTGCACAGACATGCAAGCTCAGCCATCCTATGGGGCCTCCCCTCCAGGCCCCATCAGAGAAGCCAGGGGTGGCTGGGGACGGATGGGAGTTTGCTACCTTCCTGTGTGTGTGGGGTCGGAGTACGGTGTGCCGAAGGCTCTGAGGGTCACTGGGATGTGATGACTGGGGGCAGACGGGGAAGGCTCCACCGAGCGCAGGCACCCCACTCATCGGCTTCCTCCCATGCACACAGCAACAAAAGAGCATCGCGGCCATGGAGAGCATCATGGAGGCGCTGTGCAAGTCCGGGAGCCTCTTCGAGGTCAGCGTCCCAGACTACAAGCAGCTTAAGGCTTGTCACAAAGAGGTCCGCCTGCTGAAGGAGCTCTGGGACATGATCATCATGGTGAGGAGCCATTCTGGCTTGGAGGGCAGGTAGAGCAGGCGGAAAGAGGGGGAGGCGGGAGAGGGGTCCAAGGGCAGCATCCCAGCACCAAGAAGGGGCAGCTCCCATTATCCCCGCCATGACACCCACCTCTGATGGTTGATGGAGGCAGCCTGTCTTCCCAAACACAAGAGCAGGAAGCCTCACTCTCCGCTCCAGGGTCAAGACAGTGTCCACAGCACACGGGCATGTGTTAGTTCTCCATGGTCTCGCCTTTTGGCGCCTCTATTTCCAAAGATATTTCAGTTCTTCTCTTTTGTTAATTTTTGTCTTATAGCAGTATGTGTGCATGCGTGCAAAGTCGCTTCAGTTGTGTCTGACTCTGCAACCCCATGGACTGTAGGCCACCAGGCTCCTCCATCCATGGAATTCTCCAGGCAAAAGGACTGGAGTGGGTTGCCATGCTCTCCCCCAAGGATCTTTCCAACCCAGGGATTGGACTTGCGTCCCCTGCGTTGGCAGGCGGGTTCTTCACTACTGTGCCACGGACAAAGCCCTCACTGGAGACTCGCTGGTTAACGGTGCTGCGTCTCAGGCGTCCAGCAAAGTGATTCAGTGATGCAGTACATGTATCTGTTCCTTTTCGAATTCTTCTCCCATTTAGGTTATCACGGAGTATTGAGAGGAGCTCCCTGTGCTACACAGTAGGTCCCTACTGGTTGTCTGTCTTTTTTTTTTTAATAGATAATGCCTTGATTTTAATTTTTTTAATCTCTTGGCCGCACTGCGTGGCACGCAGGGTCTTAGTTCCCTGACCAGGGATTGAACCCGTGCCCTCTGCAGTGGAAGCACAGAGTCCCAACCACTGGGCCACCAGGGGAAGTCTCCCTGGTTATCTGTCTTAAATACAGCAGTGTGTGCCTGTCAACCCCAAACTCCCGACGCATCCCTCCCTCCCCACCCGCCGTGACCTTAAGTTCCTTCTCCAAGTCTGTGTTAGTTCTTTCCTTTGTGCTCTTGAATGAACTTCAAAATCTGTCAAATCCTCCTCTCTCCAGATAGAAAACTCTCAGACTACACACGACTTGAACCTACTCTGAGCTCATCTGGGGCGAGTTCCCCTCCTGGCAGCCGTATTTGGCGTCCCTGCCCAGGAGCAGGCCCTGTCTTGTCACGTATCTTGTTTTTTAGATGACATCTTAGTAAGATACTGTAAATGTCTGTATCCTGACCATGCTGAATTTACCTCTCATAGAGGGCGGAGTGGGGGAGAATCTTTGGAGCCATGGGCTCCATCACAACCACCCCCAAAGGGAGAGAATCCATCAGAGCCTCTAGATAACTTTTTTTTTGCAATTCACTGAATCCAAGTGTCTTGTGCTCTAGTGACCCGAAACAATGCTGCTGCTCAGTCTCTTCTGCCGTGTCTGACTCTGTGCGACCCCACAGACGGCAGCCCACCAGGCTCCTCTGTCCCTGGGATTCTCCAGACAAGGACTGAACAATACGCGAAGTCAACTCAGAAGGCTGCACTGTCCCTTGATAAATACCACTTAGCACAGACCCAAGAATGCAGGTTACCTTTCCCAGGAGATAACGATAAGCATTTCCAGTCAGGATGTTGCAAGAAAAATTGACAAAACAAACGAGCCAGGGTACTTTTACGATAACAGGATATAGAAGCAGCTTAAACTTAAACCAGAAAGGGCCATCGATTTCCGTGCGGATTAATGCTTCAAGTCTCAAGATTTGCAGAGTCATTCTCTTGTCAGCGCCCCAACTGTTGGTCATTGTCTGTCAAGGACGTCTACCAAGATCAGGCTGCTCTGCCCCAAGCCTCTGCCAGCAACCTCTGGCCCTCTCCAGGACCCCCATCCAGCTCCCAAGCCATTCTCAGCCCATCCTGAATTTAAGACTGGAGCTTCTTGGGTTTCCGCCGCCACTCTTGGTAGGGTGGTCCCCCGGTACCGCATGTGTCTTGTTTCATCTTGTTATGAGTGGAATTTCTTCTGGTGTGTCTTATTCAGTGTAAGCTAGGTTGGGCTTCCCTGGTGGCTCAGTAGTAAAGCATCTGCCTGCCAATGAGGGAGACCTGGGTTTGGACCCTGGATCAGGAAGATCCCCTGGAGAAGGAAACGGCAACCCACTTCAGTATTCTTGCCTGGGAGACTGCATGGACAGAGGAGCCTGGTGGGCCACAGCCTTTGCGGTTGCAAAGAGTCAGACAAGACTTAGTGATTAATCAACAACAAGTAAGCTAGGTTACTCTGCAGTAACAGCCCTAAGACACAAAATCTTTGTGTTGTTAACCACAGACACATATTTTTCGTTCGTGCAAAGTCCACACTCCAGTACCAGGCAAACCCTCCACAGCTCAGTGCATGTCCACAGCTGCCGAGGCAGGTACAGGGAACTGTGGGTTCAGCGTTGGCATCTCATGCCCCTGCCCCCAGGTGACAGGTGTCATCCACATTCCATTGGTTGGGGCAACTTTTGTGGCCTCAGCAAGACATGGGACAGAACAAGATCCTGGTGAGCCCATGTTTTGCCAAAATCTCTCTTAACTGCTGACTTTTAAGTTAAATCTGTCACGGTAGAACTGGGCTTCTTTTTGCCCCCTGTATCCAGTCACTTTACCAAGCTCTGTCCTTAGTGCTGGAGACTCCTCATTGGATTGTTCCGTCCGAGAGCAATGCCAGGAAGGTGGCACGGGTGCCTTCCTGAACCGTCCCCGGTGGAGGAGTCAGTGGGCGTTTCTCCACCTCAGGTCAACACCAGCATCGACGACTGGAAGACCACCACGTGGAAGGACATCAACGTGGAGCAGATGGACATAGACTGTAAGAAGTTCGCCAAGGACGTGAGGTCCCTGGACAAGGAGATGAAGAGCTGGGATGCCTTCGTGGGGCTGGACAACACCGTGAAGAACATGATCACATCCCTGCGTGCCGTGAGCGAGCTGCAGAACCCCGCCATCCGGGACCGCCACTGGCAGCAACTCATGCAGGCCACCCAGGTGCCGCGCTGGCGTGGGGGCGGAGGGCAGCGCTCCTCGGGAACTCGCTGCGGGAGTGGGGCGCTGACGCTGGCGAGGCTGGCTTCACACATGTGCACCCAGGCCCTCACACAGGGCTCCGGGCTCAGGCTGGCCCCAAGCTGGGTTAGAGGTTCTGCTGTCACCATCTTGATTTCCTTAATTAATAACGTTTTCACACGGGATTCCATCATTTTCATTTTGTACCAGGCCCTGCAAATTATGCAGCCAATACTGGTTGTGGCGTGAACGGTGAAGGTCCCTGGGGCTCAAGATGTTTGGGGTGGAGGAATAGTCCTGGGTGCCCCCCATGTACCGCAGGAGCACAGGGTCCTAGAGCCAAAATCTTCCCAGGGATGTTCCCGAGTGGGGAGTGGGAGGGACACTGGCCTTGACACTCACTGAAGGGGAATAGGACCATCCCCACTGTCAGCAAACACTGAACAAATCTCTGTGGTGCGGCTACTCTGCAGAGGTCCCCCGTAGATGACAAGGAAGCAGAGAGGCTGAGGACACGGGCCCTGCACTCAGAGCAGCACAGGAGGAAAGAACACAGGCCACCGTGTTTGGGAGGCGGAGTCGGGTGCTCAGCGGCAGTTTCAGGGGTGCAGGGGAGGCAGCCACCTCCCCAGTCAGGGAAGTGTGGGACCAGCATCAGGAACATGTGGGGTGTGGCCTGGGCCTTGGGGAAGGGAGGGGAGAAACAGATGAGCAGAAGAGATTGTCTCAAATACTGAGGCCACTGGCCAGCAGGCCCAGGTACCCCATCCAGGGCCTGGGAGAGACCCCTGGGCAGTGACCGACAAACAACAGAAATGTCCAGGAATTGGGCATCACCAAGGACTTGTTAAGACCTGGGCAGGTCTTTTCCCAACCATGATTGAGAAACACTTAATTCCATCAGTTGGTCAAACCAGTTTTTGTGGCAGGCTTGGAATCCAGGCTTGGAAATGTCTCTGTGACAGCGAGAAAGATTTGAAGACTGGGTGACACCATGCAAATACCTGCTATTGTTAGCAGAGTAACAGTACCCGTGACGCAGCCACGCCTGTTACTAACACGGCAGCTTCCCCAGATGGATCGGGCCCTGCAGCTGCAGGTCACAAAGCCCCACACGATGGGGGTCTTAAAACCACAAAATGTCCCTGGAGGCCAGAAGCCGGAAGTCAAGGAGTCAGCAGAGCCATGATCCCTCCGATGTCTAGGGGAGGACCCTCCCCTGCCTCTCCCAGCTTCCGGTGGTCCCAGGTGGCCCTTGGCTAGTGGCCGCCTCCGACGCCTCCTTGCCTCTGCGCTCACATGGCCTCCTCTGCGTTTCAAACCTCCCTCTCCTTTCTGTGTTGAAAACAGCTGGCATCACGTTCTGGTTCTGTGCAGTTGAGCCGAGATGGTTTCATCTCAAGATCCTTAACAACTGCAAAGACTCTATTTCTGAATAAAGTCACATTCTGAAGTCCTGGTGGGCTCTGTTGCTACCAGTTTCGCAGGGAGGAGAGGCCTGGAGGAGTGTCTGCCCAAGTCACGGAGCTCCCAACACCCTCTTCGTGGCCTGGGTTCCTCCCTCTCCAGCCTCTACGTGAAGGACAAAGGTGTCCCTCACCTGGAGAACATGTGACCGAATGTGAAATGTGTCTGTTGTTTTCCTCTGCAGGTGAAATTTGAAATGTCAGATGAGACCACGCTGGCAGATTTACTCCAGCTGAACCTACACAAATACGAAGATGAGGTCCGAAACATTGTCGACAAGGCCGTGAAGGAGTCTGGGATGGAAAAGGTATCCTTTGTAGACAGTGAAGTGTGTTTTATATGGGATGCTGAAACCGAACCACCAGCCTGACGCCTGTTGAATGTGCTGATGTGGGGTTGAAACTAATGTACCACCAGTTAACGCCCGACTGAACTCTCCTCTCTTCCCATGAAGCACCCTCGTCTGCGGTCCATCCTGCCTCAGCCTCTGCCTTCTGAGAAGCTGAATGGGTCCAGGGCGGGGTAGGCAGTGGTCAGGAGGGCTGGCCGGTCCAGGAGACATGAAAATGCTGGAGGGCTCCTTGGCAATTCAAGCCTCTCTCCTCATCGGTTTTTTGAGTTTGAATGGTCACAGTTGGGCTTGCTTGCTTTTTTTAACAGCTTTATTGAGCTATAAATCATATACCCATTCACCCATTTAAAGTGTGCAGTTCAATGGCTCTTAGCATATTTACAGAAATACGCAGCTATCACTTTAGAATTAGTCAATTTTAGGACATTTTCATCTCCTCAAAAAGGGATGAAACCCCGACCCTTTAGCTAGTATTTCCCCATCTTCTCACACCTGCACCCATCCCAGCTCTGACCTACCGCTTCCTGTCTTCTATAGATTGCCTTTTCTGTGCATTTCGTACACATGTAAACATATACTATCTGGGCTTTTGTGTCTGACTTCTTTCACTGAGCATGTTTTTAAGTTCCCTTCATGTTGTAGCATGTGTCCATACTTCATTCTCTTTTGTAGCCAAATAACGTTTCATTATATGAATATTCCACATGTTGTCGATCCATTCACCCGCTGAGGGACATCTGGGCTGCTTCCGTCAGTTGGCCACTGTGAATAATGTTGGCACGAACATTTTGGCTTTCTGAGAGCAGAGCCTCCTTCCACCTTCCAGGAAACTCTGGGTCCTCTTCCGTGATTCTTGCCAGACCCTCGCTGACCCGGTTCCCATTCCTCCGAAAGGTGCTGAAAGCCCTGGACAGCACCTGGTCCACCATGGAGTTTGAGCACGAGCCACACCCCCGGACGGGCACCATGATGCTCAAGTCAGACGAGGTGCTGGTGGAGACGCTGGAGGATAACCAGGTGCAGCTGCAGAACCTGATGATGTCCAAGTACCTGGCCCATTTCCTGAAGGAGGTGACCAGCTGGCAGCAGAAGCTGTCCACGGCGGACTCGGTCATCTCCATCTGGTTCGAGGTCCAGAGAACCTGGAGCCACCTGGAGAGCATCTTCATTGGTTCCGAAGACATCCGCGCCCAGCTGCCGGAGGATTCCAAGCGCTTTGATAACATCGACATGGAGTTCAAGGTGAGCACAGCTCTCTGGCTCCTGCCTGGGCACTTTGGGAAATGGCTCCCTTGGTGCAAACAGGGCTCGTGATGCCACGGCGATCCCTTTCTCCTCCCAGGCCCTGATGGAAGACGCGGTGAAAACACCGAATGTGGTCGAAGCCACCAACAAACCTGGCCTCTATGACAAACTTGAGGACCTGAAGAAGAGGTGGGTCCCGTACCTGTCCAGACGAGGGGCTTCCCTGATGCAGAAGCCCGAGTCATGCGCCTACCCCGCTGGCCAGGCCAGGAAAGCCCCAGCTTGTGGGTTAACACATCCCCTCCCTGGAAGCACCTGCCACTTCCTGCCGCCCTGGCCACAGAGCCTGCCTTCAGCCTCAGAGGAAGCCGCGACTGCAGAGATTCAACTGTAGCCCCTCCTGCCTGGGGACGTCCACAAGGGCGGAGGCTGGCTGAGAACAAGCGTGTCCGCCTGGAAGACTTGAATCAGACTGGAGCTGTGAACGGCCTGGGCGTCTCCAGGGTCGTCCGTCCAGCTCGTGGAAGGATGGGCTGCAGAGACCGTCTGTCGAGCAGGACTCAGCAGCCTCGTTCCCTGCCCCTAGGCTGGCTGTGTGCGAGAAGGCCTTGGCTGAATATTTAGAGACGAAGAGACTGGCTTTCCCCAGGTTCTACTTTGTCTCCTCAGCTGACCTCCTGGACATTCTCTCCAACGGAAATGACCCCGTGGAGGTAGGCGGGCCCCTGATGGTCGAAGGGGCACCAGGCCCCATGTCCGGGTGGCCCCGGGATGTTGGAGGAGTGTCGAGAGGTGGTCCACACCAGAAGCCGCCCAGGGGCCGGGCCATGACAGAAGGACTCAGAACCGCTCTCAGAGCCCACCCTTCCCGCCCTGAGCTCCATCACTGTGCTCTGGAAAATGGGTGAGATGCCCATTTCTAAGACACAAGCTGCTCATCCTACTAAACCCCAGACACTGGGAGGAAAAGTCCCCGCGAGGCTCC
>SJYF01000816.1:734119-745347 GCA_006410515.1 Procapra przewalskii | reverse complement strand
GTAAAGTGTCTGGCTACAATGAGGGAGACCCGGGTTCGACCTCTGGGTTGGGAAGATCTCCTGGAGAAGGAAATGGCAGCCCACTCCAGTATTCTTGCCTAGAAAATTCCATGGCCAGAGGAGCCTCTTAGGCTGCAATCCATAGGATCGCAGAGTCGGACGCGACTGAGCGACTTCACTTTCACTTTTTTTCATTCATTCATTTAGCTGCACCGGGCCTTAGTTAGCACGTGCGTGATACTTGATCTTTGTTTTGGCACGTAGGATTTTAGTTGTGCTATGTGGTATCTAGTTCCTGATCAGGGGTTGAACCCGGGCCCCCTGTCCTGAGGGTGCAGAGTATTAGCCACTGGACCAGCAGGGAAGTCCCAAGGTGTTTTTTTTTTTTTTTAAGCCCTATGCAAGGCATGACGGGCATGGGTGGGGTGCTGGGGTGGCTCCTGGGCACCAGCCGCTGGGCTTGATGCTGGCCTCCCCCACACAGGTACGACCGGCAGAAGCTGACACTGAAGGACGTCCACAACTGTCAGTACGTGGCGTGCATGAACCCCACTTCCGGCTCCTTTACCATCGACCCCAGACTTCAGGTGGGCAGAAACCGGAGTCGTCTCGGTCAGCTGCGTGAGGCCAATGAGGACGAGAGCGTGGATGTGGGGTGGTGGGGGCGGCAGGCTGGCTTTCCCTGGAGCACGCCCCAACCCTTTGGATGTCAGCACATTCGTGGGGACATCGAAAGGCTGCCAGATTTAGCAAATGAAAATACAGATGCCTGGGCAAATCTGCATTTCAGATAAATAGCAAATCACATCCCATACGATGTTTGAGATATATTTGTACTAAAAAATTTTTGTGTGAAATTTAGACTTAGCAGGATATCCTGTACTGTGTCTGTAATCCGGGCAGGACCTCACCCGGAATTACCTTGGACAGGTGGAGATCTGACATGTAAACCCAGGCTGTGCTGAGACACTCTGTGGCCTCCGCCAAGTTGTCCCTGAGCGGAATGTGAATTTGGCTGTTCTGAGATGGAATCAGTCTCTAAGGGTGGGGGTTCTCAGCACATGAAAGGCTTGAGGGAACTTGCCCATTCTGACCATGCCCACAAGACACCAGGAGACAAGGACAGAGTCTGCTCCCCAGGAAGGCGGCCCTGCCCCAAGCTGGCCCCCATGCACGGCCTGACGAGGGTCTCTGGTTGTTCCGGGCAGCGCCACTTCTGCGTGTTTGCGGTGAGCTTCCCGGGCCAGGAGGCCCTCACGAGCATCTACAACACCATCCTGAGCCAGCACCTGTCCTACCGCTCGGTGCCCTTTGCGGTCCAGAGGATGAGCAGCCACCTGGTGGCCTCCGCCCTGGGTAAGCCGGCCAGCCTCGCCCCCTCGCCTGTCCGTAAGACCCGCTGCGTTATGGGGCCAATGGCAGCTTCATACTTTCCCCTGCTAAATATTTTATTTATGCTTTCAAATCAATATTTTTTTTCAATGACGCTGTGTTTCAACAGAGGGTATTATGAGATCCAATTGCTCAAGGTGGGAGGCGGAAGATAGGAAATTCTGTATATAGCAATGACTGACACACGAGTAGAGTGGCAAAATCCCTCCCCCTGCAGATTTCTTACTTAAATTGTCACCGTCTCACAGTCCATTTGCTTTAGAAACTGTAGCTTAAGCTTTGCACTTCCTGAGGCCATTAAGAGTGCACAGGAATCGATGTGTCTTTTTCCTGGAACAGCCCTGCACCAGAAAGTGACATCAACGTTTCTTCCCACGGCCATTAAGTTTCATTATGTTTTCAACCTCAGGGACCTCTCCAATATTTTCCAGGTACTGCTCTCTTAGCGCTCTGTAATGCCACCTTATGGCCAATGCCTGATCCACGGGTGCTCTCCTCCCCTGCCGTTCTCGGGAGAGACAGCAAAGTGACCTACGGACGGATGACAGTGATGGAGGGGATACGATGTGATGATGGTTATGACAGATGATGGTGAGGGTGGTGACCATGGTGGTGATGGTAACTATGATGATGGTGGTGCTGATGGTGACCATGCTGGTAGTGATAATGCTGGTGATGGTAACTGTGGTGATCGTGATGCTGGTGATGATCATGGCAGGAGTCATGGTGATGACGATGATAACGGTAGTAATAGTGATGGTGGGGGTGGGGACAGTGTGAGTCTTGGTGGCAGTGGTGATGTTTCCTCTTATGGATGGACTGAACTAGCCACTGGGTTTGGCCACTTACATCCCCACTTCCTCCTCCAAACAACACATAATGCTCAGATATCCCCATTTTTGCAGATGGGGAGTCCAAGGCTCAGGGAGGCTGTCTCGCCCATCTCCTCCCATCTCAAGTGTCAGTGCAAACGTCGTGCCCCCAAAAGGCCCCTCCTCCTCCCCACACACCCTGTACCTTCGTCCCTGTGTGTCACAGCACACATCACAACAGGCGATTACCTTGTGACATTGTCTGTCTGGCTCTGTCTCCCTGTGACAAGGGGAGCTCCACGAAGGCAGAGTCCATCCCGTCATCGCTACACTCCCAGAACCCAGGACAGGGGCCTGGAAAATAAGCACCCACTGAACTTGCCAGGTCACTTGGCTGGCCAAGAGCTGAGCTAGGCCAGGCCCGGCAGGCTGGCTGCAGAGCTTGAGCTTGACGGCCGCCTCAAGGCCTCCCATAGTCGGCTCGCGCCTGATCAGACCCCTTGTCCTTTTCTCCACCATCCACCCCATTAGAGGGGCATCCCTTAACCCTGTCTGGTGAAGAGAATGCCCCCCACCATCTCTCAGACCACAGACACCCGCTTCAGCCTCCAGGACTTGTGGCCTTGGCAGTCTCTAGTTTCCTGGGCCCCAAGTGGCTACTGTCCCACTCTACCAGATCACTTCCTGGGAAAGCAGCCACTATTCTCGTTTGATCCGTGTACGGCATTTGGCTTGCCTCCCAACATACCTAAGGATGCTGACCATCCTGCATCTGGGGCAGGGGCTCCTGTTCTCCACTGCAGAGATCCTGAAATTCCCGCTGGACCTCGTCCGCCTCTGGCTACATGAGGCCGAACGCGTGTACGGCGACAAGATGGTGGACGAGAAGGACCAGGACACGCTGCGCAGGGTCACCATCGCTTCCACCAAGAAGTTCTTTGACGTGAGTCAGGCCACCAGGCCGCCCTGCTGAGCCCAGGAAGGTTCTGAGGGGCAGAGAGAGTAGGGGCCCCCAACAATCCTTGCCTCCTTGCAAGGGCCCTGGGATGGGGATGGGAAGGACCACATTGGGTGTGGCCCAAGCGAGGAGGAGAGGTGCTCTCAGCGGGTCAGGAGCTGAAGCCCTCTCCCTCCAGCCACCAGGCAGAAACAGCTCTGCTCTGGGTAACACGCTCCGCTGGTGGGTCTGGGGTTTGCATGGTAGAATCCTTTTTCTGGACTGTTCATTCCCTTTGGGACACAGACCAGGGGCTTTTGCCCAGCAGTTTGCAGAGCCCCTGGCAGCATCAGTGTGGGCCCCAGCAGACGTGACCTGGCCTCCTGAGGCCGTCAGGCAAGATGCTGGGGCTGCTGCTTGGGCTCCGTGGACCCATGGTCGCCACCAGAACTGCGTCTCCCCCCACCCCGCCCCCCCACTGTCAACATCTAGGATCTCGGTGACGAGCTCCTATTCGCCAAACCAAACATCTTCTGCCACTTTGCTCATGGGATTGGAGACCCCAAATACCTGCCAGTTACTGACCTGGCTCCTCTGAACAAGCTCCTGGTGGAAGTCCTGGACAGTTACAATGAGGTCAACGCGGTCATGAACCTGGTAAGCCTGGGGTTCGAGTGGGCAGCGATGGGGCTGGGGCCGGGGGACGAGCAAGGGAGGCGCGTCCTGCAGGTGAGAC
The DNA here is from genome assembly GCA_006410515.1 of Procapra przewalskii. Lineage (NCBI taxonomy): Eukaryota > Metazoa > Chordata > Mammalia > Artiodactyla > Bovidae > Procapra > Procapra przewalskii. The sequence continues at coordinate 741,470 of SJYF01000816.1, read as the reverse complement.
ACCTGAGGTCTCTTCGGCCCGGCTTCTTTTCAGGTGCTGTTCGAGGACGCAGTGTCCCACATCTGCAGGATCAACCGCATCCTGGAGTCCCCGCGGGGCAACGCCCTGCTGGTGGGGGTGGGAGGCAGCGGCAAGCAGAGCCTCTCCCGCCTGGCCGCGTACATCAGTGCCCTGGATGTGTTCCAGATCACCCTCAAGAAGGGCTACGGGATCCCAGACCTCAAGGTGAGAGGGTCGCCTCTCAATAAGCCACCTATGGCAGTGGGAGGAGGGCAAGGGTGGAGGAGTCTTCCCACTCCCCGAAATGGGGCATCTGACACAGAGACTGGGATGGTCACCAGCATGGTCTTTATCTCAGGACGACAAAGGCCAGGGACCCATCCGGCCAGGGCCCACGGCCGTGTGCCGAAGGTAAATGGAAGTGTGGGTTTCCGGTGGATGAGAGCTGGAGTGCCCTCAGATAGCAGCAGTGAGGGGGTTGGGTTCTCGCCTCTGGTCATCGCAGCCTGCGGCCTTGTCTTTCCCGGTTTTCCAGATTCAGTCATTCAGAACCGGTACTAACTAGCGGTCTCACCGCCTGCTTGGGGTTCTGCGAGGGCTGTTCTCTGAATTAATCGAACAAACATTAGCTCAAACAGGTCTCCCATCCCCAGGACGTGCCACCGAGGCTTTTTATTGATTTATTTTTCCGGAAAATTTGCTCTCTCGGGGAACTGTGAGCAAGTCAAACATGATTAGCCTAGAGCTTATCATGGCCGCCGCTCAGATTAGAGCTGAAATTGATTTGACCGTGTCCCATGGTGCCTCTCTCTTTGCCTTGGTGCTTCTGTGGGCCAAGACGAGGCTGGCCCAGGGGACCCGCCTCTCTGCTCAAGGCTGCAAGCCAGTCATTGGCCAGGTGGCCTCCGTGGGGGGATGATCTGGACCCCCACCAGAGCCTGGCTCCCTGGGAACTCAGCAAGAGGGCGGGGTGCTCTGCAGGCTGGGGCCCCAGGAAGGATAACGGGGATGGTCAGCTGGCTCTCAGTCCTGCTCTCAGGCTGTGCCAGGGACTGCAGCCTCGAGGTGAGCGTCCGGCCTGTCAGAGTCCCCAGTGCATCTACTCTTTCTATCAAACACCAGCCAGCTCTAATTTTTAAACCCAAGCTTTAAGGATGAGGTCTTCATAATGTAGGTCCTGCCTCCTAGATTGAATCAGAGTGTGTGGATTCTCAGCTGAGCCGAGCGGGTCCTCACTGACCCCCCAAGTGCTCCTAAAGTGGAGAGAATCCTTGCACCCAGAGCCTTGTAGCGGTACTGAGTTTTCTCCACTGATAAAGCTTCTAGACTGTTAGCTTACTCATATTGCTTTTATCTTCTGATTGCATCATACTCTTTGCCCTTGTGAGGGCTTCGTTCCCGTTTCCTCACCCTGGGACCACCCGTGGCTGTTGCTATTTTATTCCCTGGCATGAGCTGCGACAGCTCTGTGATCTGCGTCGTCCCCGTTCACTGCTCCTGCACCCCTGATGAGCCAGCTTTGCACTCATCCCTTGTCATCATTTATTAAGTAGCTTCTGTAGATTCGGAAGTAAGGACAGCTATAAACGGAGCTATAGGACCTTGCATCCTATTAGAGGAAGCAGACTCCCGAACGGTTAGAAGATGTATTATTATTGTTCTGATAGCAGTGTTGCAGTAAGAAGTTAAAAATGCAAATGTTGTTAGTATAACAGATACATTCACAATTATATTATAAAGTCACACCAACAGCCATGGGCCCCCACTAGAAGCAGGAGACTTGGAGGTGGGGGAAGGGTCAGAATCCAAGCCTGAGGGCCATCATGTGCCTCACGGAAAATCCTGGACATGGTCCCAAGAAAACAAGACACCATCAAGGACGTTTGGGCAGAGGAGGGGCAGGATGTGGTGGTGTTCTGGGGCAAGGTGGAAGATGGCTTGAAGACAGCAGAGAGTGCTCAGGGGTGATGGTGGGCGGGGGGTGCCGCAGGAGCCCCGGTGACCCACAAAGGCTGGAACTGGGTGGTGCAATGAGAATGGAGAGACAGAGCGGGTCCCTCGTCCTGGGCCAGCACTCTGCCTGCACTTGTGGGAGTGAGGGCTTAGCTGAGCTCCCACCCACTGGGTCAGCTCCCCAGGGCCCCTACACACAGTCCCCAGGCCAGGCAGTGGCATGCTTTTGACTTCTAGAAACCCTCTTCCTGAGGCCAGAGTAGTGGCCCTGGAGCTGGGCCAGACCCTCTGAAGAAATGCTTTAAACTGAGTGAGGGGCCAGCCATGTGTCAGCAGCCCAGGGACCCCGAGGATGCTTCCAATTTGGTGCTGTGGCGAGTGGTGCCTCCAGAAGTGGGCCTCCTCCCCTCGAGGCCCTAAGTCTCCATCTACAGACCCTGCCGTTTCTTACGGGGCCGATCTGTGGGTGCCCCCTGCCCTGGGTGGTGGTGGGAGATGCTTCGGCAAGACCTCTGAGGGTGTCTTCCTCGGGTCCAGCTTGACCTTGGCGCCCAGTACATCAAGTCGGCTGTGAAGAACGTTCCCTCGGTGTTCCTGATGACCGACTCCCAGGTGGCCGAGGAGCAGTTCCTGGTGCTGATCAACGACCTGCTGGCCTCGGGGGAGATCCCGGGGCTGTTCATGGATGATGAGGTGGAGAACATCATCTCCTCCATGCGGCCCCAGGTGAAGTCCCTCGGCCTGACAGACACCCGGGAGGCGTGCTGGAAGTTCTTCATTGACAAAGTGCGCAGGAACCTGAAGGTAGGGGGTCCTGGGGCCTGGAGGGTTCTAGGGGGTCTTCTAGGCTGGGTCTTCACTCGGGGAGGAGTTGGGGGCTGTTCTGCCTTGCACAGGAAGTAGAAAACTCTTAGGAGAGTTCCAGTGGGCTGCCTGGTGGAGGTGGGCTGTTAGTAGTGCCCTGTGGCCGAAAAGAAGTGGTTTCTGTATGCACTCCTCTCCCATAGAGCACGTTTAAATAGATTAGTTCACCTTGACCTTCCACGTTCCCTCTTGGAAGACGCTGGCTAAGCTACCCGAGTTAGACTGAGTGCATGTTGGGTCCTTCTCTCCCTTCTAGTCTGTGTCCATTAGGACAGCTGCCCTCTCCCCTCCTTGCCCCCAGCCAGCTGGCGCTGCTCTTCCCATACCTCCCTCCCTGCAAGGACCAGACCTGCTAAAAGGACCTGCGTCCTTGCTGCCCAGCATGGATGCCCACTCCCCACTCCCTCCGGCACCCAGCCGTCCTTCCCTCTTTGCGAGGGCCACCTCAGGAGGGCTTGGGCTCCCCTGTACCCCCACATCACGCAATGGCCATACTTCTCGCCCAGAACTGGGAATGTTCTCCGCACCACCCCCCACCCTCTGTACTTGGAGACAAACACCACACACAGTTTCCCTTCTAAATGGGATTTCTGCAAAAGCAGCACCGTTTGGCACTGCCGTCCCCAGTGAGCAACCTCTGGGTCCTCATCTAGGTGATCCTGTGTTTCTCCCCTGTGGGCTCCATCCTGCGAGTGCGAGCAAGAAAATTCCCCGCTGTGGTCAACTGCACGGCCATCAACTGGTTCCACGAGTGGCCGGAGGACGCCCTGGTGTCCGTCAGCGCGCGCTTCCTTGAGGACACGGAGGGGATTCAGGTGAGTCTCGGGGTGCAGAGCCAGGAGGAAGGGGTCCCCATCATTTACCTCCAGGGACAGGATTAGGGTGAGGCACTCACCTCTGGTGCAAAACTTAAGGGGGCACCAAAAACCTCACTAAGATCAGCAAGATTTTAATGCGGTATTTTTAAAAATCAATGTTGAAACATTCAAAATATCAAACTTATAAACAAAGGCCACCATTTGCTGATCTTGCACCCCTGAGTCATTCTGACAGGGGAATGGTCATTTCAACTGGCTGGGGGTTCTGGGCTCCACAGGGCTGGTTCAGGGAGGTGTGATGCCCACGTGAGAACAGATGGAGAAACTTGGGCTTTGAACATAGTCGCTGGTGGGAGCCTGTTGCAGAGCTCATATTTACTTTGATACATGTAGGGTGCACACTTTTTCCTCCTGCCTTGGGCCCCAACACAGCTCAGCCCAAGGGGCTCTGCCCAGGGCTGCCCCCTCACCTGTAACCTGCCTTTTATAGGGCAAGACAAGTACAACGGGGCAATATAAGTCGTCTTTACTTTTTACCTTTGATTTACGGTGTCTGTCTTTTATCAAAAGACAGCGCCCACAATCACCATTTGAGTTCACTGCTGGCCTAGAAATGATCATTAAACTTTAACCCAGCTGATGCAAGTGATCACAAGCCTAGAAAAAATCCCACGTGGCTATTGTGTCTGATTTATTTTGGACACATATGTGGTGGGATAAAATCAGCCTGAAATTAGCCTCCTCCCTGGCTTTAAAGATGGGTCAAGTTCCCTGCTTGCACCGTTAGAGCGTTCAGCCGCGGGATGAGCTGTTCCTGGGAACGTCCCTCTGACCATGTGTCCTCCATGCCCCAAGTGGACATAGAGGCGGGGTCCCCCTAGGACTGGGGAATGGCTCCACCCCTGGCACCAGTGACGGCTGCCAAGTAGATGCCAAAGAAACACATGTCGGATGAATACCTTCCCAAACCAAAGTGGCGCTAGTGAAAAAGCAGGGCTTCCCTGGCAGCTCAGTGAGGAATCTGCCTACAATGGAGGAGACCCGGGTCCGATCCTTGGGTGGGGAAGATCCCCTGGGGAAGGAAATGGCAACCCACTCCAGTATTCTCGCCTGGAGAAACCCAGTGGGCAGAGAAGTCTGGCGGGCTGCCAGTCCATGGGGTTGCAAAGAGTCAGACACAATTGAAGCGACTTAGCACGTGTGCACAACTGTTGCTCAGACAATTCGTGGGGCAAAGCTCCCAGGGCTTGTCTTCAGGCAGGTTGTGGGGGCACAGGTGGTAGGGGCTGTGATCCTGATGTGGACACAGGACAGAGGAAGCTGGGAAAGGAGTTACTAACCCCCCAGGCCCACAACAGGAAATGCCCAGTACATGCTCGCAGGCTTCCCTGGTTATTCAAATATGTTCACTATATGAATGTGTGACTCAGAACAGTCATAACCTCGGCTGTGAAAAGGTGCCCTGGTGGCGCCATGTCGCCATTGCCCATGGGAGCCCTGCAGGTCTTGTCGTCTCGAGCCTCACTGGGCACCTAGACTGCCAAGACTGAGGGGGGGGTACCTCTCACCCAGGGTCCTTGGCAAGTAAGGGAACCCACCTTGTGGTCCACTGTGGCCGGCAGCCTCCCCTTCCCCTGGGCCGCTTCCACCAGGGCACTGGGGAGCGAATGGGCCTGCCTTGTCTTTGTAGCCGGAAGTCAAGGCCTCCATCAGCCTCTTCATGTCCTATGTGCACACGACCGTCAACGAGATGTCCAAGGTGTACCTGGCCACCGAGAGGCGCTACAACTACACCACGCCCAAAACCTTCCTGGAGCAGATCAAGCTGTACCAGAACCTGCTGGCCAAGAAGAGGATGGAGCTGGTCGCCAAGATTGAGAGGCTGGAGAATGGGCTGATGAAGCTGCAGAGCACGGCCTCTCAGGTAAGAGGACGAGCTTCCGGAACCACCCCCCAGTGTGTGACATGTTGGGAAGGGGACCGGGACCCCCGCCTTGGGGAAACTTCCACTTGTAAACCAGAGCGAGAGTGTTGACCGTGACAGCGGGTCCCGGATCCTCTCGCGATGCTGATGCTGCGTCAGGCGCTGCCTGGGGGAGGGAGGCGCCCCGAGTCTGGACGGGCTTGCTCACCCCGTTGGGTGCAGCCCTTGAAGGTGGGTGCACCCTGGGGCGCCGTGCACACTGCCGTGCCCCAGTGGGCCAGTGTCTGCTGTGCTCTCAGGCCACGTTAATTGTTATCTTCTACCTGGTTCTGAGCATCTTCCCTGGTGTAGCCCGGGCTCCCTCCTTACTGCCCACTGTTGGCGTCTCGCCAGGGGGCCTGGTAAACAGCCCCCGAGTCCCTGCCTCCCGGCCAAAGGTGCAGGTGGGGAACGACCCCTGACACAGGCGTGCTACACGCGTCCGGCCACCCCATGGGGGTTGAGAGGGGGACACAGTGGTGGGGGACGTCCAAGAAAGCGCTTACAGGAGCCGAGGAGTGGCCTTCCCCCCTCCCTGGAGAGGAAAGAAAGAGGAGCCTGGCCCAGCGGGTGCTTCTTTTTCCCCAAATGTACCTTCCGGAGGTGGTCCTAGGACACAGGGAATGAGCTCAGGAGAGGGCAGTTACAAGCACCCGAGGGGCTTCCACGATGGTGGAAATCACCCAGATGGGGAAAGATGTCTCACCCCATCACTCACCACTTCCCAGTACCCCCTCCACCCAGCCGCTTGGGGCCTCACCCGAGCACCCAAGGGAGCATTTCACCCCCGACCCCCAGCTCTCACAGCCCCACCAGCCTCCCCACGACTCCTCGGCACCCCGGCTACCTTGACTGCCGATCCCCCAAGCCTCAGAAATGGGTCTTATACTTGTGATGACCCTGTGTACACAGCTGGTGCTCAATGAATACTTAACCTTGGAGAAGCTGCAAAAGCATGGAGAAATGTACCCCAGGGAGCAGTAAGCAACTGGCTGGGACCCCAGCCTGCCCGTCTCCCTCACCTCCCCCTCCAGGTGGACGATTTAAAAGCCAAGCTGGCGGTTCAGGAGGCAGAGCTCAAGCAGAAAAATGAGAACGCGGACAAGCTGATCCATGTAGTGGGCGTGGAGACCGAGAAAGTCAGCAAGGAGAAAGCCATTGCTGACGAGGAGGAGATCAAGGTGGAGGTCATCAACAAGGTAGGCGGCGGGGCAGCTCCGCTCGGCCAGGCGCCTTCCCCGAGTGACCAGTATCTCCCTGTGGGCCCTGGCAACCCTGCAGGACCCCTGCAGGGAGGGCACCTCCCCCAAACGCAGGCCCCTGGCTCAGCAGAGGGCTGTCCTCCCAGGGCCCCACAGTGGCATCTCCTGAGCTGGTAAGAAATGCAGGTTCCCAGACCCCAGTTCTGCTGAACCGAGTCTGCATCTGAGGGCCATGCTCATGTGAGCCCATCAAGGCTTGAGAAGATGGCCTTGCAGCCCTGGTCTTCAGACTTCCTACACCGGGAGGAAGTAGGGGGTGTTCCAACACCCCCAACTCTGGTGGGCTCCACGCTGAAGGTCCCTGTGGCCGGGCTGATTTCTCATCGCCCTGTCTGCATGCCCTTTGTGTCATCAGTCATGCCTCTGCCTGAGGGTCTAAATTAAGAGCCTCAGTAATTGTCTGCTATCTCTTGAGAGGAGGGCCTGAGTCAGCCTCCTCCCACGGCCTACAGGAGGGGGAAACCTGAATCCTTCCCACCAGCGCTGGAATG
>SJYF01000816.1:722551-734098 GCA_006410515.1 Procapra przewalskii | reverse complement strand
CCCAGGAGCTCCCCTCCGTCCCTCACAGTCAGCTGCATGACCAAAGCCCTGTAAGGTTGCCTGGAAACATGCCTGACGTCTCAAAATTAGTAAGCGATACAGCCAGGATCCGAGCCAGGGCCCATACCTGCACCCTGAACCCTGGAACCTGCCTTTTGATACTCACATGCAGCCTAACATCTGGGCGCCCACCCCTCTCCAAACCCTGATCCCGAAAGGGCCCACCCAGGCGTACTCCAGGGAGGCTGGGGGCTGCTCCCAGCACCGCCGGCCAAGTCAGTGCCTTCCACGCCCTGTTCCCTGAAGTCGGGCACAGGATGGGCTTCTCTGGGAGGTTCTTTGTGGAGGGACCCTCTTCCTTCTGTCCACCCTCCCCTGTGCCCAGCACAGCTCCCAGCCCCCATGGCCTTCTTCGTCTGCCTCTGCTGTCACTCAGGTCCCGACTGATTGATAGGAAGCTTCTCCCAATTTCTCTGGTGCCTGGAAGCTCAGAGAGGTTCTTCCCGACCCAACGAGTGAACACATGCATGAGTGAATGAATGAATGGATGTGTGAATAAGGGTGTTCTCACTTTAAGAGGAGGATGGCCTGCACCTCCCAAACTGGCCCAATCTGGAGGGATTCCACAATGAAAGCCCTGGGGGGTGGCCTGCATGGCCCCAGGTTTCTCCTCTGGGCCTGGAAGCTGGAGCCAAGAGAAGGCAGTGTTCCTCTTCCGGAATCCCAGGTCAGCTGACTGCCCAGGGCCTTCTGACCTGAGTGTTTTGGGGCAAAGGAGCCAGCAGGCATTGGGGGGCAGGAAGGTGGGCTCCAGACGGTGACCCCGAGAGTGAGAGCAGAGAGGAGCACCCCTCCTCACCCCTCCTCGCCACCCTTCAGGGTCCCCCTTCACACGCGCCATCCACATGGACCCCAGCATCCATCTTTTCCATCTGGCTTCCTTCCAGAATGTCACCGAGAAACAAAAGGCCTGTGAAACGGACCTGGCCAAGGCAGAGCCGGCCCTGCTGGCCGCACAAGAGGCCCTTGACACCCTGAACAAGGTGAGGGCAGGAGGGGAGGAAGAATCAGGGCCCGGGACCTCTTGAGCTGACAGGAGATGCCGTGGGGTCATTGCTGGGGGCCTTCCGGCCCTGCTCAAGGCTGACTCCCCACTCAGGTCCATCCACCTGTCTCTGCAGAACAACCTGACCGAGCTGAAGTCCTTCGGGTCCCCCCCGGATGCCGTGGTCAATGTCACGGCCGCTGTGATGATTCTGACCGCACCTGGGGGCAAGATCCCCAAGGACAAGAGCTGGAAAGCTGCGAAAATCATGATGGGCAAAGTGGACACCTTCCTGGACTCCTTGAAAAAGTTCGACAAGGAGCACATCCCCGAGGCCTGCCTGAAAGCATTCAAGTGAGTCGGGGCTCGGCCGCCCCCATGGGGTCTGCCCAGGTCTCATCCTGTTGGGAGCACATCACGTTCAGGCCCTGTGTGATCGCGAACCTTCTCCCGCCTGTCCCTGGCCCCACACCGCGTGGTCCCAAGGGAAGCCTGTGCTTGCTGGGGGCAGGGCAGGGTCTTGGGCGGCACAGAGAAGACGGGACCCCAAAGCCAGCAGGCAAGACTCTGGGTGTATCTACTTGGATCTGAGCTTCCAAGGCACCAAGGTGAAGCGTGATCCCAAGCTCGGGGGAGCCTCCCCACCCTCTGTCTCCCCAGCCTTGGTCAATCTGGCTTCTTAAATGGGGTGAGGGTAGGGGTGGATCAGAGGGTGGGGTCGGAGGGGTGGTCTACCCACCCCCTCGGTGGTGCTGCGTGCAGGGATCATGCACAGGACCCTGCTGTTGCTCCTGGCACATTAGAAGAAGCGGTGAGTTTTAGCCTTTTTGTATCTTGTTCATCATTTGTCCCAGCTGTGCATGCATGTAGTTATTCTTAGCCCCTTATGGTTTCTTTGCACTTGTTGCTCAAGGAGACATTTGTCCAGGTGCAGTCACTGCAGCAAAGGGCCCCAGGTCCTTGAGGTGGGACTTGGAAAGGGTGTGTAGAGTGGGCACTTCCACACCTTGCCCCGTAAATCCAGTAACACTAGCATTGGTGCGCACTGCACTTGTGAGCAGGCTTCCCAGGCAGCACTAGTGGCAAAGAGCCCCACCTGCCAGCGCAGGAGACATTAAAGACCCGAGTCCGATCCTTGGGCCAGGAAGATCCCGGGGAGAAGGGCAGGGCAATCCACTCCAGTATTCTTGCCTGGAGAATCCCACAGACAGAGGAGCCTGGAGGCGGCAGTCCACGGGGTCGCAAAGAGTCGGACACGACGGAAGTGACTTAGCACACACGCACTTGTGAGCACTCTGTGCCTGGCCATCCCCCCGAAACCAATTTCAGGGCCAAGCTGACCTGACCCCAAGCGAGAAAGGGAGGCTTTCCCATGACCCCAGTAATCCCAGGTGAGACCCCAGCCTCACAGTACCGTCTGTATCAGAAGAGAGCTGGATGAATGAAAAGCATCTGATGACTAAGGGCTAGTGTAAAGCTCAAGAGAAACGCTTCCAGACTCGCCTCCAGGAAGAAGTCTGTGTTAACATCTGGCAAGTTTTCCTTTCAGTCTTTTTTCTAGATTTCCCCCCTGGTAGTTGAAAGAATACTGTATATATGCAATTATCTGTTCTGCTTTTTATTTTTTACTTAACATTGCAGGAGGAAAAATCTTTTCCCTATCTTGTCAAAACACTTGATCTGTTTCATTCTTTTTTTTTAACCACAGATGAATTGTAATTCACTTAACTATACCTGCGCTGTAGAGGGGTCTAGGCTGTCTCCGTCTCTGCCTTCATAAATAGTGCCACAATGAATGTCTTCTCCTTGTCACCCAGCAAACTTCGCAACTGCCACCTTCCCATGCCCTCCGGCGTGTGCTTAACAGATGCAGACCCACCGCCTAAACAGAGTGTAAAAAATGCCAGATAGAGGAGGTGATGGGCTGTGTTCCCCACCTAAACTCAAATCACACTTCAGTTATGAGTTTTGAATCATCCATTCAGAATTCCTTCTGCAGAAAGCTCAGTCCGTTAACGCTCAGTGATGTCGCCATTATTTTAAAAACACTCGTTTCTAGAGCTTTTCACCTGCATCTGCGGGCACTGTTCCTCATCACTTTTGTAAGGTAACACCTGTAATGTCACCTCTTTGAAGTCTTACTGTAGAGCCTTAGCGTCACCGGTGATGCTGGGCACTGGTCCCAACACTTCCTGTTGGCAAAAATCTGGGCAAGTTGCCAACCCCTGAACACCAGTTTTCTTGCCGAGGGCCAGAGTGGTTGCAGAATGAGAGTGAGAACAGCTATAGAGGCAGCAGGGAACAGAGAGTTAAGGGGGGGGGGGCGGGAAGCAGNNNAGCAGCTTTTCTTCGTCTTGAAATCACTATTTCTTTTCCCTTTCATAGGCTTCCCTGATAGCTCAGTTGGTAAAGAATCTGCCTCCCACACAGGAGACCCTGGTTCAATTCCTGGGTCAGGAAGGTCCGCTACAGAAGGGATAGGCTGCCCACTCCAGTCTTCTTGGGCTTCCCTTGTGGCTCAGCTGGTGAAGAATCTGCCTGCAGTGCAGGAGACCTGGGCTCAGTCCTTGGGTTGGGATGGGAAAGGCTACCCACTCCAGTATTCTGGCCTGGAGAATTCCATGGACTGTACAGTCCATGGGGTCGCAAAGAGCCGGACACGACTGAGTGACTTTCACTTTTTTCCCTTTCATACCCTTAATTCCACTCCAGAGGCCAGAGTTCTGAGCTTTGGTCTTGTCTTCTTTCTGTGATCATTAAGACACCAGAAGATAGGATGTTAAAGGTTCTGCTCCTCCTACGGCTCGTAATGGGCGCCGGAGTCGCAGACAGATGCAGGAGCAGAGGTGGAGGGCGCAAGGTGGCAGGAGCCTGGGTCCCCAGCCCGCTGTCGCTCACTCCCCAGGCCCTACCAAGGCAACCCGACCTTCGACCCCGAGTTCATCCGCTCCAAGTCCACGGCTGCCGCAGGCCTGTGCTCCTGGTGCATCAACATCGTCCGCTTCTACGAGGTCTACTGCGACGTGGCCCCCAAGAGGCAGGCCCTGGAGGAGGCCAACGCCGAGCTGGCCGAGGCCCAGGAGAAGCTCTCTCGCATCAAGAACAAGATTGCTGTGAGTGTGGCCCACGGGCACAGCCGGCCACCGTCTCTGCCTGAGAGGGGTTGGCCTGGCCACCCCTGTGAATTACTGAGCATCTGATGTGGGGCCCGGAACACCCCGGAGGCCGCCTGCCTCAGCCATGCTTGCGGCCCTCAGGGACCTCAGCCCTCCCAGGGCTCAGCTGCGTCTACCCCGGGAGAGCCAGGGGCATCCCAGTTTCAGGGCCTTCCCACCTTGTCTCTCCAGGAGCTCAACGCCAACCTAAGTAACTTGACGTCGGCATTTGAGAAAGCGACAGCCGAGAAGATCAAGTGCCAGCAGGAGGCTGACGCCACCAATAGGGTGATCTCGCTGGCTAACAGGTGCCTCACTCCCTCACCCCATCACAAGACCTGTCCTGTCCTCAGACCCACCACCCCCAAAAGGGATGAGCCCATAGAATGGCTGCTGGGGGGATAAGCCCCAGGTGCAGCCAGCCCCCGCTTTCTGAGCACAGAGAGTCGTGAGGATTACCCCTGGGAGGTCCCCAGGCTGCCTACCTGGCGTCCAGTGGGATGTGGACTCACCTCTGCTGGGACAGTCAAAGGTGGTCTTTCAGTCACCGAGAGGAAGGGCTGCTCGGGTGATGCCAGAGCCACACCTCTGTGAGCCTAATCGGGCGTCTGGATTTCTGCGAACCTGGCCCTGCTCTCGGACGCTGGGTGTGCCATGCAGGGTTGGGGACCAGCCCTCGGGCTAGTGGCCTGGGCAGCATCAGGCGCAGCCTGGAGTCCCCGCCCTACACGGGGCCAGGTGGCCGCCACCACCTAGCTGCTGCCCAAAGCGTGTGCTCCGCAGGGTCCAGGCCGTGGCCTCGGTGGTCAGGCCACGTGGCCAGATAGCATCGGAGTGCCCATGAGGCCAGCACCCTGGGGAAGGAAGCTCGGTGGCCCCAGCAGCACCCAGAAAGCATTAGTCTTGCTTCCCTAAAGCGTTTTCTCCCCCAGACTCTCCACAAAGCACATCAGCTCCTGAACCACTGAGCAAAGTGAGGCTTTGAAGCCACGAGGTCCGTGGTACCGATGGAGGCACACCTTTCCCCGCCCTCCAGCCTGCCCTCTCTCCCGCCAGGAGCACGGGCTCCTCTTTCGCCCACTGACCCCCGGCCCCCACCTCAGGCTAGTGGGAGGACTGGCGTCAGAAAACGTCCGCTGGGCCGAGTCGGTGGAGAGCTTCAAGAGCCAGGGCATCACGCTGTGCGGGGACGTCCTGCTGATCTCTGCCTTCATCTCCTATGTGGGCTACTTCACCAAGAAGTACCGCAACGAGCTGATGGAGAGGTTTTGGATCCCTTACATAAACAATTTAAAGGTAAGAGGTCCCGTGGTGTTCATCACTCAGGACGTCTGGGGAGGTCCGTGGGGGAGGGGAGGGCAGACCCAGCCAGGTCTCACCGTCGCCCCTGCGATGAACAAGGCAGAGGCTGTGGGGTAGCCAGGGTGCAGACGATGCTGACATCCTTTCTGGCCAGGTCCCAAGGGGCTGCGAGCGGCTGTCTGCCCCTGCGGTGCACATGTTATTCAGAGAGCCACTTCCCCCCGAGCGGTGAGTCAGGCCACACTGCCCCCCTCGGCAGGTCCCAATCCCGATCACGAAGGGTCTGGACCCCTTGACCCTGCTGACTGACGATGCGGATGTGGCCACCTGGAACAACCAGGGGCTCCCCAGCGACCGGATGTCCACGGAGAACGCCACCATCCTGTGCAACACGGAGCGCTGGCCCCTCATTGTGGATGCCCAGCTGCAGGGCATCAAGTGGATCAAAAACAAATACGGCAGCGAGCTGAAGGCCATCCGCCTGGGACAGAAGAGGTGTGCGGCCACCGAGGCGGGAGGGGTGGGCCTCCAGAGGCAGTGGCCAGCCCGTTAGCTCAGCCAGAAGTCTGCGAAGCCCACGCAGAGCCTTTCACTTGTTAAATGAATGGCCGTGTCTTTGGAAACAAACACTGGCCCACAGGGGCGTGGATTTTCTTAGTTCTTGGATCCCGGGGAATAGCGCCAACAGTGAAGAATCAAACTTGCTGCTCCCTTCTCCCCGCTCGCTGCCGCTCCTGCAGGGGCGGCACCAACTCCTCGACTCCCGCCTGCCCTGGTCCTGCCTGGTCCCTGGCTGGCTGGGAGGCGCGGGCAGTTGTCTTGCCATCTCTTCCCATAGATGGGAAGCAGTGCCCATACACAGCTGCTGGAGAGCCTTCCCGGGGTGCAGGGCAGTGAGAGGAAACATAGGTGTGGAACGTTTAGCTCTTCAGCCACAAAGCAGTTCCATGTTCAAACCTCCCCACCTGGGGGTGATTTACACAGAGCCCTGCGCTCCCCTCCGGAAGGACTCTTTGGGAGAGGAACGAACTATTGGCCCTTCAGTCACCTCTCCCATCCCTCCTGGGGCATACGATTGCGTGGTCACTGGGCCCCGAGGCCTTCACGACCTCACGCTGTGCCCACAGCTACCTGGACATCATCGAGCAGGCCATCTCGGAAGGGGACACCTTGCTCATTGAGAACATCGGCGAGACCATCGATCCGGTTCTGGACCCTCTGCTGGGCAGGAACACGATCAAAAAGGGAAAGTGAGTGACAGTTTGCCCCAGGTGATGGTCCTCAGCGCCGAGGTCTGGCCTCCGGACGGAGAGGAAGGGCAGGGCCTCTCCTTTCCTCGGAGCCGCAGGGGCTTCAGCACAACGCCGACGGGCGTGAGCGGGGGCTTAAGCCCCCTGGGAGGGGCCGCTGGGAGAGCAGTGGTGGGTCCACACCCCTGTTAGGGAGGAAGGCCTGCACCAACACGGCCTCAGCGATTGTCTGCAGACGGCCGTCCTTCGTGGTCATCTTTTTTCCTGTTTTCATGCATTTTGCAAATCTTGAACCGGTGTTACTATTTCTTCCTATTTAGCTGAGACTCATATAACGTGAAATTAACCAAAAGTAACCAATCCAGTGGCATTTAGGACATTCATGCCTGGTTTCTCTGAGTATCTTTTTGAGCTGTAGTAAGCATACATACTTCGTTCTTTTTTATGGCTGAATAACATTCCATTCTGTGGATCTGCCACGCTCTGTTTATCCATTCGTTGATGCACTGAGCTTATGTTACTTTTCTAACATAAAAACATAAGTCAACTTTAAAAATGTAAAGGTCAGAGTTGATCTGAGCCGCCTATAAATGCAGGGGTGTAGGCAGAAGCCCAGAACAGAGGGGACGAACGTGCTGATATGCTAGATTCTGAGGAAGGCCTGGCCTGAGTGGTGATACCCAGGGGTGAAATTAGAGGCCCCCCCAAAAGTGAGCTCAGCCAGAAAGGGGGTAGCAGAGGGGGGAGCCAGAGAGAAGCAACCCCCACCAAGGGCGAGCCGGCCCGCATTCCTGGCTGCTCATCATATCAGCCCTGGGGAGCTCCCAGATGTCCTGGCGTTCTGAATTTGGGGGTCAGTGTCTTTCCGACGTTTATGTCCTTGGGGGGCAGCCCAGGCCTGAGTGTTTCTTCAGAGGCTCCCAGTAAGACATAAGACGTGCAGCCAGGGTTGAGTGAACTCTCCTATAAGACCAGAATAGACCAGCCAGAGAAAGAGAAGTTGCTTTCTCTAGAAAGGCCGGTGGCACCCCAAGGAGGAAGGGTCTTCTGTTTTCTTTTTTCCCAAATTTCAGATTATTTATTCATCAGGGTGAGCCCCGACACAATACACCATGATTTTATGCGTTTGTTTTTTTATTAAAAATTTTTTTTCTTTTGCTATTTTGGCTGCATCGGATCTTAGTTGAGGCTTGAGGGCTTAACTGTCCCTCGCAGGTGGGATCTCAGTTCCCCAACCAGGGATCGAACCCGCGTCCCCTGCTTTGGAAGGCACATTCTTAACCCCGGGACCACTGGGGAGTCCCAATTTCATGTACATTAGAGGGAAATGGTTTCCTGGTTAAGTAGGAAATTGTGCAGACGGTTTCTGGAAGACCTGCATTCTAAGCAGCTTGCTAGTGAAACATTTCATTTACAAGTCCAGACTGTCCCCCGAGGCTGGCTGGAGTCCCGAGGGAGTCTGCGCTGCTGTCCCGAGGTCACCAGGGGTTGGGGGCCCCTCCTGACACCCTCCTCTGCCGACCACAGGTACATTAAGATCGGCGACAAGGAGGTGGAGTACCACCCGGACTTCCGTCTGATCTTGCACACCAAGTACTTCAACCCCCACTACAAGCCCGAGATGCAGGCCCAGTGCACCCTGATCAACTTCCTCGTCACCAGGGACGGGCTGGAGGACCAGCTCTTGGCCGCCGTGGTGGCAAAGGAGCGCCCGGACCTGGAGCAGCTAAAGGTCTGACGGATCGGGAGGAGCAGGGCAGGCGGCGGCTTGGACCGAGGGGGCAGGTCTCCAAGACCCCCACATCTGGTGACTCTGAAGGGGCCCTCGCTTGTCACACCAAGTGTGCTTTGTACAACAAAATGAGTCACTCCTCCTTCCCAGCTACCCCCAAACCTGATTCTAAGTCAAGTGATCACTTCACTGAGAGAATAGGCGTCCACAGCGGTGCCCGGACGCCCAAAAGCACTGAGCCCCTGTCCCACAAGAATGTCTTTGCTACCAGCCTGTATACCAGTCCCCTCCTAGGCTGCCTGAGCCACACCCGCGGGCTCTCAGAGGTCCCCGGCCCCCACACCTCACACTGTGGTTCCCACACCCTTGCTGACTGCTCGTCACAAGCAGCTGCAGGGGCCTCAGCTAAGCTGTCGAGAGGCTCTGAACCCCCGAGCACACCCAGGATGGGGGGGCCAGGCCGTGCCGCCAACTGAGTTCCCTTTCCGGATCTCTGCCCCTCTTGCAGGCAAATCTCACCAAGTCCCAGAATGAATTTAAGATTGTTCTGAAAGAGCTGGAAGATTCTCTGCTGGCCCGGCTGTCGGCCGCATCAGGGAACTTTCTGGGAGACACTGCCTTAGTGGAGAACCTGGAGACCACCAAACACACGGCCAGTGAGATTGAGGAGAAGGTAAGAAACCGTCTCGGGGACCCACCCCCTCATACCCACAGCCACAGCACACAGCGGGCATGGCAGGTGGGCTGATGGTCATTGAGAAGAGAAGTCACAGCCTCACTGGGGCCCCAGGACAGGGTCGGGGGCAAGGGTGCCCAGCAGGCACGGCATCTTCACCTGCTGATGGATATTTCGGTCATTTCCACGTCTTGACTATTGTGAATAGTGCTGCTATGCACGTAGAGGAGCGTGCATTTTTTCGAATTATAGTTTGTCTGGTTATATGCCCAGGAGTGGGATTCCCGATCATATGGTAGTTCTGTTTCAAGTTTTGTGAGGAATCTCCGTACTGTTTCCCATCGCGGCAGCACCAGCTTACATTTCTACCAACAGTGGGAGCAGCAACGCTTTCCCTTTGCTCCACATCCTCTCAGGACTTGTAGGCTCTTTAATGAAGGCCATTCTGTCTGGTGTGAGGTGACACCTCGCTATGGTTTTGATGTGTATTTTTTCCCAACACTCCGAAACGCTGAGCATCTTTCCATGCGCCTTGAGGCCACCGGCCTGTCTTCTTTGGAGAAAAGTCTACTTAGGTCTTCTGCCCTAAGAGACATGGGTTTGTGTGACTGCTTGTTTCAAGGTGCAAGAGGCAAAAATCACAGAAGTTAAAATTAACGAGGCGAGAGAGAACTACCGGCCGGCCGCGGCGAGGGCATCCCTGCTGTACTTCATCCTGAACGACCTCAACAAGATCAACCCCATCTACCAGTTCTCACTCAAGGTGCAGCTGCCTCCGGGCCCGGGCTGCGGCCCTCTGGGTCCGTGCTGCAGGTGGCCGTGAGGGGCGGGAGCTGGGGCGCCACGTCTGACCAGCACCAGCCCAGGGAGTGAGGGTCCGAGCAGGGCCCCCAGACCCCCAGCCCCAACGGAGACCAACCAGAGCTGGCATAGGTGGCGTGGAGCAGGCTCAGGGGCCGTCCCCAAGCCCCTGCCTCTGGTGACACCCCCAGGCCTTCAATGTGGTGTTCGAGAAGGCCATCCAGAAGACCACCCCCGCTGACGAGGTCAAACAGCGTGTGATCAACCTGACGGACGAGATCACCTACTCGGTGTTCATGTACACGGCCCGCGGGCTCTTCGAGCGGGACAAGCTCATCTTCCTCGCACAGGTGGCGTTTCAGGTAATGTCCGGCCTCGGTGCCCTGGGACCTGGACCACGAGGAACCCCCAGGGGCGAGGTGGGGGCGTGCAGGGGACACTTCGGGGGTGCTGGAGATGCAGAGCCTCGGGCTCCAGCTCAGACCCACGGCTCCAAGCCCACACTTTAACACCATCGATGGGTTTGAGGCACTGCTGTGGGACACTCCTGAGTTCATCCCAGGGAAGGTGCCCTGATGGGAGCCGTTGAAGCGGAGGGAAAAACCCAAGCAAACTTTTTGGCCAACCCAAGAAAAACAAACGAGGGGCT
This sequence comes from Procapra przewalskii, assembly GCA_006410515.1. Classification (NCBI taxonomy): domain Eukaryota; kingdom Metazoa; phylum Chordata; class Mammalia; order Artiodactyla; family Bovidae; genus Procapra; species Procapra przewalskii. Next base: position 723,488 of record SJYF01000816.1, on the reverse strand, counting down.
GGTCAGTGTTTCCCCTGCAAGTGGTGGGGGCGGGGGGGCGTGCACCCCTGTCCGCCCGCCGCCCCGGCCCCTGCACAGCTGCGGCACAACAGCTAAGCCAGCTCCCCACCACCTCTTAGGTCTTGTCCATGAAGAAGGAGCTGAACCCGGTGGAGCTGGACTTCCTCCTGCGGTTCCCGTTCAAGGCCGGGGTCGTGTCACCCGTGGACTTTCTGCAGCACCAGGGCTGGGGCGGCATTAAGGTTGGCCTCAGACCCTGAACACCGCGTTCTCTCCCTGCCTCGCTCTCTTTCCTGCCCAGCCCAAGCGTGTTTACAAGGCGCTCGGGGCCGGACGTTCAGGAGAATGGGGAAGGACTGGGGAGTGACAGGCTGCCTGCCAGCTCATGGGGACCCTGCCGTCCTACTGGGTCACAGCAGCTCCATCATCACGCCCCTGCAGGTGGCAAACTGAGCCCCCTACTCACCTCCAGGAGAGAGTGCAAAGTGTCAAGGTCTGAGTCAAAAAGACCAGAGGAAGGAGGTCCCCTGTGGGATGAGCAGGGCCCCCCTCATTCCAAAGCCCCCCACCCACCCAGAAAAGCAGCCGAGACTCACATCCCTAGATCAGATTCCTCCTCCCTCGTCCCAGCACTTTCTCTGGTTTGCCTCCAGCCCCCAGCAGCTCATTGTTTGACCGTCAGGCGTCTCCCAGAGCCTAGGGGCAGGGTGCCCCCCTGGGATGGACAGGGAAAGATGAAAGTGTGGTCTGCCCCCAGGCCCTCTCGGAGATGGATGAGTTCAAGAACCTAGACAATGACATCGAGGGGTCTGCCAAGCGGTGGAAGAAGCTGGTGGAGTCGGAAGCCCCGGAAAAGGAGATCTTCCCCAAGGAGTGGAAGAACAAGACGGCGCTGCAGAAGCTGTGCATGGTGCGATGCATGCGGCCTGACCGCATG
>SJYF01000816.1:704756-719027 GCA_006410515.1 Procapra przewalskii | reverse complement strand
TTGTTGGCCTGAAGGCCAGAAGGAAGGGATTCGCATTCACCAGCCTGGCTGGGACTCCTGCAGCCCCTGAAGGAGGGCTCGGGGCAGGAGTCTCCTACATGGAGCCGGCTCCACCTGGTCAGCAGGTGGCCTGGGGCGTTACCGCTGTCCTGGTGATGCAAGTGTGGATCCTTCAGCAGTGAGAAAGACATCCCCCTGCCTCCCCTGCGCTGGCTCGACCGCCCGCCGCTCCTTGGCCCTGCAGCCTGTCCAAGCCCCCACCCTGGGCCCTCCTGGCCCCACTGCAGGCCTGCCCTGGGTTTGGCAGACGCTGCAGCAGGGCGGACCTCAGTCCACAGGGCCTGGCCTGGCCCCATGTAGGGACCGTGGGTTCAAATCCTTCTCTTAGTTCATTTTACAAAAACGATCCCCACTGCAAGTCCAGTTACCATCTGTCACCAAAGACATTACCTCACCTTCCCCACCATCCCCGTGACTCATCTGTTTTGTAACTGGAAATCTGTGCCTCGTAATCGCCCTTCCATTTCTCTCCTCCTACCACCCCTCTGACAATCACCTGTTTGTTCTATCTATGACTCTGTTTGTCCATTTGTTTCTTGGATTCCACACGTAGGTGAAATCATATGCTATTTGTCTTTCTCTGACTTCTTTCACTGAAGCATATTCTCTAGGACTGGCCACATTGCAGGTGGCAAAATTTCATTCTTTTTAGGGCTGAGTAATATTCTATTGTGTGTGTGTATGTGTGCATCGTGCATGCATATCGGTATACCACATCTTCTTTGATATTATCATGCACTCTGATTTTATATTTTAAATCCCATGATACATCATGGTTACAGTCAAGAGGTATTTTTAAATTTCCCCACATATCCACCCATCCAGTGCTCACGGTTCCTTCATGCCTCACTGTGCTGCTGCTCTGCCCACTCACCTACTGACGGGCACTTAGGTTGCTTCCACACCTTGACAGCTGTAAACAATGCTGCTGTGAACACAGGGCTGCACGAATTTTTTGGAATCGGCATTTTCATTTTCTTGGATAAATGTCCAGAATTTGGGTTGCTGGGTCACAACATAGTTCTACGCTTCATTTTCTGCGAGGAACCTGAAAATTGCTACCCACAGGGGCTGCGCCAATTTACAATCCCACCGACAGTGCACGAGGGTAGCCTTTTCTCCGGGTCATTGCTTTCCACCCAAGCCTCTCAGAGGAGGGGCGGGGACCATGGAATATCAGCCCTAATGCTGGGTGGACGGCGGGGAGGACCCACGAGGCGGGAGGCCCTGAACTGAGCAGCGGCCTCGACTCCGGGGCCTCAGTACTGGGTGAGATGACCCAGCGTGGCCAGCGCCCCGGGTAAGGGCAGATGGCAGGGTCGGGGCCGCGGGGGCCGCTGCGGAGGGGCCTGTCCTGGGGAGGAGCATGCGGGCGCTGAGCCCTGGTCTTGGCCGCAGAACATCCACCTCGTGGCCCGGTGGCTGAGCACCCTGGACAAGAAGCTGGAGCGGCACAGCGCTGGCAGCCACGACGACTACCGAGTGTTCATCAGCGCCGAGCCGGCCCCCAGCCCCGAGAGCCACATCATCCCCCAGGGCATCCTGGAGAACGCCATCAAGATCACCAACGAGCCGCCCACGGGCATGTACGCCAACCTGCACAAGGCCCTGGACCTCTTCACGCAGGTGAGGCGGCCTCCCCGACGCCCTGTGCGGGACCCCTCCCGCGCTTCCCACCGGCAGTTTTCCCTACCGTGGCTATCTGATGGATGTCTGTCCCCGTCCTGGCTTTCTGGCCCCAGGCCTGCCGCCCCCACAGAGCACTTGGCCTCCAGGTGGTGCTCGCAGGCCTGAGCGGGGGAGGAGGACACAGCTTAGCTTCCAGAAGCCTCTCTGCTCAGAGCCACCCACTTAGCAAAGACCAGTTAAAATCTCACCTGCTCAGAGAGAACTATTGTTCAGACTCAGGGTTGGATCTGCCTTTCCCTGGGGCCACCTGCTTTCAGAAAGGCTTTGCTAAACATCCCCTCCCCCTTCACAGGTTGTTGTTGGAGAGTCTGGGGTGTGTAGACGATGAGGAAATATTAATAACTGCACAGGAATTATATTGGGGAATATTTTATTAGGAAGAAGTATCAGTAATTTGACTTGTATCCAACACTTACGTGATACAGCTGCATTCAAAGCGAAGACAAGCAAGCATTCGCTACCTGACTTTATAGACCAGTGCAGAGCAGTCAGTGGGCTTAGGGCCACCCCTATCCTCCACCCCCCTTGCCCCGCCAGTGAAGCAGCCAGCAAAGATGGCCCTGGCCCTGGCGGGGCGCCTGTGTGGACCCCACCTAAGCCGGGGTGTGTCCTCCCGCAGGACACGCTGGAGATGTGCACCAAGGAGATCGAGTTCAAGTGCATCCTCTTCGCCCTCTGCTACTTCCATGCCGTGGTGGCCGAGAGGCGCAAGTTCGGGGCCCAGGGCTGGAACCGGTCATACCCCTTCAACAACGGGGACCTCACCATCTCCATCAACGTGCTCTTCAACTACCTGGAAGGCAACCCCAAGGTAGGAGACAGTCTGGTGCCGCCTTTCCATTGCTCTGTCTCACGTTTAAGAGACATTCCCTCGGTTCCATAAGCCAAAGGAAACCTGAACGCGTGAGGCTCCTCGTGACCCCACCCGTCTGAGAGCATGGTTAGCACCCAGGCCCTGGTCGGCCCCTCCAGCAGTCCTCAGCTGTCTGGCAATTTTTATGACTCCACGAGAGTCAGCATCTTTGGGAAGCCGCTCGTCCTGCACCTGAACAGGGATTCCCCCAGGAAGGCCAGCTTCCTGGGCAGTGTGGTGAACTGGGAGAAGCCAGCGAAGGGTCTCGGGGGCTGCAGGCCTCCCCGGTCAGTGTCTGGAGGCAGAACATAGGATCAGAGGGCAGGCCAAAAAAAAAAAAAAATCTCTAGAGACGCAGAGTGCTTCCTTTCATTCTTGTTGAAAATGGAGACAAACGTGTGAGGCGCTATGAAAGCCGCCGTGAGGGCTGCAGAGAGGCAGCCCAGCCAGGAGCTCTGGCCGGAAGGCCCCGGCTGGCCTGTCTGTGGCCCAGAGCAGGGACTTGCGGGCGTGGGCCTGAGGTGGGGTGAGGCCACACGTGAGCCCCAAAGCGAGGCGGCTACGGCCTTGGGAACTGAGAGCCGCCCGGCCTCCGGCCTACCGCGCTCCTCTCGGGATCTCCCCCGGGGAGAGGGGCCCTGGCACAGGACCCGTCTCTGTGAGCCCCCACCAGGAGGCGGCAGAAGGGAACTCCATAAACCCTGGGCTCCTCCACACTCCTGCACAGCAGCACCTTCCTACACTGACTGCGGTGGACGTTCCGCTGGCCCACAAGGCTCCCAGGGCTCCCAGACTGCTGGGCCCAGTGCCTGAGGGCTGAGACACCCGCCCCGAGGATGTCTGATGGCCTGAGGCTCAGAGCACCCCCTCCAAGCTTTAGGCGCTAAGAGACAGGGGTGGAGAATAACCCCCGCCCATCGTAAGAAAGCTGAGACGCACTGGGAAGAGGGGAGACCTGGGCCAGCTGTCCTCAGACCCCGGAGGAAGCAGACCTCCCAGGATGGCCGCCACCCAAGCCTGAGCCCGGAATGTTGTTTGCTTGCTCAGTTCCTGGCAAAACACCCAACCCCAGAGAAAGCAGGAGGATAGACCGGGCGGAAGTCGGGCCTCCTCGGGGAAGGGGACGGTGGTCTCCGTTTGCAGGTGCCGGGGAGGGTCGGGGTCACTTCACCTGCGACAGGATCCGAGCCGCACGCCAGTGACACATCTTTCAACACTTGCACAAGCGTCCAGACGCAGGAAGGCATGAAGGAAGAATTGCATCATCGCAGCAGCTTCGTCAGAGGTGTTCTCTCCAGGAGACTCGAGCAGGGGAGGAGTGGTGCTGGGAGCTAGGAGCCTGTGACAACATTGACGCAAAAGCTTCCCTTGTGACACATGGAAACTGAGTAAGAAACCGCTTCAGGACGCACACCGCGTGCCCCCGTGACCACCGGCATGAGGGACGCTCAGCGTCCCGTTCAGCAGCGTGTGCTCAGGCCTGGGCCCCGGGCCTGCAAGGCCCAACCTTCCCTCATCCCAGCCCGTGGCCTCGGGGAAACAATGTTGAGCAAACACCTGGGATGAGGTCACCCACCGCCCACGGCCCATCCGTCCTCCCAACTCTGAGAAAGTCAACCGGACTCTAAGGACAAGGCCTGGCAACTCGTCTCTGAGCAGCGCTCTGGGGACTCCATCCGGCAGGTGGGCACACAGCACCCGCCCCCGGGGGTCAGTCCCACCACCCCGCCAACCCCACGGGGAAGGGCCGTCCCACCAAGAGGCCGTTTGCAGGGACCAGGGAGGCAGAGTGTGGGGTGTGCCCAACCCCACGTGGCAGGAGAAACAGAAGCGGTCCCCAAAGCAAATACACAGAATACAGAGAGAGCAGCTCAGTACATACTCAAGATAACCAAGCAGAGAGAAAAAGTGAAAGTCACAGATGACAACGAAGCAAAGATTAGTGTTCCAAGTCAAAGTTCGTGAGAGCACACCAGACGGCTGATAAGTTCTTGGGACTTCCCTGGCGGTCCAGTGGTTAGGACTCCACGCTCTCACCCCCAATGGTCTGGGCTTGATTCCTGGCTGGGCAACTAAGATTCCCACATACTGTGCGACTCGGCCCCCCCAAAAGTCAACAAGTTCTTACTCAATTAACTTTAACTTGTCTGTTCTTGGCAGCCAGCTGCCATCCAGGTAGGGCACTGCAGGAGCTGCATCAGTGCCCACCTTGCCCTTAAGGAGTTGCAATCCTCAGAGAAAATTAGGTGCGTGCAGTGAGGTCCCAGGCCGTGTGGTACACGTCACGCACAGCATGTCTCAACAGAGGGGCACAAGACACTCTGGGTTTCAAAAGCTTGGTGCAAAACTAACAAAGTGAGACGCCTCATTCATAGTTTTGGTGCTGAGTGCCTGCAGGAACAATCTTTCCACTTAAGTGGCTGCTGGAAAATCCGAAGTCTCATTTGTGGCATCCTCGTGCGGCTCTCACTGCTGGACAGTGCTCTGCAGGAGGAGCAGCTACACGCTGGGACGAGAAGCAGGGAGGGGACGGGTTCCCAGCACTGTCGGGGGTGGGGGGGATCTGCACCCAAGTGGCTTCAGAGGAGCGCAGTCGTGGCACATGGTGGCTGAAGGAGCAGCACCCCAGGCCACGGGCACAGCGTGGAAGCGGGGCCAGAGCCAAGGGTAGTGAGAGCAGCCGAGCGTGGGATGCGCGCAGAGACCTGGCCACCAGTGGGGGGCGCTGTGGGCGCTGCCCGGTTTGAACGGGTTCCCTCAGGGCAGAACCAGGCTTTGGGGTCGGGGAGAGGGGACTTGCTGGAACTGGCTCTGCTACAGAGCCCTCAGGAGCTCGCATGGGCAAGGCTACTGGAGTATGCATGGGACCAGGGCCCTGTGGGTGGGGTCAGCGAAAGACCCACTGGACTGTGAAGACAAGAACTGGACTGCATGGCCAAGAAGATCGCCGGTGCCCCAGAGCCAACAGCCTGTCCACAGAGAGTTACTGCTCTTGTTGGAGATGGCAGTGAAGGGAAAGGTCCCAGGCAGCTCCCCACGTAGGGGAATAAAGGTGGGGGGGACACGCAGGCTGCGGGGACTCAGTGCCGGTACCGGCGGACTCACGTCAAGGGAGAGTGTGGAAGAGGGGTGGGCAAAGGGCCGGGGAGAGAGGGTGGAGGCTGGAGAGCCTCTCGTGGGAAGAGGGTCGAGGAGGGGCTGATCCCATTCAGCTGCTGGCTGGAGTCAGAGGGGAGGCAGGGCCAGCCCTGAGCCTGGAGACCAAGGGTAGCGGGTGACCCTGCAGAGCGGGTGGGGAAAAGGGGTAAGGGTGACATGAGGGCCTGGCAGGCCCCTTGATGGCAGCCGTCCCCTCAAAGGTGCCCTGGGACGACCTCCGCTACCTCTTTGGGGAGATCATGTATGGAGGCCACATCACCGATGACTGGGACCGCCGGCTCTGCAGGACCTACCTGGCGGAGTACATCCGGGTGGAGATGCTGGAGGGGGAGATCCTGCTGGCCCCGGGCTTTCAGATCCCCCCCAACCTGGACTACAAGGTGAGGAGAGCGCCCTCCAGGGATGGGGGAGCACATGAGACGCGGGAGGCAGAGCGGCAGGGGAGTGCTGGGCCGTGGGCTCCCTGGAGGGGCCTCCATCACCGGCCTTACCCACAGACGCTCCAGGAGGAAGCCAGCGGCAGGCAACCCAGAAAGAGGGTTTGAGAGGCAGCCTCCATGGAGCAGGAGGGGAAACGCCCTGTCTGCAGCGGGGGCCGGCCCCAACAGGGAGTCGGCCCAGAGGGCAAGGGGTGTAGGGAAGGTTCTCGGAAGTGAGGCTTCGTACAAGGATGACACAGGCTCCAGCTCGCGCAGCTCTCCCTGCTCACCCAGCCCCCCTTTCACAGGGCTACCATGAATACATCGACGAGAACCTGCCCCCCGAGAGCCCCTACCTGTATGGCCTGCACCCCAATGCGGAGATTGGCTTCCTGACGGTCACCTCAGAGAAGCTGTTCCGCACCGTGCTGGAGATGCAGCCCAAGGAGACAGACTCGGGGGCCGGCACCGGGGTCTCCCGCGAGGAGAAGGTGGGCATCTGACCCTGCCCGGCAGGGGGCCTGCCAAAGAGTGCCATCCCCACACGATGCCTCCCTCCCCACACGATGCCTCCCTCCCCAGGGCTCCCAACGCCCTGCCCAGCGAGCACGGGGAAGTAAGAGATTCTTGACTGGAGCGGAGTCTCGGTGCTATGAAACCCCACGACCTTTTCTCCAATGACTGACCAAAGGTCTACGGGTGGGCAGTGGTGTAAGGGACCACCACAGGGGCCACCCCTTGAGAGGGTGTGACCAGCACATCCCTGCAGACAGCTCCCACCAAGGGCAGGGTCATGACCCCAAGACCACCAGGTGACCTGATGGGGGAGGGAGGCAGTGACTTCAGGACGTCTGAAGGCGCCAGGTAGAGTGGTCACGTTCCTGAGGGCACAGCCAGGTGGCCTTGACGATGAGACCGAGGTCCCCCTCCCCAATGGAGCCCGGGGCTGCACCCCCACGATCCCCTTTTCCTGGCAACTCCGCCTGCCTCGCTCCTGGGCTTGGACATGAACGTCAGGGCAGTGCCCTGACCTGGTACTGGGACAGGGCTGGGGCCCAGTGACACGAGCCGGCTCGGGACTGGCTTCCAGGTGAAGGCCGTGCTGGACGAGATCCTGGAGAAGATCCCGGAGACGTTCAACATGGCCGAGATCATGGCCAAAGCCGCCGAGAAGACCCCCTACGTGGTGGTTGCCTTCCAGGAATGTGAGAGGATGAACATCTTGACCAATGAAATGCGGCGCTCGCTGAAGGAGCTGAACCTGGGGCTGAAGGTCAGAACGGGGCAGCAGGACCCAAGGTGGGACCTAGATGTGGGCTGACCACCCTCAGTCACAGACCAACGAGCCTGAGGCCACTGAGCCGCACCCTCGAGGTCCCTGGGCTGGAGAAGTGGGCACCTCAGGGCCAGTAACGCCTGGGTCTGCATCCCTGCTGAGTGCCCCAGCAGCCCTGTGTGTCCCTCAGGGAGAACTGACCATCACAACCGACATGGAGGACCTGTCCACAGCCCTGTTCTATGACACCGTGCCCGACTCCTGGGTGGCCCGGGCCTACCCCTCCATGATGGGCTTGGCGGCCTGGTACGCTGACCTGCTGCTCCGCATCAGGGTAAGGACAGGCTTCCGGGGAGCCGCTGTGCGCTCAGCAAACCCGTCCCCAGGGCCTTAAGAGTGAGGCTGGGGAGCGGGAGCGTGCAGAGGTCCCCGCTGGCCCGGCCTCAGTCAGGGCAGGGACAAAAGCGCCTGGGCCACGCCTCAGTGCAGGCACTTACCCTCGAAGGAAGCCCAGGGTGAGCTGGAGGTGTGGGCAGCTCCAGTGGCCAGAGATGCAGAGGCCCGCCCAGCAGGCCCAAGAGGCTCCAGAAACACCCGTCAGGGCAGCCACCTCCTGGGGAACCAGGGACGGGAGCAGCAGCCTTTCAGACCCGAGCCTCTGACACTGAGCAGTCCCGCTCAAACAGTGAGAGGGCACCCCGGGCAGGTGGCCAGGCCCCACTGCCCACGTCCATGGTGTGGGGGCGGGGCGGCTCCAGCTCGGCCCCGCCCCCGCCCCTCCAGGAGCTCGAGGCCTGGACCACGGACTTCTCGCTGCCCACCACCGTGTGGCTGGCCGGCTTCTTCAACCCCCAGTCTTTCCTCACGGCCATCATGCAGTCCATGGCCAGGAAGAACGAGTGGCCGCTGGACAAGATGTGTCTGTCCGTGGAGGTGACCAAGAAGAACCGGGAGGACATGACCGCACCCCCCCGGGAGGGCTCCTACGTCTACGGGCTCTTCATGGAAGGTAGCTGGCGCTGGCGGTGCGGGGCCCTGCAGCCTGGGACAGCTGGGCCTTCTGAGGGCAGAGGGCCAGAGGCCCGCCCCACCCCAGAGCCAAGGGCATGGCGGCCTGGCCCTCCTCGGAGCCCCGTGCAAGGCCATCACAGGGCCAGGTCCCAGGGGCTGCGGGGGGCTCAAGGCGGGCGCCCACTCAGTCCCCACCCTGTCCTGCACCAAGCGAGGCCGGACAGGACCACTGAGTTGAGTGCCAGCCCCTCCCCCACAACAGATGTCACCCCCATACCTAGGGGGGTGTCAGGGCCCCCCTCCCCAGCCACATCCCCAAAATAAGCACAGCAGCAGAGGTTCTCCATGTTTATTGTGGAATTACAGGAAATCTCAGCGTCATTAAATAGGGTGAGTAGAAACAGGTCTGGTTCAAGGCAACAACAGTTCAATGTGCGTATACACGTTTATACTGCGCGTGGACGGGACAGACGCCAACGGGGGAGGGGAGCGGGGAGTTTGAATCGGTCACTTTTAGCTGGAATTAGTTTCCTGCCCCTGACATCAAGGCGGCTGACACATGAGGCTCTGAAAACACCACAAATGTAAACAATGGAGCCCAGGGCTTCAGGGCTGAGCGTCCCTCCGACATTCGCAGCGAGACGCCCCCCATCCTCTGCTCGCAGCCCCACGTGTGGTGATCCCGGTGCCAGTCCGGCCCCGGCACATCTCTGCAGGCCCTGCCCCCCCTCACTGCCAGCGCGACAGACGGGCACCAGTCACCTCACCACGGACTAGCTTGACCCCCTGGGGCGTGCCGTCCCTGCAGGAGCTCGCTGGGACATCCAGACCGGAGTCATCGCCGAAGCACGGCTGAAGGAGCTGACGCCAGCCATGCCCGTCATCTTCATCAAGGCCATCCCTGTGGACCGCATGGAGACCAAGAACATCTATGAGTGTCCTGTGTACAAAACGCGCATCCGCGGTCCCACCTACGTCTGGACCTTTAACCTGAGGACCAAGGAGAAGGCGGCGAAGTGGATCCTGGCGGCTGTGGCGCTGCTCCTCCAGGTCTAGCTGGAGAGAGGCCCACGCTGCCCTGGGCCAGGTCCTGACTGCAGCTTCAAACTCACAGTTAGGATCCCAGTCTTGCAACCGTCATTTATTCTCACAGGCACTGATGGCTGCTTTTCGTTCTCCTAAATAATCGAGGCACTTCCTAAGCACATCTGGACTCATCAAAGAGGGGGTGGGCAGGATTAAAACAATGACGCTACTGAGCCAGGCTTGTCTGAGTCACTTGAGCTGGCCTTCAGTGCAGCGCCCGATGGCCACCAGGGGCCTGGCTGGCACAGGCCTGGGGGTGAGGCCCCGATTCCCAGCAGCTGGAGGAACATCCCAGGAACCAAACCCCCAAAGCCTAACTTCCTACAGGGGCGGGTGGGTTAGTCTTCCCCCACCAGTGGCCCGGAGGGTTAGAGCTGGAGGCAGTCACACCCTTGGGCCTGATGCTACATGTAAACACCCACCACTGAGGGGCCAGGGCGTTCCGTTCCTGTATAAACAGGAGCTGCCACCTCCACAGGCCCTGTCCCCTGAAGCACTCTTGCTTCTGTGAAGGAAGGAAACCTCCCTCGGCTAAGTAATGCCTCCTTCCTGCCCCAGAAATCTGAAAAACAGACTGCTTCCAAAGAGGGGCCATTTCCATGCACCTCAAGAGCATCCCTGTCAGCTGCCCACTTTCTGACATTGCTGGGAACTGGAGGGACCACTCCGAACACATACATGTGCCCTAGGAGGTCACAATAAACCTGCTCAGTTCTAGGCAGCATCTTTGCTGTCTTTCAGCTCCCGCCCTTCTTCCCAACAGTTCTCACTTACTGCCACCAAAACAGACTTTAAAGCAAAGTCTAATAGACAGAGGCATCGTATGATAAAGGGATCAATACAAGAAGAGGTAACCCTCATTACAGAAGCACCTAAACATATAAAGCAAACACTGACACATGCGAAGGGAGAAAGACAGTAACAATAACAGCAACCGACCTTAACACCATTTAGAACAACGGACAGATGACCCAGAAAAATCAATAAGGAAATAGTTGTCTCAAATGACACATCAGGCCAGTTGGACATTCTAGATAACTAGCGAACATTCCATCCAAAAACAGAATGTACATTCTTTTCAAGTACACGTGGAATGTTCACCAGGAGGCATCACGTGCTAGGAAGATCAGAAAATACCTGGAGACGACGAAAATAAAAACACAACTTTCCAGCATCTGAGGGATGAAGCAGAACCAGTTCTAAGACTTCCAGTAGATCCCAGCAATACAGGCCTACCTCAAGAAATAAGAGAAGTTTCACACACTCTAACCCACCCACCATCTAGGAACCAGAAAATGAAGAACAGACACCAAGTCAGCAGAAGAGGGCTGGCTACTCAGTGGCCAAGAAACCCTGGGGTGAGTGTGTCCTCAGGCACTGCGACCTGGGCTGAGCATGGCAGTGGGCACCAGGAAAGCCAGGGTCCCAGGGCCCCAGCCCCCCCGTGGTTCTGGCACAGGAGACAAGGTTCAGGAAAGGCGGCCCCCGACACCCTGCACACACAGCCTTGCCCACAAGCCAGCAGGGAAGAGACGACAGGTGGCCAGTCTCATCACACTCTGAGCTCCAAGGGGCACAGGTGGCCGCCCTGGTGCTGCCCTGGGAAGGCTCCTGACGGCTGAGGGACGGCGTCCCTATCAGCAGCCAGGATGACCTCAGCAGGACCCAGAGCAGCAAGGCCCAGACCTGCCTGACTGCGTGGCCACGCCGACACACGCAGTTCAGAAAAGCAGCTGGGCTGCCCTTAAGGCTGCCCCAGGGGATGGGTGCAGACAGAACGAGAAGGGGCAAGGAGGGCAGCAAGCAGGGCCCACAAACTCTAGATAACAGACTCCGGCGGGGGGCGGGGGGGGGACGTGCTCATGAACTGGCCCCTCGGTGTCTCCTGGCTTGAAAGCAGAGTGAAGGGACCTGCCCCCCCCACCCCACACTCCCCACGCCAAGGGCATCTGGCCCTGTTTTCTAAGTCCACCTTGATCCTGAAGCTTTGTAAAAACCTTCTGCCAAGGATTCTCATCCAATCCATGGGTGAAGCAGCAGTCCTCGAAGGCCCACCTCTGAGGCCAACGATCTACAACAATCCTGGGTCTGGTGGGGCTGAGAGGGAGAAGGAAAAGTGTCCCTCACATCCTCCTTCCCTGGAACCTGGAGGATCCACGCCCCTTCGGAAGCAGGGGTTCTGGCCGGAGTCTGGAGGCCGGGCAGCCGCCTCTGCTGGCCAGGAGGGGTCACTGTAGCCCTTGGTGTCCAGGCTGGAGGGACAGGAGAGCCACCACTCTGACTGGAGAAAACAGGACTGCCGGTGGCCACCACACAGCTCATCCTACTCCCTGGTGATAACCACAGAATGGGGAGGGTTTCCAATTTTGCCTCCAGAGCCTGAAATAAAACAGTCATTCATTCCACACCACACACGGCGGGTCGATGGCAAAACTCTCTCCATACTGTGTGAGACGATGCACCTTGGAGCCACAGTCCAGTCTCAAGAGACAGAGACCGGGAGGAGCGCTGCGCTGCACCTGAAAGCACCGTGAGCCCAGCAGCAGCCCCCCACCCCGGGGCGGGGGCAGCCAGGCTGGGCGAGCCCCGCCCCCAGGACCGTTCTGAAGGCAGGCAGCAGGTACAACTCGAGCAGGCTGCCTATTGCTAAAGCCCAGCGGTGGCACAGGCTCGCTCCAGGCCCACAGCCCCTGCAGGAATGCGAACAGTTTACCGAAAGCCTCCCTCCAAACAGAAACCCAGTGCCCAGCGAATTCCCTTGGCTTCCCACCTCCGATAATCCACCACCACTACTACTGAGCCGCTTCAGTCGTGTCCGACTCTGTGCGACCCCCCAGACAGCAGCCCACCAGGCTCCCCCGTCCCTGGGATTCTCCAGGCAAGAACACTGGAGTCGGTTGCCATTTCCTTTTCCAGTTTTCCTTTAAAATTGAAGGAGGCTACAGTTCAGTACACACAGGCAAAGTCAGGATGATTCAATAGCTGGCTTGAAGACAGTGTTAGCTGAGGTGCTGCTGCGCGGGGGCAGCGTGGCTGCAGCCCCACCCGGCTCCCCACCGAGAAGCCACAGACCTGCCTGGGCCGGGGGCGGGGCCAGGGCCGCTCCAGGCTCAGATGGGGTGCCCCAGCCCCGGACCATCAGAGCCGCCAGCCCTCCACAGGGCGACACGCAGGTCTGGAATCCTGTTTGTCTCCCCTCACCCCCAGCTCCCTGCCACCGCCCCGCCCCTGCCAGGGGTAAGGGCCAAGCCCTGGGGCTGTGAGGCCTCCTCTCTGGACCTGAAGCCCCAGTCCTCTCTTCAAGCACCTGAAGGTGTGCGGAGTGGGCCACACAGGGCTGGAAAGTTTTTGAAATCTGCTCCCGCAGACCCCAGGGGCAGGGGAGGAGCGCCCTGGGTAGAGAGAAGCAGCAACAGATAGAAAAGGCACCTTGGGGGAAAGGAAAACAGCTGCATCTCGGCCTTTGAGTAGTTTTTCACTCTGAATTTTTGTGTTATCTGAATAAAGTATAAAGTAATTAAAATGTTGAGAAAAAAAAAAAAAGAACTGAGAAAACACAACCTTTTAAAGTGAGACTGAGGAGAGAACCATGGTCCCAGGACACACACACGGCGAGCACGGGCCCCGCTGACCGCTCAAGCCTCCACCCTACGCACCCACCAGCTCGCTCTCCTTCCCCCACAAGCCCCTCCCGCCTGGCTGGACCAGCGGAGTCCGCCCCAGCACGTCCCACCCTGAGACTGATCCACCTGGGGCCAGGTCAGGGTCTAAAGGGATCTGAGCCCAGAGGGTCACACCGGCGGTATCCCAGCCCAGAGGGTCCCTCCTGGCGGCCGCCCCGGGGGCGTCCTCAAGGCTTCCTCTTGTCCCTGTGGGACACAGCTGGTGGCCCGGGGCCTCGGGGCTCTCAGCAGGCTCCTGGGTGGGCAGAACGAGTCCCATCGCCGGTCACCGAGACCACCGCGTGTCTGCAAGCACACCCCAGGAGTGTCGGGGAGACGGGGTCACGGCCTGAGGCTCCGTCCGTCCTGCACGGCCCAGGCAGCAAGCCCGGGCGCCCCCACTGTGACTGCTGCCCCTCCGCCCCCACTGCCTTCAGAACCCCATGCTCCGAGACAGACAGTGGGCACAGAGTCTACCCTGGGGTCTGGCGGCCACGAGGCCCTGGCCCCACAGGCACGTCCCACCACGCTGACCCCACCATGGCCCTGGGACCCGACGGAGGGTGAAAGGGCCGCCTCATTAGCACCAGGCTTCCAAGCCTTCGATAACCACCCATGACCACAAATACCCACCCCTGGGCAGGTAACCAAGGACGGACCAGAGAGCCCCCAAGCCCGTCCGAGAGGCCCCGGGACCCCAGATGGAGAGGACCACCCGTGGGCTCCTGGTGACCCCAGGTCAGTACCTGCCGTCCTCAGAAGAAGTTCTTGATCAGCGGAGTCACCATCTTCACCCACAGCTTCACCTGCCGGCTCGGCTGCTCAAAGGTGGCAGAGGACACCACACCTGCCCTGCGGTAGAGCTGCTCCTGCTCCTGGGGGAGAGGGACAACCAGGAGTCACGGGGCAGCTCCAGGACCAGCGCTCACGGTGGGGCACCCGGGCCTGCCAGCCCGGGCGCAGGTCGAACCTGAGAAACATCCCTGGGGAAAGCTAGGAAGCAAGGGTGTCTACAGTTTGAAGACCGAGATGTGTGGGGGACAGGCAATTTAGAGC